>JARUPZ010000033.1:3015424-3442231 GCA_031213475.1 Nereocystis luetkeana
GGCGCTTACTATGTTGTTCCCATGTACTACATAGAAACTTTATTGGTAAAGTTATCCCCTTCTTGTTTCGCTGCCTGTGGCCACCATCTGTCTCCTAGGATAGCGATCGTTTTCTCGCTACTATCTAGTGTAACAAACTCCTCCATGCCACAATCGGCTATTTCCCTTTTCGGCTATTCTAGCACGTCCCGTTCCTCCTTGTACAGTTCACATTCTCCTACCACTTGAGTTCTGCTATCTATTACTTTGTCACACGGGTACATCTGTGCATCTAGTTCCTCCTCCCAGCTACTGTACTAGTATATCTCTTCCTTCTTTCTGCAGGTCCAGGTTCCCTACACGAAATCGCAGTTTCAGCGTTTTCGCGAAGTCCATCGGGCCGTGGAAATACGTGTTCATTCATATCCCTTCGCTTAACCCCCGTACCTGGTATGTCTCTATGTGTTTCTCCGATCCCACCTTGTTTCTTAACGCTAGCCTTTCCCTTATTTCCATCCTTTCTTCTACTTCTGTCTTGTACCACCAAACTTCTATACAGACATCATCGCTTCTTGGTTTCCTCCTGTATCCTTCGATACTTTGTCAACTACGCTATTCCACCTTGTTCCAGCTTGACCTTTTGTTGCTTTCTCTCATACAGCTCTAGCAACTATGGCTGACAACCGTTTTTGAGGCGAGTTACATACCTTATATTACCATGTCAACTACCTCGTGTCTCCCTTTGCCTCAAGTGAGTACACTCCCAGTTTTGCTCTTAGTGCTGTGTTACTCGTGGTACTTGCGCATCTTCCAGTAGGATTTGTTTAGCTGCTGTCATATGTACCGTTTCCAGCCGTTTTACAAACTTCGCGTTCCCTTCCCTGACTTCTCCTGCATATTATAGTTATGGTACTATATCATTCATCAGGGTACAGCATCTCTTAACCCTAGTGTCAAGGTGCGAGCATGTTAGGATCGCATCCATCTTGCCTACGTGTGATTTACCCGGTCCTATTACTTTTGCTGTGTGTGTAGCATCCCAAGAGTAGTATTTTGAGATCTCTACGCCGAGGCACGTATACTGGTCTGCGGTCGGTGGTTCATCTTCTCCCTAATCCCGGTTGAAATTTACCGGGTTCACCTTATCTTCGTCACATACTGCGCACTTGTTGGCTATCAATAGTGTATTCTAGCGCCTTTTCTATTTGTTCCTGCAATTCTTCGGGAGTTTCTGATATCCCCACGAAGACATCTGCAAACATCAATCCCGACACCGTATCTTCCCCTACCGTGACTCCCTGCCTTGCTGCTTCGACTGCTACTATCAGGTCGTTGATACATATACCTTGAATATATTAGGCGATAAGGTACACCCCTGTGCAACTCCTTGTAAAATATTAATATACTTCGATATTTCCCCGTCGAGCGTCACGTCACTTCTCGCACATCCCGTCACATTTTTCATCATTTTCCACGTCTTCCTTCTAATCTCTATTTCCCACAACTTTTTCCACAATCCATTTCTCCATCCTGTGTCGCAGGCCTTCAGTACGTCTAGAAATAAACAGTATCTTGTTAGCCCCGTCTCTTTCCTACCTTGGATTATCTTACTTAAAGTGTACACATAGTCTACGCAGCTACGGCTTGGCCTAATCCCTGCATGCCCTTCCCTTACTTTGTCTTCCTTCTCCATCATTATGTTCTCATTCTATCTTTCAAAATCTTACGAATTTTTGCCTATTTATTATGCTACAGTAAATGGCGTTTTAGTCCCCCGGGTCAGCCATATCTCCTTTCTTGAAATAATTTTACTACTACTCCCTTCTCTCCACCTCCTTGGTACGTACTCGTTTTCCCATATCCAGTTATACAACATAACCATCATGGTAAGCATTCTTTTCCCCCCGTACTTCATGACTTAATTCACTATTTGGTCTGCTCGTGCTGCCTTTCTCTTGTCAAGTTTAGCTACACACTTATTTGCTTATTCGCTTCTAAGTTCTCTCTGTAACCCTTCTAAACAACTGGCTTCCCTCTCTGATGCATCTACGTTCGCCTCTGCCCACGCGTTGATTTTTCTTGTCGAGTTCTGTGGCGAACGTTTTGTAGGCTGCCGGCGTTCCTAGCTTACGGTAATACTTTACTACTGTAGTACTTCTCTCGTCCCTTTCAAACCACGAACCATTTCACCGTTCTGTGCTCTTAAGGTAGCACTTCCCGTGTCTACCTCTCTTTCTTTTTTTGCCCAGTATCGCTTTTATCTCTACCCATATCTGCTTAATCCCGCCCTCACAATCTGCGTTTGTTTTATCCACTACGTCTTCCTGTATCCCTTCTTCTCTACCATCTCTTTTACCAGGTACTTTATTTCTAGCTATAGCATATTCCTCCCATCCTAGTTGTACTTGATCTATATCTTGCGTGTGTCTTTCTCTTTGGTCCTATAGTCTCTTTTGATTCCTCATCCCACCACTTTACTGCTCCGTTGCATACAATCAACTTCTTCTCTTTTACTCGTCCTTCACTTGCTGTAGTCTTAACCAAATTCTCCCATCCTTCTAATATCCTAGCTCCGGCACTATCCCTCTCTATGTCGTTCTTCGTTGTACCTCTTCTTTCCAACAGCTCGGAATATTGTTTTGCATTTTCGGCCATCTCTTCTTGGAACTTTCCTGTTTATATTTAGTTCTAGTTCGCCTATTCTCCATCTATCCACATACAACCTCCCACCTCGCCCGTTTGATACCTTTCGTCTGCTGACTGTCCATATTATACAGTGATACATAGTTCCTACCTTCGCTGCACTTACATGTAGGAATGTTTCCTCACTGCTTCCATTTTCTACCACTATAAAGTCAAGGATAGAGCTTTATCCCTTATGTATGCACCGTCTAGTCCATTCTGGCTCTGCCCTTTTCACTCTGTCATTCAACGTCTCCCATCTCCTTGTGCGTGAGGAACTTCAACATCTCTTCTCTACTATTAATATTATTATTTGTTACTTCCCCATATAGTGTCTAGTGTTCTCATTTGAGTCGCTTGCCTTCCCATATTGTTGAGTTGAGATCTCCCACTAGTACTACTTATCCTTGCATTTTATACTACTGCACACCTACTGCTTCTTCTCCGAACACCCTCTGTATATCTTTCACCGTACTCTTCGACTCTGGGGGCATACGTACAGATGTTTCCCAAAAGGTAAAATATTGTTCTCCCCGCTCCCCTGGTATCTTCATCCTTCCATATGATTTCGTCGAATTTAGTTCATCTCTGTCATGTCACACAGGTATTCTTTGAATAGGAACCCTACTCCACCCGCCCCCCTATTCTTGCTAGTTTGTCCCTTACGCTTTTTCCCTATCCATGCGTACTCTTCAACTTTATATCCTACCTCCCCCCCCCTTCTTCTTCCCACAACTGCTGAACTCCCACTATGTTGACGTCGCGCTTACTTACGTTTCGGGAATTTCTATCCTTTTGCGCTCTTCCTTGGCGAATCCACATGCGTTCCATGATGTTATTTTCTGCTTCTTTTTCGTTTAACTATCCGCTCTACTCTTTTATGATGTCCCCTCTCCATTGTCGCTACGAGTATTTCTATTCTCTTGTACTTGAGCTTTCTTTCCGTTTCCGTGTCAGGTTTTGTCTGTTTGCTCTGCGCCCCTATGCTTCTCCCCCATTCCCTTTGAGTCACTTACTTACTGTTTCCTGCCTCCCCTTACAATTGTTCACCCTAGGACTCCGTCCTAGTTCTGCTATTTCATTTTAGTTTTACATACTCTCCATGCTGCGGTAGTCTTCTAACCGATACCGACACTTTTTCTGTCTTTATCCTCTGCCACTCCATGCTCGCTTTCGGCTTTAGCGTGACTCGAAAGTATTCTCCTTCCCGTTCTAGTTTTTCTACTGCAAAACAGTACAGTCTCACTTCGTCGCATTTTCTCTTGAACTCAATCCTCGATATGTCGCTAGGAACTCCTAAATACCAGCACTACTGGTACTTTACCCTAGCGGTGGGGGGGGGGGTGTACTTAATATCATGCATGGCCGTTGTCGTATAACCATAGACCCTAGTACCCCTACAAGGCCGGGACGGAGCACGTCGGGTTTTCACCTACCAGACAGGCGTTGCTTGCACCAAGCGCGAAGCACCGTGAACTGTTGGACGAGTCGCATAAAGGGTGAGTTGCATCCTGCTAAGAACCGCTATTGAGGCGGATGTTCTTGCATTTGGATGACAGCGTCAATGGATTGATTTATTTCCTGGTGTGGCCACTTCCAGAGACAGCAATGGGTTTACTATGTAACTGCCTCGTGGGTGTCTTACCATATACCAGGTACACACTATTAGTACGTGATACGATCGTCCCCCTTTGTGCAGAGTTGAGGTACTCCCCGCACAAAAATGATCTAACTCGACCGCCAGCCGTGGTGGCCGCCGAAAAAAAAACGGTACAGTGGCTGAGTACCTCACATAGTGAGAGGCGTTTTTCACAGCGTCGTCGACAACCGACGCCATCCCAACGTATAAATATACCAGGTATATACTATAGGAGGGAGGCATCCTACTAAGAACAGCTTGTGAGGCGGACTTGCATATAGACGACAGCTTCTATGAGTTAATTTATTTTCCGGTGTGGCCACTTCCAGAGACAGCAATGGGGGCACTATGTAACTACTTCGTGGGTGTCATACCATAAACACTACCAGGTACGTGATACGATCATTCCCCTTGTGCGGGGTAAAGATTCTCCACCGTGCGCAAATGGTGCATCTCGATCGCCAGCTGTGACCGACCTGAAAAAAACAAACGATATCCTGGTTATCTAGCTCACGTTGAGAGCGAAATGTTCTTCAGTGTCATTGCCAACCGACGCCAACCCAACCTACGTACAATATTTACGGAGGCGGGGGCGGGGGGGGGGGTCCTGTGGATGGATGTCATCCCTTTAAATGGCAGGTTACACCAAAACTGAGTGTGTGTCCAGTTCACAAAGTGATGAGGTGTAAACCCGCTCATCAGTGCCATGTATCAATACTGATCGGCCTGCCAATAAATGCCCTGGAAATGGATGCACACAATCCTAGATCCAGGACAAGGTGGACAGCGCTGAACGGTATCGATCGGTTTGTGTAGGGGTTAGAGCATGACTTCACTCGGTAGGCCGTGATCACCACTGTCGGTAGGCCGCATTCACCACTGGCAAGAGCCCTCGTCCAGGAATACTTTTGAAATATGTTTGGTGTGTGTCGCACCGTCCGGCCGAAACTCCAACTTGGCGAGGGTTCTCTGTAGGAGTGCAGTAGGAGGTTGGGCGTAGAGCGAAGGAAGCGAGAGCGTTTCGGTGTAAAAACACGTTGTTGCTTGCACATGGCCGTGTTGTGGAAGCAGTGTTTTGGCGTGTGGGGTCAATGTCGCCTATTAACTGTGTTTTGCAGTGCGCGCAGTTACTACTAGTATAGGCAGCAGCAGCCGCAGCGGGGAGGAGATTCGGGAAGTTGATATGGATATAGGAAAGAGGCACGTTTTGGAGACGATCAAAATGTTGGGAGGGGGGGGGTGGGATAGAGGCAGGCATTTACGAGCGGCAGTTTCGAGGTGTCACCGGGGGAAGCCCTGACGTATGTTGTCATCATCGCGCTTTGTGCAAGCTGCAGACTATAGATTTTGTGCTTGTGTAAACTTGCAGCTGGGGGAGTTGCACTCGAAGGGCAGGCAGGGTGTGTTGATGTGGCCAGCAGCGCTCCCTGATGTCGACCATGGCGATACGTTTAGTGTTGACACGATATGGATAAGATACACCAAGTTATACAGTTTCCTCGGCTTTCTTCTTTTTTGGGGAAGTTTATGAGTGATCGACGGTGAAGCCCATGCTGATAATTGTCAGAGGCAAGCAAGATCAAGTAAATACCTGGTACCAGATTTGCTGTACCTGGTACATACAACAAGGTATACTCTACCTGGTAATATGTAACAACAATTTCACTTATCCTTCGTTGCTTCGAAAATGTATGCTTGGTACTCAGCATGACCAAACGTGACCATGGCGAGTAACAGCACCTGACAAGGAAATCAAGATAGCTCGCAGAATAGAACCATCGCCCCAGATGTGCGCTAGCGCTCTTGTGTGAAACTGTGAAGGCGAACTTCTTGCCAAATCAACCGATAACGCACCTCTCATACCGATCGAGTCTCACCAACAAATACTCCACACCCAGGGCCCGCGAAAAAAAAACGCCTCGACGCATGTTTGCCTAATAGGGGTAGCCCCTATTGCTTGTGAGGTTACTCAATCACTCACTTGAAGACAGAGCTTCACGCTTCACCCAAAGCGGACTTTGAGAAGAGGTGTACGTTATGGATGTTTAATCCGATGGGCAATCCCATGGCTTACCAGTAGGTGTTAACGAAAATTATTGTGCATCAATGGGGTATATATATATATATTACCGGATACTTTCTCAGGCGAGAGGTGAGTAACGGCGTTCGACGATAAAGGTTCACCCTAAATTTGATGAGGCTCCTTACACGACGAGCTCCACGCCTCACCCGAAAACTAACTTGAGCGAAAATCAAACTGCATCCCGATGAATAATCCCATGGGCCCAGTATGCAAATACGTCATTTTTCGAAACCAGATTGGCATTCCGACGATTTTGGGTTAAGTAGTCCCGTCATTCAGAAAATATTTCAGCGGAAATGTGCTACCGCTATCGTAGAACGCGTCAGGATTGTGGAGGGGCTCCGTTTTTTTTTTAGGAAGTTGCTGCCTGCCTTTCCTGCCTGCTTGGGAGGCAACCGAAGTAATACAACACATATGACGATGTCTAGCGATATCTAGCGATGTCAATTACGGGGGGCCATAGTAAATAGGACCAAATATCGTTAGTAAAAACAGCGAAATATATAGTGTTTTGTATGTACCGTAGGTCCTATTTAATATGGTCCCCCGTAATAGCTATGCCGTGCACACCCACGAAGAACGGGTGATACTATTGATCGTATCATCGTACCTAGCGTTTGTTTTGCGGTTCACGCCAAATGATTGGCAAGTACATATTCATTTTATGCAGCATGATGAGACGGGCAACTATGTTCGTATGTGCTTGCCTTTACGCAGACTATTATTGTAGAGCCTTCGATGTACTTCAGTAACTACTCTGTATTTTCTAGCCGACCTGCCCACATGGAATGGATGCACAATCACATTAAAATAGGGGCAGTCGATATAGAGAGTCTACCCAGTCTTTTTATTTTATTATAATTTTTCGCCCGATAGCTTGCTGATTTGCCCTTCATTGGGCGTCAGCTATGAACATCGGTACTCGGAACTTGCCCGTGGTTCCTAATATGCAATAACACTACTAGTAGTTACCACCTATTAACCCGTTACAAAAAAAAAACATTCGCGCTCGCGCTGCTGCCGTGATATCGTATGAAAACCTATTTTACAGGTGTAGTATGATAAAATCATCATCACACGCATTGTCTGTGAAACGCCTAAACAAAACTGCATGCACTATGTAAACGTGACTTGCTCAACTTAATGTCCCGGGGCGATTTTTCTCCCAGACTGACACATAAACCTCACACCCAAAAAATCTTCAACACAGTCAACACAGTCAACACAGCAGCAGCTGGCGAACCCCTGCTTCAGGATGCCGTTTACTAGATAGCCACCTCCTGGCCCAAGCGTCAGCCACCACCAAATGACCGGGAAGCGATGACGGTCGAACTCCCAACCGACCAAACGACGAATGCTTCAGGCTTAGGACTCTTGTTCCACTGATTTCAAGAAAAACAGCGTTGAGACTGCTGATTCACTACTGGCACCGAAGCACGCTCCCACCGCCTTCCAGAGCTATCCAGCGCTACTTATAATTATGTATTACTTGTGCTATCCAGAGCTATCCAGCGCTACGCAGAGCTGTCCAGAGCTGCCCAGAGCTATCCAAAGCTATCCAGAGCTGTCCCGTCCTGTCCAGATCTATCGAGTGCTATCAAATGCTATCCAATGCTGAAACGCAACACAGCGCATCAACCTGCAAAATGGACCCACTGAATGAAGCGTTTTCTCGCCCCTTTGCGTTCAAAACCACAACCACACACACCACCAGAAACGCTTACAACATGACCCTCTAATGTAATCGTTTCTTACAGAATCACCAAGACCGGTCGGTGACGCAGGCGCGTCGGATCTTCCCTCCTTTTACTTCCCTCCGTATAATAGCAACCCCATCATAATTCAGGCCCCCGCCGGAGGTAATTAATTCGCCCTGTCCGGGTGACATGAGTGGGCCTGGGCGTCATCGACCACAACGAACCACACCACGCTACACCACATCACACCACCATGAACCAAACCACACCGAACCACATCACACCGAACCACACCGCACCACACGACACCACACCGCACCAAACCACGTTGTCTATAACCCCTCAAGAGCAGCATAAGGCAATGCCAGCGGGCACCCCAACCGAGTGCAGTGAAAAATAAACCACCTATAGTTGCACCCCTAAGCAGCTCCCGAAGCCGTACCCTTTGCATCAAGCATGCCCAACACCCCCTTCGCCCCCCCCCCCCTCCTCCCACTCGTCCACAACACCTCCCTCACCAACCCACCCCCCACCCCCGCCATAGAGCGGTAGTTCACACCTCCTCCCCTCCCCCCAAAAAGAGAGACTCCACGCCCTCCGAACAGCGGCGATAGTCTACACGAACAGACCCATTCCCTCCCCCAACCTCGCCAAAAAAGCGGCAGTATTACAATTCTGCCCAATCCTGTCCTCTGTCATCTCTCTCACGGGGAGACGTGTTCACGACGCCTTGTGGCATTTGATGCGTATAGCAGGATCATCTTGCTTCCGATGAGGTTTGAGCAACTCGCTTGTTAGGGTTAGCGTTGCACAGGGGTACACCAGCGTCTTATCGCCACTAAAACACTTTCCTTCTCTGATAGGCACTATTCATAGCCGCCAAATTACGGCTGCGGAGACGGCTATGGTAACGCTAAGGATAACGCCAGGGCTAACGAGCGACTCTGTTTCTGGTTCGTTGTACGAGGCGATTGAGGTTGCTGGCCAGGTCCGGCATGCTGAGCCGGGCGGAGACGTCCGCCGAGAGGCATGCTTTTAGCCATTCGCACACCTGACATTACACCGGCATATTATCATGTTACGCGGTCGGGAAGAGCAGCAATGCTTACAACCAAAAGCGGGGGGGGGGTCTGCGCTCGCGGTTGGGATACTCTGCCTGGTAGGCCATTAGATGAAATGTACCACTCTCTCGCTGAATATGAGGACCTTATATTATACATACTAATGAACAAATGGTCCTTACAGTTGTGGACAGAGTGGTAGGCTACTGCTACTACGCGAGTTTATCTCTCTATATATATATCGACCGATATAGTGGTATAGCGATACAGCGCAGCTTGCAAAGCTGAACACCACACATACCCACAGCCGACAATTTGCCATATTTTCACATGAAAGACACTGTGATGTTTTGTTTCCCTTGCCCCCCCCCATTTAACATACAAGTATTCGTCCTTCTTTTCTCTCTCCCTTCCGTATGGATATCTGTAGGAGAACACTAGGGGGGGTGGAGGGACGGACTCTTCGAGAGAGAAATCTTAGTGAGTCTGCAGGCCCTCGCCGGAGTTGAGGTGAGGTGAGGTGAGACCGTTCTACCGCCACAACTATTAATAGTATGAGTTTCAGAACACCGACGTTTGGCGAAAACACGAAAACCTACACCAAGTATACATCTGCAGCACTGGAAGGCATTGGTTGGGGGGGGGGTGTACTCAATAGGAGAGATGTGCTCGATCTCATGCATGGCAGTAGTCGTATGACCATAGACTGCCTGCCATATCCATTTGGCCATTAACCACTCATCCCTTTCGAAACGGGGCTCCGTTTTCATTCTTAGCGGAGACGCCTCCAAAAATTGGTTGCCCATGGCTATATTCCCCACATAGTTAGCAGTGCATATATTTTTGCCTAATTTATGCCCTTCCTGTTTTTCTTTTTGTGTCCACCATCTATCTCCTACCATTACGGGGGACCATAGTTAATAGGACCAAATATTGTTACTAAGAATGGTTAAATATAGAGGTTTTTATGTATACCATAGGTCCTATTAACCATGGCCCCCCGTGATAGGTACAGTAAGTACGTATAGCGATCGTTCTTTCGCCAACTCGCCAACTCCTGTCATGACAAATAGTGCGACAAGTTTAAATGAGTTTCCGTGATACCACTGTTGGTACGTGTATGGTCTCACCTCTTCTGCCAAGGGCACGCTGCCCTGCAGACTGGAGGCCTTTAGGATCTCCCGCTCGAACGACCCGTCCACGGAAGTCCTCTGCATCACCCGGCTCTGTACGAGTGTTACAGCAGTATCCCGTTAATAGCATTCACGTAAAGGACGGAGGGTGAACGTCAAAGTCGGGCAAGGAGGGTGCTGGTACACGCCAAGGTTGAGGAAGGAGCGAGCCCTGGCATTATATTGTTCGCCCAATGTAAACACGTAGCCAGAGTATGAGGAGCGGGAGGCTCGGCCAAAGATGCGCCATGTTATGGGAGCGTTCCGCTCAGCACGACAACAACACCACAGCCTGACGCGTTCTACGATAGAGGCATTAATAGCACATTCCCGCTAAAATATTTTCTGAATGGCGCGGCTCCTTGGCCCAAAATCGTCGGAGTTCCAGTTTCGTTTCGTAAAATTACGTGTTTGGACACTTGGGACGTGAGATTGTTCGACGGAAAGCAAATAGATTTTTGCTGAAGTCAGTTTTCGAGTGGGGGTATGGAGCGCCTTGAGTGAGGAGCCTCAGAAATTTCAGGGTGAACCTTTGTCGTAGAACGTCTCGCCTACACGCTGTCAGCTGCGTGGTCTCCTGCTTTACCGCTTGATGTATAGCCTACTGCTCTGCTGTTTGCTGTGTAGTCTACTGCTCTACGGCTCGCTATATAGTCTACCGCTCTGGTGTCTGCTGCAGTCTACCGCTGAACAATTTGATTTATGGCCTGCTGTTCTCTACTGCTTGCTGCATAGTCTACTGCTCTACTGCTTGCGGTATAGTCTACTGCCGCCCTACTCTTTGCTGTATGAGTCTACTGATCTACTGTTTGCTGGAAAGTCCACTGCTCTCCACTGCTTGCAGTATAGTCTACTGCTCTACCGCTTGCTGTAGACAAGCTCGCGGTCCCAGCAACCGTCACCACTCAGGCTGCCAAAAGCAAAGACAGTAAACACCCTACTACAGACCATAAACTCCCTACCTTCCCAGACGCAAGGGAAACGAAAGGTCTTCGATAGATAGACTGACGTCGACGACTGCAAGGCCAGTTACGTCGAACGCAATGTCACGTACGTCGAATTCAACGCCGCTAAACGTCAAACGCACTGTCAACTACGTTGGGTTCAATGCCACTTAAACGTCGAACGCAATATCACTCACGTCGAATGCAATGTCCGCGGCCATGTCGCCCTCTTCCATCGAGTTCAGTTCGTCAAGCTCGTCATCGGTCAGCAGCACCTGTGGTTGCAGAAAAAAGAAAGAAACTACCAGGCATCAGGTATTACGTAGGTTACTACTCGGCCTTAGGAGAAAAGTTTACGACGAAAACGAACCTCGACATAATCGCCGGATCCCTCCTCCCTGCTCAGAGCAATCCACGGTATCAGATACAGCCGCGCGCACTTCAGCCCCCAAGAGAAAAAACTTGGCGAGACTCGGTGTCCCATGGTTGGCTAAACGTTTAACCTTTGCCGCCACTTACTACGTACCACCTTCAACGTCATTGTAATGGTCGTTTGTTATTCGTCATGAAGTAAGTCCTAACGGTCCTTATATGGGTCCTTATACGGACGTTCAGAATGGTACTTGGTAATATACACACTGTGCGTAAGCGCGTCTACCCCCGAAATGCGACCTTAGCTATGAACACGAACAGAACAATATACCCCGAAACCCCAACCCTGGCTGTCCACAGCGCCCTGCTACTCCCTGTAGCGCTCTATCAACAGAACAAACAAAAAAGGTCGTTTCGGTTAGAATGCCGAGCATCCAGACGTTGGTAGTGCAGGAATACGTGAAAAGCCAATGGCATGTAGCGAATGGCAACAAAAACGAGTGTCCTCAAAATAGGAAGCGAATGGTGGTATTCTGCCAAAAAAATACAATGTAGGTACGTATCTGTCATCTTATCACACCTCGAGAGCGAAAACGTTGTTGCCCTGCAGGTGAGGGAGCACGAACATCATCAGCATAAAAATGGCCAGGGAAAAAACGTCCTGATCCGCCGAGGTCGCCACCGCCTCTGTGAGGTTTTCCATCGGGATGTAACCCGGTGTCCCCGTCATTTTCGGCCTGACGTCACCCTCAACTGTAAGTAACATAAAAAACAATGGAAACGACACAGTAGTTCAAAAACCATTCGTGCCACGAAACAGGGGAGTTGGTGCAGAGAGTGAGGGATGTCGTTGTGGGGGGTTCGTTTCTTGGTAACCGTTTGGTTCAGATTTTGTGGTGAAGAAGTCGAAGCAGCATAACGTAACGCGACTACAACAAGAAGCTTCCCGGTACTAACTGCCCCGAGGAACGGGGTTCGTACAAACCAAGCTAGGCCCGGGACATTTTTTTTCGATTACTGTAGTATTCTGTCTCTCTACCGTGGATCATTTAAAGTAACTATTGGATTGGATGGGGCCTCCTGCGCCGGGCAGGAGGTCCCGTCCGGTATTTCCCCCCGCGCTGAGTAAAGTGGCGAATCACAAACTCTGCGCGGGGTTAGTACCTGTAAATGATCTGGGTATACAAGCCCAAGAATACTAACCCTACTGCCAGGTGGGTGGGATGGTCTCAGGAAATGGCGAAACCAACTCTGCTCCCGAGGTTTCGGGAGCGAAAGGAAGAAGTGACCTCGCTTCGATACAAATTCCGAGACATTTCGATACAATCAATGGTTCCATTATTTTTGTGCCAAATTTGAGTCCATGGATTGGATCTCCATTTTACTGTAGTATTCTGTCTCTCTACCGTGGATCATTTAAAGTAACTATTGGATTGGATGGGGCCTCCTCCGCGGGCCTGTGGTCCCGCCCATACTTCGTTACGCCTCCTTTCAGATTGCCTTTTTAGTTGACCGCTGGTCAGGGGCAGAATTGTCTCACCCAAACTTTTATCACCTGAACTCAGTCCTTACCCGCACACGCCGCAAAGTCCTTTCTGAACTCCGGCGATGTAGTGTTATGAGACTTAGATTGGGTAGGCGATCGGTTAACCTTTTACCTTTAGCCCAACGGACTAAGACCCTCACAAATGGCATCGTCGGCAGGACATGGGTTATTGGTCGTTGGTCGTTAGTTCGAATCTCACGTCCACCATGAAATCGCTTTTTTAAGAAAGTGAGTTTCCTCGTGTCAAGAATCTGAAAAATGCTTCTGGGTCCCCAGTAATTGGAACCGCGTGTGGTGGCGCGTCGACCCGTAAAATCCGGTCTGTTCCTGGGGGGGAGAGTGTGATGAAGCTTAGATTGGGTAGGCGATAGGTTAACCTTTTACCTTTAGCCCAACGGACTAAGACCCTCACAAACAGAAATAAATCGGCAATCAATATGAAGACGTATGGAGAAGGAAAAGTTTCTGGTCTCCCGATACTTAGTATAGTATTGCAACGCAAGTCACACTTTTGCCACATAACTCAACGCACACTATTGCAACCACCACTCCCGTGCAAATTAAATTCGACTCCATCAAGAACTGCTGACTCAAATTATCGCCCGTCATCGCTATGTTCCATACCAGTACACGGCGTCGTGCCTGTGCGAAGTCAACCGCTCCGACGCGTCAATCAATCAACCGACCAACCAATCAATCAATGAACCAATCAATTAATCAACCATTCAACCAATCAATCGGTCAGTAGAGGGAGTGAACGTAAATGATGTAAGTGAAGTCGAACGTCAAATTTGTCTTCCTTTTGGTTATTTCTCTTCGGGCTTTCTTCTCCCTCCTGGCTATTATATACCTGGAATGAGGGATAGCGATTTGGGCTGGACCATGTCAGAGGACAAATCTAATCATAATAATCAGTCAATCAATCGATCAATCAATCAATCACTCAATCAATCAATCAATCAGCCAAATCATTCAATAAATCAGTCGATCAACCAATCAATCAATCAACCAACCAACCACCCAACCAATCAATCAATCAATCCATCAATCAATCAGCCAATCATTCAATAAATCAGTCGATCAACCAACCAACCAATCAACCAACCAACCAACCAATCAATCAATCAATCCATCAATCAATCAATACTTACGTCGTGCGAGGCCGAAGTCGGAGACCTTGCCCTGCAAGAGTCGTCCGTGGCCCTTAACCATCAAAAGATTTTCTGCCTTGAAGTCAACATGCACCCAGCCCGCGCTGTGGATGTGGAGGAGACCCGATGCCGCATCCCGCAGGAGGCTGCGTTGAGCGGAGCGGAGGGGAGGGGACGAAAAGAAAAGAGATGGGGGCAATACACCGTGGGAGGGAAGAACCGTGCAAGGGAAGACCAGACCAACACGCAAATGTCAGGGGTGACGTAGATCAGTGCCACAGCAACAAACTGTGTTTCCACATATATAGCCAGATGTGCTGTTCCACCACCGAAATTAAATCGGCACGACAAAGGTATCTGTGCCATTATAGCCGGGGTGAACTTATCCCCTCTAGAACTAAACCCACGTTTTGTGGCTAAATTGTATACCCGGATTTAGCGTCGAATCATTTTTGCAGCGGAAAAAAGGGTTGAGTTTATTAATCTTCCCAAATCCGCCGAAGGATACTGAAAGTGTGTTCAGCAGCCTCAAGATTCCTACAGAATAGACATAAATGAGAATGATGCACCAAGGCGTAAACCAGGACGGTGAGTTGCCTCGCCTCCTCGTCGTCCTCCATGAACCCTTTCCAACTGTACCCAGGGTGTGCGCCTACTATTAATAGGGTATACTATCAAATAAGTATCCTGGGATACCGGGTAGATACCCTTCTAAACGCACACGTGAACCGTACCCATGTTTTGGGGACACAGCAGTGCCGTCACGAAGCAGAGAAGGAGTGACAGGGGACGAACGCATCATCGAGTGCAACCGGTGCTGCGCTGAGTCCGGTCTCACCTGGACTTCTGTAGCATGGAATGGCGATGTCCGTTCTCGAGTATCTCGAAGGCATCGCACACCGCCAGCTCCAGGAGGATGGGCATGGTGGGGATCGTGTCGTCCAACCCCTTCAGGGTGATCACGTGAGGGTGGCTCTTCAGGCTGACAAAGACGGACAAGACAGACAAGACGGACGTGACGGGTAAAACGGATGTGACGGGCGTGACGGACTTGACGGACGTGACGGACAAGACAGACAGACAGTGTGGATGTGACGCATGTGGCAGACGAGGACAATGCGGACATGACGGACATGACGGCGATACCGGTATGAACGTATGGCGGCGTGCAGCAAAGCCTGCTGCGCTGTGTGGCGCTTATCTAGTCAGCCAGGATCATCCGTGACTACTAAAAAACGGCCTTCCGCCAGTACTTAAGGATGCCCTACTTGAGGATGCCCGCCTACAGTAGGTTGCCGAAGTAATCACACATTGTAACACACTGGTACCTAGCTAACGGACCTCCTGGATGGACCTACTGCTGCTGCTGTATACCTCGTACCTCGTATCTCGGAAGCACTCGCACGGCGCCGGCATCGCACGTGAACCCATCAACGCTTGAAATACGTGTAAGAGACTGCTCAGAACGATCCGACTCTATTTCCAAGAAGTTTGTCCATATATCGTGGGTATAGTTGTGGAGGATATAACCGTCTAAACCCTGACTACCAGGTATACTTGAAAGAGAGCACACCTCGGACATATCAGACAGATCAGATAGATGATCTACAGATAGATCATCTAGATCATCTAGATCATTCACAGATATTAACCTGCAGTTGTGAGATCTTGTGCAGGGTGTGTATATGTAGCAGGATCTGTGTAGTACAGATCCAAAGCAGAAAATACGTGTTAGATCGTGTAGACTATACGGCTCCCACCCGGCAGCATGAGCTGGCTCATACAGATCACACAGATCAGGAATGTATATATCTTCCCTGAAATACATACCAGGTATAGATCATGAAGTGGGAATGATCTGTAGATGATCTGTTCGATGTATCAAAGACTGGTTCAAAGCACCAGGGATTTCTTACCTCAGAAGGACCTGCATCTCGTGTTTTGCGGCGTCCCTTCCCCCTTTGCTAGATCTCTGCGGGAGCAACAAAACAGATAGGGAATACGAGGAGAGACGGAAGGAGGCGTGAGAGGTCGACGAAATAGGCGGGAAGAAATACTAAAGGAAAAGAGCGACGGCTGCAAGACCGGGAGGTCACCAACCAAACAGGAGAAAACTAACAAGACAAACAAAACATATCGCACGTGTCTTAAAATTCAAAACATTCACATTCAACCGCCCCTCGTGCATGCTATTGCACAGCGATGAGCGTCTATGAATAGCGTAAGAACCCCAAAACAAGACCCGACAAAAATCGACACTAAAAGGCAAGGCAAGACGACAGTCTGCTGAGAGGTAGGAATGCATCCACACCCGATGGGTCCTCTATAAAAAAAAGAAACCGGGCCACTGGCCCAGGCTAGATCGATCGATTTCTTAGTCGGGAAACGGTGCGTTCATACACAGAGTTCAGCGTAACGGCTCTCGAATTTCTAGTTTTGCTGTAAATACCAGGCAACTTCCTAAGCGCTCGTATTCGAAGTGGATGCCCTGCGCTGTACATACTTGTGTGTGTTCAACAGGTGTGCATTCGATTTGCAGCGAGACACTCACCGGGGCAACCTCCTTCAGGGCGAACCGACCGAACGCGTGCCTCACCAAGGTCACTGCCCCGAACTGTCCCTCGCTCAGCAACGGCCCGCGCTGCAGGGAGTTCGATGTCGGCGAGAGGGAGCACTGCACCGGCAGCGACACCGCGGGAACGAAATCTGTAAACTCCCCGAACCGCTGCCTCCGGCTCTCCAAAAAGTTTTGCCTTATCTCCTTCTCCTTGGCCGATTGTTGTCGCTCGAGCTGCTGCTTCCTTGGAGTCGTAGGGGTGCCACCACTCGCCACCGCAGCAGATTCCTTTCGCGGTTTCTCCTCCTCCTCCTCCACCACCTCCTCCTCCTCCTGCCCCCCCTCCTCCTCCTCTTCCTCCTCTTGTTCGGCTTCTTCCGTACCGTCATCGCTGACGCCCAACTCGGCCGACGAGTCTGTGCGCGCGGGAGACTCGAGCCACAGCGCTTCTTTCGTATCTCTGTTCGCGGCAGCCATCGTTGCGGCGGCAGCCCCGACACCCGCCGCCCCGTCAGCACTACTACGAGTGCACCCTATCTCGGCCGCGTGTCTGAGGGCCTCATCGGCGAGTAGGCGGGTTTGCTTGACGAAGTTTTCCTTGTCGAGCGCGTCTTTTTCGATGGTGAGCTTCTCCACATTCTCCTATTGGCAATGGATTGAGGACCGCAACGAAGGGATAGGAGGGGGGAGGGGGTCGTGTGAGATAATTGAGGTCTTCATGATGGTAAGCATGCGAGTTATCTCGCGCTGTGGAGTGCTGTGCAGTGCTGTGCAGTGCTGTGCAGTGCCGTGCAGTGCTGGTGTAGTGCTGGTATAGTGCAATCGTCATTGTCGACCACGAAAAACATTTCTCCCCCGTTGTTACTGCCGACCTCCGCGGGTCGAAAAGCGAAACATGAGTGACAACGGATACGCCCACAGCATCGCCAAAAAGAGAAGGCACATCCATGCGATCACCGCTACGTTTTGAAGACCAACGCGCGATTACGAGGTGTACTATAAATAGTGTTGCTGGACGCTGATGCCGCGATTGCAACACTGCTGAACCGATGCAAGGCACCGACTATCACGATTCTCACCGAAGAAAAACGCTGCGATAAAACCAAAAGAACAGGCGACGGCGCCCACTGCGGTCATGCACGAACCAGATATTTACCTCAAAAAACATATACATACAAACCCGGTAGAACCTACTGGTACAGTTGAAGTCGCCATACGGGAACTGCAGACTACCGCAAGAACAAAACACGGAAGCCAGCATCAAAATCTAATGGTGGCGCTATACAAACACAAACAACAAAACAATGAGAATAAGGTATCAGTACTCCAACACGAATCATGTTCATCATACCGACATCTCGAAGAAATCATGGAACCCACCTTCTCCCGCTCAAGGCACTCCCAAACCATCGCGATGGACAGCTCTGCTCTGTCGGCGCGATCCCTATCGAGAGCGAGAGCCGCGTCCAGTCGCTCATGTCGGAGGAGACACACCTGCCTCTCCGCGGCAAGCTGGCCCTCAAGACGCCCGGACATGATCCTGCCGAAATCCGCGTCAAGCTCCAAGTCTCTAACCTCTCTGCCTTGGGCGCACTGCACCACCGTCGCGCGATACTCTGATTGTTCCGCACGGCTTGTCGCCTTCGCGGCTTCGTCCTTGAGCATGCCGATGTCTGCGCCCTCGGTGCTGCACTGAGCCTCCAGCCGGTCGAGCATGCGGTCCTCCGCCTGGCGTGCCGCTTGGGTCTGTGCTCCCACTTGGGCTCTGACTTGGGATCCGGCTCCGGCTCCAGCTTTGACTTGGGCTGTGAGGGCTTTTACAGCACCCTGTTCTGCTGCCGCGATGATAGCGGCTGTGGCTGCTGTAGCGGTGGCTGTGACTGTGGCGGCGGCCGTGGCTCGAGCGCCCTCCTTGGCTTTGGCGGATAGCGCCATCCGGACACGTCTGGCGGCGGCCAAAAGCGCAATCATGACGGCGACGGTGACGATGGCAGTAGTCGCTGAGACCTTTGGGCACAGCGGTTGAGCGACACATACGTAGCGACACAACATAGGCTACACGCTTAGAAAAGACATTCAGCACGACATGCCTCGAAGAAAACTATCTCGAGGTACGCCGTCTAAGCGGCACACAGGCTACATGCTTGGAAAACTCACCCGGAGCCACGCCGTTCAAGCGACACATAGGCCAGATGCTTATAAACTATTTTTCTCACAGTAGGAATGTCGGTTACAATCCCTTTGGGACTCGAAAAGGAAAACATGACCCCCACGGAAAATGACAATTTACGTCAGCATCGGCCGATGATCCGTTTTATAACCCAACTATTGTTGCAGGAACGCAATGACCTCTACGACGAGGGCATGACACGATACTGTTTGTACTTCTGCGCGCTGACACTTGTGGTAAGGCAGTTTAACAAGACCAACCATCGCGTTGCTTTGATCGCTATCTCTCTGGGGTCTCAAACGGCTTCAGCGTCCCCCCTGCTACATAACTCAAACATCCAAAGGGAGCAGCGGCGGGTCAGCGACACATGGCACGTGAAGTCTACATGCTCAGGAACGGCGGGTGAGAGACACAGTGCTTAAAAATAAACATCTTTAGGAACGGCGGATGACCGACGCAGTGCTCACAACGTAAATCTTCTGCGGGGTACCGGTGCGAGAGTAACCGTCGATCGACGCATCATATATGCTGCCACGAGGGAGATTCCGAGTTGCCAGGAGATCACAGAGTAAAGCAGAGCACCCCGATTTGGCGTCTTCCTCCCCTCAAAAAGCTCCTTCGCGCAACTCAACTAGAATTTCTATGCTTTCTATGCTCGATCTAACCGAATGTAAACGTGCTCGTAAAGTTATCATGCTAAGCGGCACTACGAGTACTGTGGTGGCTCACTTGAAAAGCTCCACCGGCCAGAAAATATTGTCTCAGAAGGCAAAAAGTGGTAGATCTACCGTGGTACACGTCAACGATGCGGCGCTTTGGCTCTCGCATCAATCAATCGTGCATTCTTTTAGGTATCGTTGCCATAATTTTTGTTTTCCAGCGGAGCTCCCAGGAGCTCACGCGCGCAGCGACTCTCTGAATAAGTCGTCGTACCAAGTGTTCCACCACATTCCACCCCCGGTACATATACACTTCGTATTTTTACCGCGCACAGCCAGCAGCCGATTTTTTTTTTTTTTTGAGCCTATTGGGTGCCTGGGGAAACTGCTGCACTTACTGCACTCACGCCAACAACAAACATCTAACTCCTCATGCGGAAGTTGCTTGCGGAGGACAGATGAAACCACAAAAGCCCGGCGGCGCCGTGACGACCGATTTCTGTCGTTTTTACGTTCAAGTTTTGTTGTTGCCTTTCGTCAAAAGCTGCCTGTCTTCTCCTAGATGCTACCTTTGTGGTGTTGTAGAGGTTCCTGCTCGTCAACCCTCGGCCCGACGTATTTAATATATTTAGACACTATTGATAACACTGGTTGCCGTCGGATACTCCTCACCTGTTGATTTTGTAGTAGTAGTAGTGGTAGTAGTAGCAGCGGTGGTGTACTTATTGTAGTTGTTGTTGCGCAGCAGTAGTTGTTGTCGATGTCGTTGTTGTAGCAGTAGTTGTTGATATGATGTCGGTGTTAATTGTGTCAGGTCAGACCCGAATTTATTTGCACCAAGGATCGAATATTCGGAGGATCGACGGATGGTGTGCCGGCTTGGATCTCGTACTGCCCATGCCACGCAGCGAGAACAGGCAGCATCGGCGTGTGTACCGTAAACAAGGCAAACAATATTCGAGGACGTTTGGTCGGGTTGAACAAGAATAATATGCCACGGTATATCATTACCCTCGAGACCTTGTACCCCAGCCTGACTACTGCGTGTTCGTTCTATTAATAGTATGTTCTATGCAACAATGGCAGACAAACCAGCTGCCGGCGAGTCTAAGATGGTTCGGGGCCTCAATTTCTACTTCAGCAAGGTATACATAAGTACTCTGAAAATCCTGTTTTCACCAGCCCCCCCCCGCCCCCCCTCGCCCGCGAAAAAACAAACAAACGTAAGTAGGCAAACAGATGAGTGAGCGACATATATATATCATCAGCAAAGGACCCCGTCATATTTGTGTTTGTCTGTCCGACAACTACTGCTACTGCTGTGTGTACGTACGAGGTTGTACGTACACACTCCTAGTTCTCCCAGGTCTGCCAGAAACAAAAGCAAGCACGACGTGGCCGGCGTGGTCGGTTAGATAAGCAAATAAACTACCAGGTACACGTGGCATGCCTGCATCTACTTGCACCTTGGGCAGTCTTGCACAGAAGCTCGAAGTCTGACTACCAATACTCGTACCATTTACAAGTGTCCTGGAGGTGTATCGCCCCTGGTACCTGGTATGTCAATACCAACAAAAAACTAATGTAAGGCCGCATGCACGAATAGCTATACTCGCAACGCACTTCGATGCTGTTGGGCCTAAACCCCGAGGGCCCCTTTCTGTTTTTGGCATGGTATTAAGAGGGTTTTAAGACGACCATCCGTCCCCGGGGAAGCGAAAGAGCGATAGCTTTGGGCGGGAAAAGGGATGCTGAGAAGTAAGTGCGGACCGATCAAAGCGCACTCTTTCCCTGATAAGAAAATCGACCAATCCAGCCTGGGCTAGCATTGTTCTTTCTTAGCAAAATTGGTGCGGTACAGCAACTTTATTACAGGACACTACTGGCGTAAAACAGGAATGTTGATCCAGGCTGGAGTTTTTACTGGGAAATAATGCAGTCTACAACTGCGGCTTCCGAATTTCTTATTTCGCTGTGCATTCCAGCCTGTTTTTCTCGTGATCTTAATATATTAATCTTAATAGTACTCTGCAGTACCCTGACATATATATCTATGGGTGTACTGTACTGCTGTACAAGGTATAATAATGCAACCGGGAGGGATGCAAGGATCTTAAATGACGTATGTACCATAAGTAGGGTCCCAGCGCAAAAAATTGGCCACTGCCGACTGCCTGCCCACCACGTATATATGTATAATATCAGATGTATCCACGTATCCACCCACCACGTATGTACATAACAGAACTGGCGAAAATGCCATGTACCAGGTATAAATTTAAATGTTAAACAAGTTATAAATAAACTCGGACAACTTCCGAAACAAAACAAACAACGATCCAGCGACAAGGTCCGAGGTGTTCAGACTTCAGATCCGAAAACCTCTCGTCACGGCCACCTCGTCCACCCAACGCCGCTGACCGACCATTTTGTTGCCCTACAACCAGCTATTAATAGCTACATGTACAACTGCGTACTGCTGCCTATGTTGCCCGAAACGAGATGCACTGCTGTAATCACCCTCCGGTCTCAAGCCTGTCACGGCCGATATCATACCGCCCAAAAATGATACCAAAAATATCAGACGCGGAGCAACCACTGCAGCAGCGGCCGCTGCTGCCGCTGCTGCTGCTGCCGCTGCTGCTGCTGCTGCTGCTGCTGCTGCTGCTGCTGCTGCTGCTGCTGCTGCTGCTGCTGCTGCTGCTGCTGGTCGCTGGCCGGTTGCTGGCTGCTGCAATGCTGCTCCTGGCTGCTTGCGCAATGCAAGACAGCAAACCCTCAGGAAAGCTCTGGCGTACAAAGGAAAAGCGGGGTCCTTGGTACCGAGGGTCTACAGCCCAGGCAGCAGCAGCAGCAGCAGCAGCAGCAGCAGCAGCAGTGGTATCTGTATGGGAGTTCATGCGGTCTTATCTATAGAACTCGTTCTATACAAAAGCAGTACAGCAGTAGTAGTAGTAAACGACAGGGCTTCATTGTCTTTTATAGGACTGCAGTGAAACTCTCGGCGCTCTCTGTACCTTTCAGCTCTTATCGCGAGAGCGAAGTGATACAAAGCTAAGTGATGGCGTTCGAATGACCGGTGCGACAGAGAGGGTGGGCGTCTCTTCGACAACTAGTCGATCGAGTGCGCCTAGAAAGCGTCGGCGCTGGTGCAACTCTGTGGATGGTGGTGTCCTGGTGTGCTGCGGTTTGTTTGGCCGGGCATGCATGCAGTCTAACAGGCCTGGCCTGCAATGATGGCCTGCAATGATGATTTTTCAAAGTTTCCAGTATTTCGGTAAAGACTGAAACCACAACAACTTTGGCCTTGGTGAACATGCCGGCAAGATAAGCCTCCGCGAGCCATCCAGCTCTACCAATTACTATGTGAATCTCCGTGGTGCACTCACCGTGGTTCAGACCTCTCTTGGTGTCTATAACCCCAGGGAACCTTGGTGCGGCTGTGCAAAATATATGATCAGTGATGGTAGTTCGAGATATTGCGATGACCCGGGACTGTCACATATTGAAACAACCGACGAACCGACGAATCAAATAGAGCAAATTTAAACATTCCCGACCGACATCCCAGCGCCTGCCGTGGTTCCGGTTCATATGAAACGCCATTATCGCGGCGCAATTGTCTCTTGATTGGATTTCCTTTCATCGAGGATCAAGGATCAAGAACTTCCGATCTCATACCAGGTACACCGTGTACACCTGTCCATGGCGCGCGGCACGCGGCACATGCAACCCAAGATACTTCAATGGCAAGACGAGCCGTCTCAGTAGAGATATTTGCGGCGGGAGATGGTATAAATTACCCACAGAAGGTCAGTGAGCGAGCCAAATTGTGATCGCGAAATGTACTCGCGATTGTTCCGCACATACATTCTGGTGAAACTGTTTCGGTCGATGGCCGCACATTCGTACATACGTCGTATGATACGACACTCAGAGCGACACAACTCAGCTGCTACTGCTGTTACGTACCGTGCACAATCCGAAGTTCCAGGCGTATGCGGTTCGACAGCGATGCACCCACCCTACGCTGGCTGATAATGGCCATAAGAGTATTTTGCAGATGCTGCTGCAGCACAGCGGTAGATAGATGCTGAATGCACGCAGTGTAGATTTCGAGTATTTCACGCGAAGAGGACGCAGTACGCAGTACTCGTACCGTACGAAGTACTTAGCACTCGTGTTAGGGGTGCCGGTGTATGATACCGTCCAAGCCGCATATCTCACTGCGGGTTTTCTACACATGCATACCTCACGCGACGTCCGCCAACCGCATGCAGCTCCAACCATCCAACTGCGCTACAGTTAGTATTAATAGTAGCCAATCACCCAACTTACCAGTCTCTAGTCTATCAATCTATCAAATGTCTGGATGTCTCGTATCATTATAATATACTATCTATAAAAAATCAGAGTTGTTATCTGGCAGAATCTAACCACCGCCACTCCCGATTTACCCAACAAAAATAGATACTAGGTAAATAGCATGGTACGTACGCCACCCATCTATAAAAACGTAGGAATAGCGGCAGCAGGATCAGGCTTGAGCGCGACATTCATTATCAGGTAGGGGGAGGCGTATTGTACCGAGATACTTTTTTTTTCAAAATCGTCGCTTTCCCTTTCCAGCTCAAGAGGTTTTAGCTTCATCGATCTTCTGGACAAGCCGTGGCCACAGGTGTCATCCTTTCTCCCCCCCACTTCGTGCCTTCATTTTTTATCGCGTCGATTTTCATTGAATGTTGCTAACTTACGCTCTCGGGCATTCCGCAAATCAACTTTTGTGCAAGAAAAAGTCCTTACGAGTATTCACTCGGTGATACTTGAACCCACGAAATTGATATTAGTAGGCACGCGGACCACCTACCAAGCCGCCGGGGACGCCGGCATACTATCCCCGGAAAACGGCTACCCGTACGTACGTAGGGCCGCAATTGCCCTAGATAGGGTCGTCCTGTTGATCATGCTGCCGTTATCAGAAAACCCATTGACATATTCATAGTCTATGCCCTGTATAGAGAATAGACCAGGTAGCGCATAAGCGACAAATGCACATTAATTACGGCTACGAGTATGCTTGCAAAGTTGAAGTCAGTTTGGATTGCTGGCAGTTGTTCGTTCCTTGTACATACCAAGTATAACACAATGAATTGTAGTCGAATAACGATTTCTCGTGTTTTTATAAATACGTTACTATGCACAATTCACTTTGCATCGGCGCTGGAGATGTACCACATGGAAAATAATATCGTATGATAGGCTACCCCGCTGTAAGTTCGTCTTTTCTGGCGATCGCGACGTTGGCTGTTGGCCGCATTTCCGGCAGGAGAAGTGCGCTCCGATCCCTGCAATGTGTAACTAGCCGCGATGTATGCGTACCCGTAGTTTAACGGGTCGTGTTGATGATGTTAGTACGTAGCAGTACGTAGTGTGGTAGTACGCGTAGTGCCGAACTTGCAGTGATAATACAGAAGCATAACAGTAACATCGTAAGTAGACCAATAAGTCTGAGGGAGCAATAAATACACGAGTCTACCATAGATAACAGCTCGACCCTGGTACCGAGCACCCCTAGAACCCACCGGGTACAGCACATCACCCCCCCCCCCCGGCAGTTGTTCTGGGGAAGGTATTATCTTTTTCGTTCATTCGCTGTGTTTTAAAAAACAACAGCTGGACTCCTTGCACCTTGTTGTCACTCTAGAGCATACCAAGAGCTCTAAAATATAAACTACCAGGTACAGCACAGCAGTACGTGCATCTAAGCAGTGCCGCGAATAATTATGGGGTATGTACTACACTTTATTCGTGCCGACTACCTTGAAACATAGATAAAAATACTACCGGTGTTTTTTGTCCACTGTGCCGGAATTCTGAACACGACAACGAGTGTCGTGGGTTGCATAGTTTTTTTTTTTTTCCGGCGCTTTTTGCGATGAACGTGAGCGCTTGAGGCCGCCGACCACCGTTCGCGGCGCACTGCTCGCACCGTTCTTGCTGGCTTCTGGTTCGACTGTGACTGTGTTAGGGGCAGACAGTAACCGTGCACTACACTGGATACTTGGAGGATGGAACGCAATTCGACTCGTCTCGAAATCGGGGGAAACCTTTCAAGTTCAAGTTGGGAAGCGAACAGGCAAGCGTTACGCTAACCCCTTTGTGGCTTCGAGGATGAAACACCCCCGAATAAAGTGATGCTTGTATCACCGGTCATACGTTAGCAGCCGGGGCGGGGTTGCTGAGGCGCGAGATGATCTCCGAAACCCACTCAGGATTATACTACCGTACTGTAGTCGTACTGCTACGCGCCCCCACCAGATAGTTGATAAGAACACGCCTGGCATGGAACAATGGTATTTGTTTCTCCCCCCCAAAGCTCGACCTGCCGAACGTAGGCCTTGAACGAGAAGGATACCACCCACCAGGTACCCATCTGTCAGAAACAGCCTTCGCAAGTGTGACGTCGAAATATCACTCGATCAAGGCGTATCGGTATACGTTCAATATGCTAAAGAAGCTGTCCAGTCGATTGCAGCCTGCGACATGGGCGGGAAATACTCAGCGAATGTTCGCTGCACGATCATCCCGTGAAGACACCGGCGTGACTTCCATATTCGTTCGAATACGTGCCCAACACTCAATTCCCGATTGCAGGTAGTACCGGGACTAGACGAGGGTGTCAGCCAGCTGAGCATAGGGGAACGAGCAAAGGTGAACAGAACAGAGGCTAACGATGAATCTGGACCGAGGTTATAGGTTATGTGCTTGTAGCTCAGATAGCGTGTTACGTACGGTTCATTAGCAGTGAGGATTCGCCAGACCTCAAGGAGCCCTTGGCATTGCTCGCGTGGGCTGCATGTTACAGGATTGAAATCGGTCCCCAAAACAAAGACGCGAGTATCCTAGCCATTGACGGTGGTTGTTGGTTTCGAACGCCACAACCTCACAACTTAGTTGCTGTACGCGCCTTGGGTGCAGTAAGGCGTCCCAGCAGCAGCACGGTGTTGCAGAACATTGAAGTGTCCATATGGGTGGCTGGGCGACAAGGCCAGCAGATGTAGACGACCGCGAAGGGGAAACACGGTGACGGTAAGAAATATGCACTGAAATACCCCTGTTCTTACAAACTATGAATATCAGCGCGACAATGCAACACCGAGCAGCAACCACGGAGTAAGCAACAGCTGTTGCCTATCGTAGGTGAACTTTCGGGGGGAATCAGCAAAAGGCTCACACTTCCAACTCCCCACCGCCACCCCAATACCTGATGCCCCTTCTCCTAAAAGGTGACGATACCGGCCGCTTCAGCATACGGGGCACGCGGATTCCCGGGGCTTGTCCCACCGCACTCTGCATTGGTGTTCGATTTGGAGTTGATAACATTCAACTAATTTAGCCGTTGTGCGGCAATTCAATCACGGCTCCGCACGTTTTGTGTGTGACTTTGAGCAAGATTAAGCGGAAAAAAGTATTCAAGTATGAGGCTTTCGGATTTGCTTCGTTTGCTAGGCCAATAATATGCGTTTGCTGATAGGTACAGCTCGGGTCGGCAGTTGTGTGTTTTATTTACTAGTTTACGGCTAGCGACCAACGATTTATATGCGTGTGCTACTATTATTTAGTACTTAGCATTTGCTATTCGCTACGAGTACACATCACACATGCGTACATGCGATGTCGTATAGGCCGTGAAGGTGTAAATGTGAGCTGCTTGCACGCTGAGTATTGCCCTCGCTTTGCACGCTCAACTGAGCAACAGCTAGCGACACTCAATCCATTAAGACCGTAGATCGTCCACGGCAACTTGTGTAATTTTGTTCAGGCGTTTTCCAAATTTTAGTGGAGATGCTCCGATTTTGAACTTGACAATCAACGCAAAAGTTTACAAACTAGCGTGGTTTCGATGGCAGTCCCGCACACTCGCAGCAGAATTAAAAAATAGTAGAACGTTTAGACAGCCTTTTTAAGAGAAGTGTTCACTTTCAAACGCGGGGTCACGTAGAAACGCAATCCGCGGCGAACTGTTTCTGAGGTTGTTCCATTGGATCCCCTGATCCGATGCATCAATAAACCACCCAGGAAAACGCGTCATTGCTTGTCTCTCTATAAATAGGAGCTGCGGGTTTTTCAAACGGTGCATATCAGGCAGCATTCAAGCTTGGTGGGCGTGTTTTTTCTGCTTCCTGACATAGATCAAAAGTCATCCGCCCCACATCAATATTGGATATCACCATTCCTGACTGCCGACGACCGTCGACCACAGAAGCCATACACCCAAACCTCTTCTCTCCTCTCCCTTTTAATCTTACTTAGCGTCTTTATCTTAGCGTTCGTCTTAGCGTTCATCTCGCCCGTCAGGTAGTTAACGGAGCTTGACCCCGCAGTTTTCGGTTGCAATTGTGGGCAACCCATTCGTGACCCTATTGTACCTCGTTTTTGAACAGACCCGATTTGGCCGACCAAGTACATGAATCAAACGTCTCTTCTCTCCATCATACTCAATATATAGATGCCATCCCTAAGGCTCGCCCCGCGAACATGCCGCCGAGCATAGAAACCCCTCCAGGGGTTCAGTTCTATGTATCGCCGTTTCTCCTTTTGCTAAGCACTGATTTCGAGCTGCACAACTCTACTGTACAATAGTTGACCCCCATACGATCTCCCTGATTGTCAAACTCAGAATTACCTACCGTGCGTAACCCAAGCCCCATGAAAAAAAAAACAGCAGGGCCCGTGAGAAATGACCCCACTCTGTTAATATAATTTACCAGGCGAAATACAAGGAATCGGGGGTGCGCGTAAAAAAAAAATGAGGCCGGCGACTTTCAACAGAGTTCAGGAGAACCAGCACGCGAGTTTGCTCTGTAGCTCTCATTTGCCTAACGCAGTCCAGTGAATGTATTCATATATCGATGCTCGATCTGTCAAACATACTCTAGGCACGAGCGCATCGTGCGAACATAGCGCGAGCTTCCTTCCGCATATTCCTGTACCTGACAGTCACCTAACGCATTACTGTGCACTGTAAATGTACAACCGATTCATAGGTACCGATGGCCGATCTACCACATACCAGTAGCCTTTATGGTACTGACAACAAGTCCATCGCACCACACGACGGGAGTCTCCTCCTATCCTCCTCCTAGTGTACATACCGTGCCTGCCAATCGCCTGCCACGGAACACGTTCTTGTAAAGTACAACTGAGCAATCATAGGCAGCGGTGCTCGATCAAGCAAACAAACGTCAGGCACGAGCCCATCTCGCGAGCCGAACGCAAGTTTCCTCCAACTTAGCGTGAAGGACTAAGAAAAATAAAGAAAGATATGCGGCTAATGGCAACATCGATATATTTGTAAGAGAGCCTATAACATGCTCATCAACTACCGACACTTTTCACACCCCGCATCGCCTTCCATGTCAATCGCCTAACGCCAAGCGATAGGTCCTTGATGTGCGACCTGTTCGTAGGTATGAACAGCGATGCTCGATCAAGCAAACAGACGTCAGGCGCGAGCGCATCGTGCGACCTATGGGCGCGAGATTCCTCCTGCATATCGTGCCGGCCGATCAGCTGACGCCAAAGGACCTGTTGTTGCAAACGCACAGCCGATTCATAGGTACGAGCAGCGATGCTCGAATAGGCCTTAGGCACGAGCGCATCGTGTAACTATATACTCCTAGTCTCCTCCCTCGTGTTAATGCACCTGCCGATCACCTGGGAGACACAAATCACCTATTAATAACACCATTTCAGCAACAAAAAAAAAACGTCCATCCATACGAAGTCATAATATTCACCACCGACAACCCTGGGCCATACTTTTGCGGGTTAACTATGAACACATTGCCCCTCCTCCCCTTCGCCATGACGAGAAACCCCGCCCAATCTTGGGCTTTGTCCTTGAAGCTGTCGAGAACCTTCACCCTGTTACGGCTGCAAAAATCAATCCAATAATATCACACTAAATCCAAGTAGTTTTGTCTAAAAAACTCAGGGCTGTTCACAGTTCATGACCCGACCCGCGAGTCGAGTCAGGGGGTCTCCAAACACTCACGGGTCGGGTCGGGTCGGGTCAGGTCGGGTGGGGTTAGGTGACCCGATCCGACCCGACCCGAAAGTTTTGACCCGACCGTTGAACAACCCCGAAAACAACGGGGGTTCCGTTCCAAAAGGAGTGAAACCTTCTGCGACTCACGCCCGCAGCGGCGGTGCATTTTCAAGCCGCAAAGCCAGTGAGTACCAGGCGTACTCACCACACTTACCGTCGGCAACTTTGCGGGAAAACTATTGAAAACTATCAAACACAATCGCCCCGCCCCCACCTACCCACCCACCCACCCACCCACCACCGCCTCGATAAAAAAGAACACCTCGGACAGATAATCGATTCTCACTTGACGGTCTAGGCATGTCAAGGCAGATCTGCATCCGACTTTGTATGATGTAGCTCATGTTGCCGGTTGGGACCCGGAAAATCTGCATCATCCAGGACATATTTCGTGGCATGGATCTGTACTACAGTATGACGATCCGGCACAATCTCTCATAACGGCAGGCGAGGAACTAGATAATCTACTGTACACATATCAGATTGATAGATCATCATCTGCCCTAAGTGTGAAAAAATGTCATCGACATTGAAGCAGTCGAATCTTAACCTTACCCTTCAGTTTCGTTTCATTGAAGCATGCTACGTTTCACGGCGGCTAAGGCTGCGGCGGTACAATTTCAAATCGCACGGCGAGCAGTACGTGGTCCGAAGGTTCCTCTGGGGACGGCAACCCCCCGAAGTGATCGAGGTCGGGTCGGAGAGGCGGCTCCGACACCCCCACGCAGCGGAGACCACTCCTCTTGGCAACAGCTAGCCGCGACGCCGCCTCTCCCAATGCCGGAGAATCCGGCGAGCTCCTGCCTCCATCGGTGTTATTCGACGTTTCCAGCAACGGACCTGGCCCGTAAAATATGTAGTCGACCGTGCCCTGCTTTTCAACGCGAAGCCATAAAATCACGATACAGGGACAACGTCGGAGACACACACATCGATAATTGGGTGTGATCAGTTTCAGTACAGAGGCACACAGATCGGCAATGGGGTGCGACAATGGTCGGTACAAAAGGCATACAGACCAACAACGGGGTGTGGTAAGTGCCTGTGCGGAGGCACGCAGATCGGCAATGGGGTGTGATAAGTTCCAGTACAAAGACACACATATTGGCACGGGGGTGTGATAAGCTTCAGTACAAAGGCATACATGTAGACAAATGGGGTTCCTTGTCCGAGGCACACAGATCGACACTGGGGTGTGATAACCCTTGACTACAAACGCACACAGATCGCCAATGGGGCGTGATAAGTTTCAGTACAAAGGCACACAGATCGCCAATGGGGTGTGATAATTTTCGGCACAAAGGCACACAGATCGACAATGGGGTGTGATAATTTTCGGCACGAAGGCACACAGATCGACCTAGAGGTGAGGGCAAGCTTCAGTGCGATACTTATGTATCAGAGCTATGGTGTCGGTCCAAAGGTGTTGTGTGGCATCACCCCTCTTACGGGTTACGGCACTACGGCACTACCATCGGTCGAGAAGGAGCAGGCGGCACACGCCGTCGTCCCGTGCCGAGCTTCAATGTTTCGCGTCGCAGATCACCCAACGCAGGCCGATTTTCTTAGCGTTATCCAGGGGTCTACCAACCCTGGCACCAGGTATACTCAAGACTTGTCACTTCGATCGTTTTCCAACACTCGCCGAAACAAAAAAAAAAAGTTCTGACACGACTTCATGACGAAGCTACTCAGCCATTTAGTACTGCAGTGTGCATAAACCTAATTCTGATCATAGTTCCAAGTGTTTTGTGCCCACATTGAGACTGCAGTCCTAAATAGGTTAAGGCCTCAGGGGGTTAGGCTGGGTCGTGCACGTTTTGTTTTCAGCCGATTCATGTATGAGCGCGGTGGTGCCGAGTGAGCGATAGCTGACACCCGAAACGTTGGTCTACGACAAGTCAACCCCAAGTTTCCTGGCTATCCTGTGGACGAAGCCATGAGCAAGAAGCGGCGTCTGCCTCCAAAATATGTATAACTCTGTTCGGAAACGCGGCAGGCACCAACCATTTACATATAAAGCCATCCAAACAGTGGCTACATTCTTGACGTACTGTGGTGGCATGCTTCAAAGTGCTGTTTATTTGTGCCTTGGAATCCTCCTTCATTCGAAACTTGGCCGTACTCTCCTGCTCGAACTGGTTGTTATGTTCTGCAGCAGACTTCGCAACATTTGAGGCTCGCTGTAGTACGTTCGTCGTTGGTCGGATCTGCCGCAAAATAAACGAAACCATCGAGGAAAGGGGCAAGACATGGTGCCTGTACGTACAACTAACTCATTTTGGCCATCTATCCCGATTTTTTTTTTCTTGTTCTTGTCGCGCGCCCCGACCTACAGCCACAGCTGGCGATCTACTCTACTGCTGCTCGCGTTTACGTGTGCCCACGGGCAAGTAAATAGTTTTGATTATATCACCTCAATCACGAAATCCGCATCCAACCACTCGAATCTAGCACCATGTTTTCCGATGGAAATAAATGCTGGACAAAATGACCCCGCTCCGCCTGTTTCGCCTGTGAAAACGCCCACCTTGACTACAGCTAATTACATACTGTACCTTGCCACATGCAGACCTTGTGCAGCGCTACACAGCCGCCATAGAGAATAGTGGGTGCGAACCTTTTTCAGGTTTTGTTGGGCAATAACGCCTCCTTCTTGATCACCGTAAGTACCCGCCGGAGGTCTCTCCTAATAGCACAAAGAGCACCACCGTTGTGGACGGCACCGTACGTTTGTATCCACTATAGTCTGGCACATCCAACTAAAAAAGTCTGGCCTCTTCTACTAGTAGTAGAAAGTGCGAAAAAAGCTCCAAGCAAAAAACAACGCCACAGTTGGGAGCGGTGCGGCACTCGACATCGTTTTCGTTCGCGAGCAAACGCACCAGCCAGAAAATGAGCTGTTGACTCCTGAGTGGCATGGCAAAAGAGACCCGGCATACCCAAGATGCGACATGACCGTAGGGGTGAGGTGAAGCTATGCCTGTGCTAGTGGTATACAGATGGACAAAAAACCGCAACAAGAATCAAAGTGCACTGATCGAAAACTTGTCTTACCTGGATCTCCAGAGAGACAAAAAACAAACCAAAACATAACAAAATAAACATTATCGTCTCGACAACAAATACAATCGTCTCAAAAGCCCAGACATGGAGTACGTATTAAAAGAAAGAAAAGACAAAAGAAACGAGACACAATAACAAACATTAACGTCCATAACAAACAACTAACCTCACCTTGAACATGTGATGGTAGCTAGTGAAAGCCGGCTCCCCGGTCCCCCATGCGTCCGCCTGCTGCGAATAGGCACTCCTCAGCTTCAAGGGGTGCTCGACCGGCCCATGCCCCGCAGAGTAAGCAAATTTGCTCCCCCCCACCGGCCACAACAACCGGGGGTGATACATACCCTCCCCCCCTCCACCCCCTCCTCCACCCCTTGAACTCCCAGTTCCACCGTTGCGGTCGCGTCCACCCTCTTGACCAGCTTTCCCAGCTCGCTCGATGGTACAAGGGCACGGAGACGGGTCCATAACCGCGAAAATAGACCCAACTGGAGCTCCGCTTGGGGTGTCGCCTTCCGCCGTGGAAGTGCCGACGGTCAGGTAGGAGGAGGAGGCACCGTGGGGAGCGCGCCCGGAGCACAGACGGCAAGGTGGCTGCCGAGAGGTCAGCCAGGGAAGGCAGGGGTTTTGTCCGGGCGTCAAAGGAGGCAAGAAACAAGGTGCGGAGACAGAGGGACGGGGCAGAGCGTTGAGCGGGCGTGCACGCAGCTCTAGACCTACTACTGTAGGGTAGAATATAACTAGCGATTGCGGCAACATGGAGAGGGGCTGGTTCGACGGTAGGGGGAGGGGGTATGTTGCCATATTTTTCAGTACCTCACTACCCCGTTTACGCCACAAGGGCGAGTGGCTCTGTACTTCTCTCACTCAAAATTGGACGTATCATATGTAAAAAAAATTGTTTTGTTGACGCAAAGTAACGAACAGTCCCATGGCGGTGTGCACATCGCGAAAACAGACAAAAAAAAACTTGAAGGGCTTAACACTGGTTGAAAATAATCAAGGTAGTCTCACGGCCGAGTGGCTGGCTCTGAGCGGCGTAAAACAAAGGACCTACCGTAAAAAGCGACACCCCTTACGAAGCATCAGTCGAGAGCGACTATTTAATAGAGCACACCCTTCAAGGCGACCGAACGGCCGGCGAGACAAAAAAAGCAACAACGAAGCAAGGAGAAGGGGGGGCAACGGGGGGATAACGTATACTCGGGGCATGGAACTCGAAATAGGCCTACGGTTTATAGAGGGAAGAATAGAGGTAGCGACAGCGATAGAGAAGACCTTTCACGCTTCATGTTTCCTGCTGCAAGAAGTGCATCACGCACTATAGTAGATCCAAGCAGCGTGACGCGTGCTACAGCAGGGGTTTGCCTTCTAGGGACAGCACCTTGGTGTTCTGAGGCTCCTCACTTGATTATAGAATGGAGTATCTACACTTCTAGAAAGTCAACCCAACAGCTATTTTTGAGAGAATATTAACGTTGTAACCCGACGCACAATCTCGAAGCCTATACGTAGTAGTCTATGTAGGCAGATCACGAATATTACGGTAAAACCTTAATGGTATTCCACCGATATTGGGTTGGGGAGACCGGCCAGTCAGAAATATTTGCCTTGGAAGGAAAAAAGTGCTGCCCCCGTCGAAGCACGCTTCCTTGGTACCCGAAAAAAGTGTGTGCGGATTTAAAGGGGTCAAGCCGTAACCTTCCGAACGCCCTTTTCCCTCGGTGGAAACCCCAACGCGCGAAACCCAAAGGAGGGGTCGGGAGATCAGGAGAAGCGATCATCTTCCTCCCGTAGATTCGCGGGGAACATCGCCACGATTTCGTGGCCTATTTTCATTACACTCTTGGTGTAGTATACTATCCCAGTCTGAAGGCGAATGCAATCCCCGTTTGGAGTCTGATACGAACATCAAACCAACCTTACATTTTCCAGATGGTCAAAGTGGTAGGCTAGAGGCGGTAAGCAACCCCCGCCCCCCCTGAGGGTAGACGAAGGGGATAAGACAAGCAATAACTTCATGATGTAAGACTTGGAAGATACGTAATGACCGCCCAAATGTTGGCGGTGTCTATGCATTTTAGGGGTAGGAACGGTGCTCCGTCTCGGAAAAGGATGCGTTGTCAATGGTCAAATAACGAAGGCAAGCGAAAAATGAGTACCCCCCATCCCCCCCCCAGACAATATACACGGGGCGTGGACCGTTGCCTACGGCACCCCGTGGAAGAAATTCCCTACCAGGCACGAGCGTATTAATTACAAGCGAATACGTACGAGTTCCTAGTCTACATGGTGCCCAAAACGAAGTACTGCTGTACCACTGCTGTGCTTCATTCGGAGTGGTTGAAGCCGATTCTCCGATCGAGGCGTTAAGACCGCCGGCCAAGGTTCAGGTTTGCGATTCTCCAAATTCTCCAAATCAACGAACGAAAAACTCACAAGCTGACGCCGGTGACAGACCAAGGTTTACATTTACGATTCTTCCTAATCTCCAAATCAACCAACGAACACAAGCTGACGACGACTATTTTCCGGCCGCTCGACTTGATTTTTTTTTGAAATAGCACCCCTTGCTTACCCTCCGCGCTGCGCTGCCTCCCCATCTCCCTTGCCTATCTCTGCTGTGCATAGTCGGCGCTACAAAGGGTCGCAAAAACGACCCCAAGGTGCAACCGCCTCCCTGGTGCTTCGAAGAAGCTACACGGCGTGACGAGGCACCACAGGTGTCGGTTTCCTTCCTCTGGCCAGGCGATGAGTGATCGTTTCCGCACTGGCCGCTGGCGGTAAAGCTTGGCGATCGATGATCACAGGATGATGACCACAGAAAAGGGCATGCGGGGTAAATGTGGTATGAGCAACACGGCGCGGAAGCACGAGTTCTACACCGCACAAGACTATCACACTATTAATAGGGTGGTAAGACAACACACCCCCCCGGGACGAATTGGCGAGACGAGCTTCTCCGAAACTAATAGTATGTAGGGGGGGGCAAACACAACGCAAATGACGGAGTAGGAAAGATCTCGACGGACAACATCGCTCGGCGTTTGCACTCCCCAGCCTTTGTCGAGAAAGCCAGCTTGGTAATTCGTCCGAGGGGGTGCGTTATGTTATCACCCGCGTGTTACTTTATCACCCTAGTGTGATATCTTATCACCCGTGTGTTATATTACCACCCGTGTGATACGGTATATCGATATTATAGAGTAGACATTGCATGCACCCAACGAGTCTGTACAGCTCCTCCATCGGAAACGAAAACACAGCACCCGAAGCGGACCACGTGCCGTATGTTCAGCAGAAGAGCGTACCGCAAGGCACGAAGCGCAGCTCACCACGAGGCACACCGCTAACGCATATTCTGCAGGACGCGAGTGCGTACATCAGAGCACGAAGCGCGAAGTGCACGGAAGATCCAGTCGGGTGTACCGCTCGCTATCCGCGAGAGTGTAAATCTGCCACAACACGTGTTCACCGGTTCATGCCGTCCACGTGCAGCTCCCCCTTGATCATGTAGTGATAGCAAGCGCTGTCCGGAGTCATGTTGAAGTCTCCGCAGATGATGACGCCATCGGCTTCGGACCTCCTCGATAACCTGCGCCGATGATAGGTTACATCGCGCTTGTTTGTCAGGCCTGCCATAGTTGCTTGTGTAGGTTCATCCGGTAAGAGGAAATAGGGGGCGTGAAAGAAGCCCGAGGCGCCGACGACAACACAAAGAAAGCAGGTGCTTGCTACCCGTACCAGCCTTCCTCGCTGACGTTCTTGTTTCGATATGTGCTGCGACGACAACAACAGCAGTAACAACAGCAGCACCAATAACAGCAACAACAATAGCAACATCAACAACAACAGCGACGACAACAGTACGTATACAAAGCGTTGAGTAGGACCGAGGGTATGGGACGGAGCAGGGCTGCGGCGGCATACGTGACGCGCGTACAGGTAAAACCTTAAGCCTTCCGACCGCAGTTGTGTGCACCCCACTAGCGACAGCCACGGCAGTAGGGGGGGGGCGCAAATCAAGGTATTGTCTGCCTCCTGCCCCTCCCTCACAACTTGCATTGCTCACATTTCAACTCTTTCGGTGAGCATCATCAGCTGAGCCATTTTGATGTCACCCCTCTTCGGGTTAAAGAGTAGGTGAGTGTTCGCGATCACCAGGCGGGCGGACGCCCTCTCAGGGGCGGCCTTCTCAGCGTCTCCGGAGAGAGGGGAGGGTTTCGATGCCGCAGGCGTGGAGGGTACTGGGGCGGCAGTCCGAGCGGCACGAGAGTCTCTCCCGTCGCCACGGGTGCATTCTTCGGCCTGCTGTGCCTTCTTTTCGCCGCCTTCGGGCGGTTCTGTCAAGTGCTTGCCGCCGCCGCCACCGCTGCCACCACCGCCGCCGCCGCTGCTGCTGCTGCCCGAGGAAATGTCTTCGTCTGCTGAGTCTTCTGGAAAAAATACGTCAACTACTACCAGAAGGGCAATGTTGTCTCTATATGACGCAATGTCCAGGAGGGAGGAGGAAGGAGGGAAGGAGGGAAGGAGGGAAGGAGGGAGGGAGGGGGGCAAGAAGTTGGCTCCGCGTCAGTAACCTGCCGAAGACATTATGGCATGCACCAAACGCGAATACGACGGTGGTTGCACCTAACGCCAAGGCAACAGACAGTACGAACAAATAGAAGGAACGAACACACCAAGTTTGCACTGGGCAAAGCCCTAGGCCATACGAGTACCACCCTTTTTTCGACATGTTCCGCTGTGTAGCTTCCTGGTATGACCCTTCGGCTACAATGCCACAATACGCAGAACCACGCAAGGTGTGCGTATGTATGTGTCTGCAGCACTCCCTTGCCGCCTGTCGGCCTCCAACTCAAGATTCGTCACGCACGGTTTACTTGTACGGTGTCCTTCACTATCTCACCCCGTGGGATTACAGTCGAGAACCAAGTACAGACACCTCGAACAGACCATCTATCAGATTATCTATCGATTCCCACAGATCATGATCTAGATCTTTCAGGGCAGATAGATTACTCGCATACATACTGATCTGTAGGATTTGCCTCATGTTGCCTGGTGGGAGCTGTATAAATCTGCACGATCTAGGCATGTTTCCTGGGGTTGGATCTGTACTATACAGATCCTGCATGATCTCTCACAACAGGAACTACACCATCTACTTTAGATAGATATATAGATAGATCATGATCTGTCTATCCGAGGTGTGGAAGTATACGACATGGCCAAGCTTCGCCAAAACTGAAAAGAGTGTGCACAATCTCCTTAATACAGCTTCAATGACCGATATTATCCCAGGCAGTTATAGAACTTAAGTGAAGCCAAGTCCATTTCGAACCATTTGGCCGAGAGGCTGTCGATAGGTCCATGCCGCAGTATAGAGTACCGGCCCTCTGTGAATAAACCGAAATACTGGGATCCTGGCCCAGGCTAGACTTCTCAATCGAGAAAGAGCGTGTTTCACACCAACATCAGGATAGTAGCCGCTCCCGAATTTCTTATCCCCCAGGAAATGTCAGGCTGGACCAAGTTTCTTGCGGGGCTCTTAGTTAAGGCATGCCTTACATAAGAGGGCCGGTAGCGTACACGGCTCAGTGATTCAGAGGCGCGAAACCCTCGACGACAAGGAGGCATGAAGACGCTCACCTGTCTAGCACCGGGTGACCTTGGATTCGGTACACCACGTCCTCCTGCCGTAGGAGGTGGAACCGATGTCCCCGGACGAAGGTAGCGCACCCATCCACTTTGTCTCCACCTCGAGGGCAGTAGGCACCGGTGTATCCCAACACCTCCTGCGCAGGACGGGAGATGCAGCTTACAGGTTACTGGCAAAAAATTACCATACAACAGTCGAGCTGCTCCTGAACCCCGCCAGTGGCGGCGCGCTGACGGCACCTTCGAGTCTCACACCAGGTGCAGTTGTATCATACTGGTATATAGCAATATAAAGTGCACACGCCGGACAGATCACGATGTACCTATCTCCAGCACTACTATTAGTAGATAAGGGAGTGCCTTAACATGCCGCCATGATATGTTGTGCAGGATCCGTCTACTCATAATGTAGCGCAGATCCCACTCAGAAAATAATGTCGGACAGCAGTCCCTGTCAGCGAACCTGACATTATTGGGGTCAGAGAACCTGACGTTGTTTTTTTGGTCGGGGAAAATCGTATTTCCAAACGAAAACAGGTCTAATTGACCCGTGGTTTCTGGTTATTTCGAGTAGGTGCCCCGCTACGTGGGGAATCGTTTCATATGAAAGAGTGTTTAGAAACGTATACGATCTGCTGAATTAGGGCCAGAAAACCTGTTTTTCCTATGGGGAAAAAACCTGACGAAGATCCAATAGGAAAGTGGTCAAACTCGAACAAAAGCATGACACGTCTAATCCGTTGACGGGGCTCTCTCGGCATTCGCAACAGAAACAAGACGTTTTTTTCTGACGAACATGCTAAATGTTGACGGATTGACAGAGTAGTTACGTTTTGAAAGTTTTGGACAGTCCACAATAATACCTACCTGGTACCAGGTAGTGATCAACCGAAACTGTCCGGAGTTTTCAAAACGTAACTATTCCGTCAATATTCAGTATTTTCGAAAATCAAAAACAGTACCAGGTACTTGTTTCTATCGCCAATGCCGAGAGAGCCCCGTCGATGGATTAGACGTGTCGCGCTTGAATTCGAATTTGGCCACTTTTCCGAGAGGAATTTCGCGGGGGGCTTTTCCTAGAATTTTTGGCCCTAATTCAACAGATAAAATTTGTTTCTACACACTTTTTAAGCGAAATAAATACCCCACGTGGTTGGATGCCTACTAGAAAAAACCGTGGGCCAATTAGAGTTGTTGTCATCGAGAAACACAATCTTCCCCGAATCACAAGAAAAGCCAGGTTCGCTGACAGGGACTGTAGATCAATGCACGGCTTCCACTGAGAGCAACATGAGCTACAGATCATACAGATCAGAATTGTATCAGGCATCTGACTTGAAATATCTGGATCACAGAGTAACAAAGTGGGAATCGATCATCTGTTCGAGTGGTGCAATAGTTAGAATAAGGGTAAACATCACACCCTGTATAACTATGTTAGTTGGCAGTTGTTTGCCAGACAACTATTCGTCCAGAATCGTGTGCAACTAGTTACCTGCAGACAACTATTGGTTCAGAATCGTAGGCAACTAGTTGCTTGTAGACAACTATTGGTTCAGAATCGTGCGCAACTAGTTGTCTGCAGACAACTATCCGTCCAGAATCGTAGGCAACTAGTTGTCTGTAGACAACTATTGGTTCAGAATCGTGCGCAACTAGTTGTCTGCAGACAACTATCCGTCCAGAATCGTAGGCAACTGGTTGCCTGCAGACAACTAGCGGGTAGTTGTCAGGCAAACAACTAACTAAGTTGACTTAGTTGTAAAATATGAAGACGAAACAGCAGTATGTAATGGTAGTGTGTGGTCGTATCTGTGCTGGACAGGTGGCAGACGCATGTATGTATGCCATGTGTAGAAAGGCCGGACGCACACATTATCATTCTACGCGCAAACATGACAGTTCAAAGGTCGACGTGTAGGTCAGTGCTGCTGCTTTGATTTATATGCATCACGTCCAATTGGGTTGATGGCCACGACCCCCCTGCTACGCGGGAGCGATCTCCAGAACAACCATCCACACTACAGCAGTAATCCCAGAATGACGCTGATGCTTGCTTTTGCCATGGTCGCCGAACACACAGGAAAAAAAAATGCAAAACACGAAACGGGTACTCTCGTTAGCATATGGCGCGTACCAACTAGGACAACAATAATAATCCTTATCCTTATCCTCGTCACTGCCGAGCCCAAAACAAGAACATCGAAATACGAAATGCGGCTGGAACGTAGCTACAGTACAGCAGTCAACCCCGGCCCCAGCACCCTTTCGTGCCACCGTGCTTCCTGGCTGTATTCTATAGACACTCCTCGCTGCCGTCCTCCTCGGTGAGGTCCATCGGCTCGAAGCTGCCGGCTAGCCCCTCCAGCTCCGGCATAGGGTTGGTCAACGGCCAGGGTATCTTGTTTTCCGCGCTGTTGTTCCCGTCGGATAGCAGCTCTGGATTGTCCTCGGGAATGAGGTCCAGGTTGCCGTGGAGAAATAAGATCATCTCTACGTACTCGGCGTCGGTGGTGCTCCTTGATGAAGTCATCATGCGACCAGCATCGCTGAAGTCGCGCTCAAGCACCGCCGCCGACGCTGGAGCTCCGAACACCACGCGAGCTACCCGAGCCAGGAGTGGGTACGAGCTCTCCCATCTCTTCCACCACTGCAGCACGTTGTCGCAGCTCAGGTCGGCCGTCAGTGTGCCAGCCTCCACACCCCGCAGCGTCTTGAGCTCGGCACGAACCTTGTCCTCGATCGAGGGCCCCTCTGGCACCCCGCCTCCAGCCTTGAAGAGTCCTAGACTGACAAACCTGGCAGTGGTCACCGCCTGCTTCTTGTTTCCGGGACGGGCGTTGCCTGCAGACAGAGTAGTTGCCTGCAGACAACTATAACTATTCGTCCAGAATCGTGCGCAACTAGTTTCCTGCAGACAACTATTGGTTCAGAATCGTGCGCAACTAGTTGCCTGTAGACAACTATCCGTCCAGAATCGTAGGCATCTAGTTGCCTGTAGACAACTATTGGTTCAGAATCGTAGGCAACTAGTTGCCTGTAGACAACTATTGGTTCAGAATCGTGCGCAACTCGTTGTCTGCAGACAACTGTTGGTTCAGAATCGTGCGCAACTAGTTGCCTGTAGACAACTTTTCGTCCAGAATCATGTGCAACTAGTTGTCTGCAGACAACTAGCGGGTAGTTGTCTGGCAAACAACTAACTAAGTTATTAGTTAAAGTTATACAGGGTGTGAAGCATTAGCAGGGTATATGTATACCGGGTATGCTCTAAGGCTCTAAGGGGGTACCCGGGTACCGACTCGGGTATGATCAACAGAACGAGGTATGGCACCCGGGTACGTCAGACTATACACCCTCCAATAGACACCCTTGTAATCGTACGCGATGCTTAATATACGAGAGTCTTGTTTCAAGAGATACTTCATACCTGGTAGTGGAGAAGAGATGTTTTCGTTCTGGTACATCTAATAGTCCGACCCCAGGCCTCGAGAGAGAAGTGAGGTCGATGTCAGATGCCAACATCATCCTTCCCAGATATATGGAAACCCTTCCATTCACATACACACGCAACAATGCATGTTTGCTCTGTACTTCTAGCAGACAACAAAGACCATATGGCACCAAACCACGAAGAAGACACATGATCCGACCTCGACCTGATCCCACTTGGACCTGAGCTCTCCAAACAGACTCCAGGTACAAAAATCAGCCGCCGGTAAGGCCCATGAAGCACCCTCATTCCACGACGGCCAAAATCAAGCTTCAGCCAACAAAAAAGCGAGGGTCGACCACGGCAGCTAGCAAACCATTTCTTCGTCGAATCATTGGCAATTAACCCTGCGGCCGGATGTAGCTGGCCGCAGATTGATTGACGTGACAACTCACCAACTGCTTCAAAAAGAAGTCACGGTACAGGCCTTCGTCCACCTCTTGTAGGCATAGTACATCAGGTTCGAACTCCATCACCTGCCATACAGGAGCGAGAGAGCCGATATGTATTTGAGAGCGTGGGCGGAAGCGTGCTTGGACCGGGTGGGGAGGGCTGAGCAGGAGCGCCCTCGAGGAGAGGGGTGATTCGAGCCCAACATAAAGCGGACACGTGGTACTTCAGTAACACGTTTTCATCTCTGCAAGAACGGCAGACAATTTAGCCAGCGGTACCTTACACCCAGAGAGGATGCTTTGTGTCTACCAGTATTCATTACCTGGTATGTATTAGTTGGTCAGTTGGCCGGTGGAAGCTCTTGCAGCCGCGGGACGTGTGCCATGCCACGCACCCCGGGGTTGCAGCAGGAGTAATAAATACATGGCCCTCCCGATGCCCCCCTCCCAAGGGGAGTTTTCACGCATACAGTACATGACACTTTACGATCTACAGCAGATAATCTAGACCCTAAGCTTCCGTTATGAGATGTTGTGCAGGATGTGTGTAGTGCAGATCCAACCCCGGAAAAACGCTCTAGATTCTAGACCGTGCAGTTTACAGGGCTCCCACTCGGCAACGCAAGTCATTATACTTGTAGATCATAGGTATCGGATATATATTTGCCTTGCAAGATCTAGATCATCAAACAGGAATGATCTGGATTTGATCTATTACATTATCTGTCCGAGGTGAGGGAGCTTCAATTGGCGTTATGGCTCTCATTTCAACGAGAATCATTCACCGAAAAACATACCAGATGCCAATCCCCAGGTGCATGATTGCTGTTGCTGATATCATATTGTTTTTGTTAATGGATGATAGCCATACTGTACTACCTGTACTATTCTAGCCCGTAGGTAACGAAGAGGCACTCATCTAGCCCGTGGTTAACGAAAAGGGACTAATCTAGCCCGTGGTCACGAAAAGGTAGTGATGAAGCCCGTGGTCACGAAAAGGTACTGATGAAGCCCGTGGTCACGAAAAGGTACGACTCCAGCCCGTGGTCACGAAAAGGCACAAGGAGCGTACAGGAGCAGCAGTAGAACTGCAGTAGGTACGGAAACAAGCCAAACGGAACTCACTCGGGGCCCCAGGATGACAGCCAGTTCCACAACCTACGCAGTACTGCCACTTCTACTACTACTACTACTACTACTACTACTACTACTACTACTACTGGGCAAGCACAAAAACAGAGGCAGAAGTCACGCGCCACGAGCAAGTGATACCCAGACCAGACTGACACCACTAGACGATCAAATCCGGAGTGAAAGAGAGGGACCACAGCAAGGAAAGAGGGAAATGGCCGTGCCGGCCTACCGTACCTTTGCCAGAATGCGACTCGGTCGGACCCTCCACGCCGCATCGTCCCAAGTCTGGCAGTACGGGATGTAATCCAAGCTAACCAGACTGTCCGCCAACACGTTGTAAGACACGACCGTTAGCGGCAGCCCTTTCCCCTGCCTTTTTCCATTCCCCGCTTCGTTCACGCGGTTGCTGGCCGTGCCACCGTCACGAGCATCGCCGGTGCCCGGAGCGGGAATGCTGTCGGGCGTCTCAGGTAGCGGAGTCCTGTACATGGTCCAAGGACGGCCCCCCGTGGTGTGCAGAACCGACTGCTTCCCCAATAAATACATCGCGAGTTTGCGTTCGTGGTAACGGAACCAGTGACGGTCACGGGTTATGGGTCATAGGGTTTTACTTCAAGATATATGTTAGGCAATCCTTACGCGAGTTGGGCGTTAGCATATACCAGGTACCTCGTACGTACCAGGAACACGTTTCACATGAAATTGGGTCAAGGTTGTACTATTAATAACAGCGTTATATCATGTACCATGTACACGGATACCTGGTACAGCCCTTCAGGGTATGCGGGAAGGTCTCTCGTGGCTCGATCCCTACGAAGTGCTGTCGTTATAGACACTTGCGGTGGTTTACGTGCTCTTGCATATAATATTGGGTGTTTTCGTCATGCCGATACATACAGCTCCACCCGGAGGAAGTCCCACGACATGTCACGTATGCAAATTAAAGCCATCCTCATCCTCATGCATGCCGTCTGCCGCACATGCTGCATGTAACCGTTCCGTGCCGGCGGTTGCGCTGCTGTTGCAAGCACTCAATCATTCCTGGAAAATTTGGTACGTACGGCATAGAAGATGATACCGGGAAAACCTACAGCAGTACTCGTACCTCATCTACTTGCATGCATCTGCCCCACGTGTATGTACGCATCGTTTGCCGCCCAGCTACTACTGACTATTATTACTTTACTATTAATAGTGTACCTGGTACATCAGTATTGATATTAATAGTCATACCGGTACCCCCAGTAGGGGTGGTGCTTTATCATGCATGATATAGACAGACAGACCCCAGAGGCCTAACGCGGTGTTTTTAGTCTACTTGTGGAAGCAGTAGACTTTTACGTAGGCTTCTAGACTACGGGTAAGGCTTCTAGACGGGTATATTCCTTTACTTATTGCACACGTCTCGTAAACAACTATTAATACCTGGTACCCAGGTACCTGGTACCTGGTACTTCTTATGATAAGGACGAAGTCATTTACAATTACGACCGAGCCGGTCGCCCCGGTGGTTCAAGTGGTTAACCTCGAATTCTACTTGTTTGAGTCCTGGGTTCGAGCCCCAGGAGGGTCGGACTTTGACTTTATTTGCAAAAATAAAAAAAAGGGATTCAATTGTTGAGAGCGCCTTGCAGCGTGGGTAGGCACGATTCGATGCGAGTCGACGAGGGAAGAAAAGGCTGAAATCTTCTCGCGATAAAAAATGAAGGCACGTACCGTAGCGGGAAGGGGGGAGAAGAGCCTGCTATGTGACCCCGGATCTGAGTTACGAGTTGGAAGGAGAGAGACAAGAAGATGTGCGAAGATAATGAATGGGATGAAAAAAAAAAAAAAAAAAAAAAAAAAAAAAAAAAAATACGACACCCCTTAGTTAGTTCGAGAACCGCCCGAGATCAGCAACCAAAAACAACACTATAACTTTGGTGTTGTCGACCATCTACTGCTAATAGCCGTAATAGCAGCGCGAGCGCCCAGCAGAACGGGTATACTGGTCAAACCAGGAGCACGATAGTATCATGGCTCTCCACCTCCCGCCTCTCACTTATGGTTGTCGTACTGCTGTCGTAGTCATGTGTGCTACAAGGTATAATAATATCATGTTCAACTGGTTGCTCGATGGCTTCTGGTACTACAGCAGTACTACTGGTATGTCTTATCTCCTCATGTCCCGTGAGTGTTTCTTTCACTCACCTTGGGAGGAAAATCATGTCTGTGCTGCGTCACCCCGTATTGCATGATGAGTGCGCCGTTGGAATGGATTGGCCTGATGGTATGCCCGTCTCACTATACTGCCACAAGCTCTACTGCTGTAGATATAGTAGTCTTTGCGGACGGACGCGAATCTTTCTAATCTTTCTTTTTCGTCAGGGTTTTGCATGTATTTAGGGTGGCATGTACATATACGAAATACGAAGTACTGTAGGAAATCAGAAATCAACCTTTGTTCAGCCAGCGACTTTCGAAAGTACGTGACAGGGGATATGTTTCAGGCAAGGCAAAACGTGCGCTGTCGAGGGTCGAGGGTGTAGGGCCGAGTGTTCTAGACTAAAACCTGCTGGTATTTGTTTGGCGCCAATCGAGGCATGTCAAGGCATATTTGCTGCCCGTCTAGGGGGGCGAAATTGCTCTCCTGACATCTTTGGATATATATGTACTTCGAAGTATATACCAGGTACCTGGTATATATTTTTAACATCATCACTTTTACTTTCCAGCCCACGAGTATTAATACGTAGAACTCGTAGGAGGTTTTACCCTCGGCGATCTTCTGGACAGGCCGTGGTCACAGGTGTCGTCCCTTCTCCCCCCCGGTACGTGCCTTTATTTTTTGTCGCGCATAGGGTTCAGCATTCCCACTGCTCGTCGATTTTCGTCGAATGTAGTAGCTAACTCACGCTCTCGCGCTTTCCGCTAATCAATTTCTTTATGCAAGAAAAAGTCCCTGCGAGCATGATGCACTCGGTGAGACTTGAACCCACGAAAGAGGCGCGGACCACCTACTACCAAGCCACCGGGGACGCCGGCGCCTGCGATCCGCGCCATCGCTGTCGCGCCATCGCGGAAGCTTGTCGGCAAATACGCAAACGGACCTGTGCCGGCAAGCCACTAAGCGAGGAAACCTCGCCACCACATTTATATTCACGATTTTTTTTATTTTTATTTTTCTCATCCCATTCATTATCTTCGCACATCTTTTCTTCTCTCTCTCCTTCCAACTCGTAACTCAGATCCGGGGTCACATAGCAGGCTCTTCTCTCCCCCCTTCCAGCTACGGCGGTACGTGCCTTCATTTTTTATCGCGAGAGGATTTCAGCCTTTTCTTTTACATACGACACGTACGGCTTATATACTTCAAATAAATACCTGGTAGTAATATTAATAGTACGTGATTATCACACACGGCGTTTTCTGCTCCCTACTATAGTAATTGTATAACGTAATTATTTGAGTATTATACTACCATTATTACGGCACTTACTTGATGATACAGGGCACTTACTCCGTGCCCCCCGGCTAACCCAGACGCTTCGTGCCGAGCATCACCTAAAATACCTGGCGTGTCCTACACGCTACACCCTACACGAAGAGAAGCTTGCAGACCCAGAGGTCGAACCTGAGATACACCCATCTCACATTACTAATACTACTACTTACTACTACTACTACTACTACTACTACTACTACTACTACTACTACTACTACTACTACTACTACTACTACTACTACTACTACTACTACTACTACTACTACTACTACTACTACTACTACTACTACTACTACTACTACTACTACTATACTACTACTACTACTACTACTACTACTACTACTACTACTACTACTACTACTACTACTACTACTACTACTACTACTACTACTACTACTATACTACTACTACTACTACTACTACTACTACTACTTACTATACTACTACTACTACTACTACTACTACTACTACTACTACTACTACTACTGCTACTACTACTACTACTACTACTACTACTACTACTACTACTACTACTATACTACTACTACTACTACTACTACTACTACTACTACTACTACTACTACTACTACTACTACTACTACTACTACTATAATACTACTACTACTACTACTATACTACTACTACTACTACTACTACTATACTACTACTACTACTACTACTACTACTACTACTACTACTACTACTACTACTACTACTACTACTACTACTACTACTACTACTATACTACTACTACTACTACTACTACTACTACTACTACTACTACTACTACTACTACTACTACTACTACTACTACTACTACTACTACTACTACTACTACTACTACTACTACTACTACTACTACTACTACTACTACTACTACTACTACTACTACTACTACTACTACTACTACTACTACTACTACTACTACTACTACTACTACTACTACTACTACTACTACTACTACTACTACTACTACTACTACTACTACTACTACTACTACTACTACTACTACTACTACTACTACTACTACTACTACTACTACTACTACTACTACTACTACTACTACTACTACTACTACTACTACTACGACTACAACTACTACTAGTAATCCTGTATGTACGATCCTGTGCGGCTGTCCTTGATTTGTCTACGAGTACTCCGCGCATTTATTATCTGGCTGTTCATAACAGTTGCCCACGTTGTGCGGCCGACACCACTATCCAACCGCACGTGTTCAAAGGCTAAAAATTGTCATTTACCCGGTGATCGCGCTGGCACGGGTCTCCCCCCCCCCTAGAAAAGGGCGAACACCACCAGAATGCGCGCTCAGCTTGTTTGTTCACTGTCAAGACAGGAAGCGAGATAGAGGCAATAATGGCGTTGCAGTTGGCGATCGGCAACGAGGAAGGCAAAAACGAGGCAAACACCATGGTGGCGGTGGACGTCACGATGGCATGAAACCCTTTCAGGCCTTCGCGGATGCACGTTATTTGACCTTTTCGTGGCAGCGCCCGGGGCATGTCGCGGCAAGGCCCTCGGTTTACCATCTGCCGCGGGACGTACAACGGTTGTGCCCGCGAATATTACCGTGGGGCTTGCCATGGCATCCCACAGCAAGCTCCGCAGCAATACCCACGGTACATCTCACGGCAAGACTCACGGCAAGACCCACAGCATGACCCACGGCATGACCCATGGCAAGACTTATGACAAGACCCGCGGCAAGACCCACGACAAGACCCACGACAAGACCCACGGATAAACCCGTGGCAAGACCCCGCGACAAGACCCGTGGCAAGACGCGCGGTAAGTCCCACGACAAGACCCACGACGAGACCCGTGGCAAGTCCCGCTGCAACACCGGCGGCAACACCCGCGGCAAGTCCCGCAGCAAGACTCACGAAAAGACGCGCGGCAAGTCCTGCGGAAATTCCTGTGGTAAGACCCACGACAAGACCTTCAGCAAGACCCGCGGCAAGGCCCGCGGCAAAACCTGCGGCAAAACCCACGGCAAGACCCGCGGCAAGACCCGCGGCATGGCCCCACCTGGCACCCTGTGCCCATTTGATAGTCGCCGCAGTGGTCCCATCCCATTTGTCACACCGCTCTCACCCACAAGGTGCAGAAATGTAGTCATCCCTCCTCAGGAGCCGCCGGAGGCCCACCTGGCACCCTGTTTTCAGCGGCACCCTGTTTTCAGCGGCACTTGTTTGCCGCGAGTAATGCCGTTGGCCGTGCCGTGGCGTGGTTACCGCGGGTCTTACCGTGGCGTGCCGCGAGGGTCGCCGTGGCTTTTGCCGTGGATCTTGCCGTGGCTGTCGTTCCGCAGCATGTACCGTGACATGTCGTGGCATGTCACGGTAGTGCCCCCGGCGTGCCATGTAAAATTCAAGTAATGTACATCCCTCGAGGCTTCCTGTGGCTGATACTTGTCGCCGGCCCAGCTCAAAAACTATATACGGGTTGGCGGTATAAAAAAAGCCAATATCGATGAAACAATCAAGCATCTATCTCCCGAGAGACAACTTGTGGGGACACAGCGACTGACTTTCCTTGCAGCAGATTAGAAGGGGGCTCCTCTGGCATCGGTTTCATTTGTTAGCCGTCCTAATATCAGTCCGACGGAGGCACTTCATTCTGAAGCAGCGCATGGTCGACATCGCGCAGACTTGACAAGTAGGAGGGCGGCGGAAATCCTGTTTGATGAAGTCGTGGAAGGGGTTTCACAAGATTACTCCGCGGCATTGTACCGGTGACAGGCAGTGAGGAGGGCGGCGCAGCAGGTGATGCTGAGATATTGCCGGCTACTGCGCTATGACTGGCTATGCACCTACTTCGACTTTCACCTATGATTAATAGTATTACAGTAATAGGTTCGTCATCCGACAATGTGCAGCAAGGGTGGAGCTTCAACATCGATGACCCATAAACATCCCCATAAAGAAGACGAAAACCAACAAGGGAAACAACAAAAGAGAATCTATGCACGTAGAATAAACCCCTTGTGTACCTGCCTGGTACGGTAAGTCGAGCTGGAAACATCTGCCTGCTCCACTCCTTTGCGGTCCTTGCTCCTCCGTTCCTTCAAATTACATGCTAGCCTTCCTTCAGAAGTCTGTTCTGAGCCCTAAGCAACGCCCAGGCTCCATCCCCACGCTATGGCTGTGGTTCTGTCACCCTTCCCCCCCCGCTGGCCCTTACTCGCCTCCAGGTCATCCCAAGCTGGAGCTCGGAGCCGGACACCCTCCGCGAAACGGCCACCTGTGTGGTCGCCGAGACGATTTGTAGCGGGCGTTCCTTCACCACCCCCTTCTCCGCTGTCGATCCCCCCCCCCCCCCCCGATGACGCTGGCCGATGAAGTATAGCTACAGTATTCTCGAGGCAACCCAAAAACTTCTGTTCGGAGTGGTCACGTACTTGGTTCAGGGGTTCGTGTGAAACGGTATAGGGGGCTTCAGTGAGTACATCGTACATCTTCCACCGCGAAGGTGGCCATTGTGTGGCTCACTCGTCGAAGGGCGGATGTCCCGGACGAGCGTAATGTTGGCGTTTGCGTGCCTTGGAGGTCAATGAAACTGATCCATCGTGATCAACGCTGTCTCCGAGCAGATGCGCCTGTGCTTGTGTGTCTGCGTGGGTGACGTCCAGTAGGATGAACTTGTCCCGGTATTCCCGGGTAGGATTATTTCGACCACTTCCTCCCCTGACGACCATACCCATCCTCAGGTTCCTGCCCGCCGTGAAGGGTTCGCCGCTTTTAACTTCGTGCTGAATCCCAAGCCGTTTGAGAGCGTGGAAGATCGCGTGGAGAGGTGTCTGGTGCTGGTTCACCTGCGCCCCGGCTCTGGGACAGACAGATACGTGCGTATGGGAGGAGAAGATACACGACGGGGGACGCCGTGGGGGGGGTTACTGACAGAGGGGCAACGGAAACGAACAGGAGTAGGAAGAGGACGCGAGGACAAGGAGGAAGAATAGGAACATTAGGAGATCGCTACCGATGATATCGGGGTCGGTGACGAGGGAAAGGGGAAGGCAGCAAACAAGAAAACACATAAAGTGGGCGCGCATCTGCTGATCTGCAGAGTCCCCCCGTCGGAAAACCTCGGAAACAGCATCCAGCACTGTGAAAGGTGCACTACGAGTAAGCACGCAGAAGGGTACGGACGCCCGACGTGCGCATGAACGAGCAACGATGCGCGGAGAATATATATCCTTCTTGGGGGGGAGCTGGCACCGTGATTCCGTTCGTTTTCACTGATGAGCAAACGGCATTGAACTGTTGTTGTAGTAAGTAAAGCTATTTATAGGATGCAGGGATACTACTAAAATCACGTTGGTGTAAGATCGAAGAAGGCGACAATCCAGAAGATACAAAAAAACGTTCTACTCGTATTTGTAACACTCAGGGGATGGCAGGGATCATGACCGGGGGAGCGTGCGGAGACTGTGTGTATGGCAACAGAGCCGGCAGAAACTCGTTTTTCTTCGCAGAACACACCCGCCCATATACACAGTATTCAGAGGTACGACTCCGTTTAATGAAAATATATGTCGTGACAATATGCGCTGTGTGCATGGACAAATAGCGCAGCACAGCATGCACGGTCTTGCAACATAATACTACGCAGCGCACACGGGGTGGCCATTCATTCCGTCTGCAAGTCCCCACACATCGAACCATCGTGCTGGTTTTCGCAACAAAGAAGGAACCACAATGCGAATAGAAGACCCACGGCCCACGGACGTATCAAGATGTATACCTGGTATACGAGTTCGTATCCATTTTTCGACGGCCTGTCCGTTTGTTTGGAAGAGGCGGGAGCTTCAAAGTTCAGAGTATTACTTGCTGGGAAAAAATACTTGTTGCCAAGTTCGATCCTGTGCAAGCAGATCTCCGACGAAGACCAAGGAAGTTTGCTTGCCCCCCAGCCCCCAGCCCACCGGCCGGGATCCTGCGCTCTCCCTGTCTCTCTGCTGCATCCAACACGCTGCTGTTAGATTGGTGTATCATACGTACCTGGTACATCAGTAGAATGCGGTTGGTACCCACTCCCTTCACGCTTGCTGGATGATACTGCTTGTTGTCTGTTAACTCCAACAGCAGTAGTAGTCGTTCAATACTGGCTGTACCGGTACATGATATGACTGTTTGCTCCCTGACGTGTCTTGGCGGGTATAATCTCGCACTCATTGCCGTCACCTTCACACTGCGCGTTTCCGGACTTTTCCAAGCATCGCGTTCCTCCACCAAGCGTACCCCTTGCCGCCACTACTACTGCTGCTGCTTCCTGCGCCGTTTCTCGGTTTCGTCATTTTTCATTTTTACTCCCACAACGGCAGCGAAATAGTTTGAATGTGGCATCGCAGATAGAAGCACCAGCAGCAAGCGCAGGCAGTAGTTTACGCAGTTATTTACGTACGTATCATACGTGCGTAATCGGATTTTTGAATCTTGGAATTCGTCCGAACAGCGGTGCAATTGAACTGACGAATAAGAGCATGAGAGGGGAAGGAGAAGCACGTGGAAATCGGACGTGACCAAAATCCCCATTAAAAAAACGAGTAATAAAATACACACAATCTCTCGTTCGCCGGTTGCGGCATTTTTTTTACGTACGTGAAAGTTTTGGTCGACTCGTGCACACGCTTTTGGCGTAGCAGGTAGCAGACCACCCTTACCAAATTGCTACACGCCCTAACAGCCTGGAGGGTGCAGCAGGGGCGCCAGAGAGTCCTGCCGCATCAATAAGGGCGTAACTCTCGTAGGTTCCAAACCATGAGAGTGCATTCACCGAAACGACGCACGGCTTCTGAGTTCCCTTCCTCTACGCCATCATTGCCAAGGAGCCAATCGGACCCGAGAGCCACAATGCCGCATCACAGGGCGATCACTGCGGATGCAGGTGAGCCACGAGGGTTCTCGCCACATCTGCTTTTCTGATGGAGTGCATAGAGTACACGTCTCGATACCATCTTGCGTCGCCCCTGCAATTTACAAAAAAATGCTGTCTGTAGTACGTGCACACCCCAACAGCCAAGGTATGCACCAAACACAGAATCGGGAATAGAGCATGGGAACGCATCACAAATCACAGACGGCACACTCCACTCTCCCCACTCTCTCTGTCGATTGGAGCGGTGTTTATGCTGGCGTCCCTCTGGATGATTTAGGCTAGCGGCGATCAATTAGCGGACTTTCCATGGAGGACTGCACCCTCCATTCTGGTGTTTCGACCCCGGGTACCTGGGATACAGCTATTTATGTAGTCACATCTACCCGAAAGCGGGCGAACGTGTTGTCGCGTCTCGTGCCATCGATTGTGTGTGGTATTATTTATTTATTTTTCCACGTGGGCGGGGTATCAAATACCAACAACAATAATCGACGCTTGGTTGGCGTTGGCACCGTCGTATCAGCTCTGACGTTTGGCACACCAGCTATGTACTCTATGACACAACTTACAGTACAACTGCTGTTTGTATGTGAGTCGTGTCGTATCATATCAAATGTCTCAGGCTTTGCTGGCGGTGAGCGCTGCTATTGAGCGCTGCTGATGAGTGCACCGCCGTGCACACCCGAACGATTCTCTCACAATCGATGAAGCTACTGCTGCTGTTATTAGAGTACCTGGTACGTTCTAAATTTGAAATAATTACGTACCTGGTACCTGGGGCCTGTTTGATTCCCATGTACGAGCAGCAGCGCGAGTACAGCAGCAGAGCAAGCGAACTCAGCTGATCAGCGAACTGAGTTTATTCCTTGTTGTTTCGCCTCTCTTGACAGATTCAGGACACAAGCAGCAGCAGTTTATGACACCAAATATCTCCCCAGTTAGAATGCACGAATACTGCTTTACACCCAAGCAGGTGTTCGAGGTCATGTATGAGAGGTTTCGTCGTTACGATGATGATGCACAGGTATATAGCTCCGGGGGTACCAGTGCTTTTGGAAAACTATTATTAATAATAATAGCCAGCCTCGAACCTTCCTATTATGACTACGCCTATGATTCCGCGCCGGCGCCGGTTCCGCTGTACAGAGTACTCGGAGCCTCTCTCCGCAGCAGCAGTACCATTTATGAATATAAAAAAAAATAGTTGCTCGTACGTAAATCACCGGAACACAGGTCAAAAGAACACCAAGAAAACACGTGGTGAGCGTGTGGTACATACATCCAGGTATGGGCCAGTTTTTTTTGTTCGCAGCGGCATACTGCTGTTTGTATAATACCAGGTATGGACTCCGAAGCCCTCTCTCTGTTTGAGTGTGTGGTTTGAGTCGACGCTGCCCCATCGAGTACCATACCGAGACGTTGAAATGGCGAGAAACGCCTGCAATGGATCGCCAGCCTGCAACCGGGTAATGTCAGCAGACGGCACCAGCAGATAATACTAGCATGATAGAAGTATCGTAGCACCCGCAGAGATAGCAGCACTAGATAGATGCATTGTATGTAGTGCCAGAGCGAGTCTATACTTCCTTGCAGCACAAGGTATTGGAGAGTACTTGTACTCGTATAATGTACCGGTTTTACAGCCTTCCAGGCTTGGAGTACTCTTCAAACGTCACATCATATACATTGCGTACATTACATGCATGCTGGTGCGATATTTAAATACCAGGTATCAGGTACTCACTTTTAATATTAAGAGGACCATAAGTACTTGACTACCACGTACGTATCGTTATACTAGTATTAATATTAATAGTAGTGTAATATCACGCTTGTACAGCAGCAGTATCCGGTATCAGCTTACAATAAGTACTTAACTACCACGTGCATATCGCAATACTATTATTAGTAGTGTAATATCACGCTTGTCTCTTCCTACAGAAGTACTTGCTTACCGGTACAGCAGCAGTATCCGGTATCAGCTTACCAGAGCTCTGCATGCGATTTTTCTACATGCAACCATCATCAACTTGAACGTCTGCCACACTTGGAATGTACCAATACTATTACACCTGGTATACGAACAAACAAGAGAGCGTAGAAAGTGGCATTTTGATTATCTTTTATGTACAACCTCAATCACAACGCGGCGTTATTCATGAGCATTGACAGATTGACAGCAGTTATGTTGTTTTCAAAGAGCGTAACGCTTCCGTCCTCCGTCCCCAATTGTTAGCACGTGTTGACAGCTGAAATTCGAAGTTCAGCCTGTTGTCCAAGTACCGCCCTCGTTTGATATTTATAGTTACACTCGAGCAAAATATTCCAGTGACACTGCTGTAGGCCGTAAAAAATTGGCATTGGCCCTTCAAGTACAGAGCACCAGCAGATTGTTGCTGGTCTTCGTTGGAATATTACAACTGCTGTAGTGTTCGAACCGATCCAACCCACATTGCACGAGCGTTCGTATGAATACCAGGTGTGTGTTCTTCACATGAAACCGTTCTTTCTACCCGTCGACATCCAGCCCAAGCACAACCAGTAGTCCGTGCCGATTGTTCCATCCTACCCACCTGGTACGTGAAGAGATACTGGTACACGTTCTGTGGTCACAAAACGACGCCACAGAGATACTAATTCAATGTCATCCTCCTGGATATGACAGGCACGACATACACATTCTTTTAAGGGTCATTCTTATCGGAGAGCTTTTTTCTCTCCATTTTTCGACATTTTTTTCGCGCAATTTTTCAATCTTCCATATTTTCCTGTTTTTTTTTTTTCAAATTTTCGACATTTTTTCGCGCAATTTTTCAATCTTTCATATTTTCCTGTTTTTTTTGCACATACTGGAATGTAAACGAACTTGATATTTTTGGTTCTGGAGAATTTCACGAATAGTGGCAGCACACCTCCGTATATTGATACATATCTCCAATTATTTGCAAACTTTGTAATTATGGAAAAAAACGCTCTCCGATAAGAATGAACCTAAAAAGAGAAAACGAAAGAAACAAATAAAAACTGAAAACAAAGAAAACAAATCGAAAGAGAAAAGGAAAAAAATAGAAGAAAAAACTGTCGTGCCTCCCCGCAGGGGATCGCACCTGCTGCTGCGGCTCCAGACTATCAAGCCGTAATATCGTGTGTGTGTTCTTCACATTAAACCGTTCTTTCTACTCGTCGACATCCAGCACAACCAGTGTCCGTGCCGATTCTCCAATCCTAGAAGAGATACAAGTCTGTGGTCACGAAGCTACGCCACAGAGATACTACGTTGCCACGTGTGCAGTAAGCACAGCAGTGGGCAATGCAAAGCCATGTCATCATACCTGGTACTAGATAACGTACCAGGTACCAGGTAAAGACTCCTATTAATAGTAATTCGTACCGGTACCTGGTACCTGGTATAATAATACACACCAGTAGGCTCGTACGGTCTACCAGGTATACACGAAGAACCAGCAGACCTGTAGTCACGAGTGAGCTACGAATCTCGACCAGGTACGTACAGCAGTATGGTTTTTCTCGATTGAGAAAACCATCACATTTTTCACGATGAATCACTCGAGCATCCTCGTACAGTCAGTACGGCATGAAACACTTGAACACACTGGCTGACCCAAGACCAATACAACGTACACAAGGTGGGTCGGACTTTGACTTTATTTGCAAAAATAAAAATTAAAAAATGATTCAATTGTTGAGAGCGCCTTGCAGCGTGGGTAGGTACTATTTCCTGTGGTCCCCCGTAATACTGCTGCTGTCTGCTATTAATATAGTATTACAAGTATATTAATAGCAGCCCTTTTAGGACCCAGGCATTGCGAGCAGTATAACGTGGCAAGTGCGACCTCATCAACCTCCCATATATATATTTTTTTTTTATTTTTTTTTTTTTTCCATCCCATTCATTATCTTCGCACGTCTTCTTCTCTCTCTCCTTCCAACTCGTAACTCAGATCCGGGGTCACATAGCAGGCTCTTCTCCCCCCTTCCCGCTACGGTACGTGCCTTCATTTTTTATCGCGAGAAGATTTCAGCCTTTTCTTCCCTCGTCGACTCGCATCGAATTGTGCCTACCCACGTATCGTACCTGGTTCACTATTAATATTATTAATAATATTTATCAAGAAGGGCATGCAGCAGCAGTGCAAGAATCATACCAGCATGCCGACTGCGTGTCGTACATCTCCTCCCGTTGCTTGTCGGACATCGGACATGCGTAGCCCCTATGTGCCTCCTTCCTCAGTAGTCCGCCGTGGCCGCCATTCAACCTCTCCAGCCTTTCAAGTCCCAAAGGCATTCATCTCTAATACCTGATCCTGTTACTAACCGTTTCAGGACTGCAGTCCCGTTTTCTACAGTCCCGTTTTCGGGACAAACCATTCAGATTGTAACGAGGTTGCCCCCAAAACGAGACTGCGGTCCTAAAAGGGTTGATAAGGGTGGCCATATATAGCGCCTACTAACAACATTACAGTCAGTAGAGACAAACCAGAGGAGGACTGCGGCCTCATTTATCATCATGCTAAATACCTCGTGGTATGGGCGTGCAAAATACGATAGTTCATGCTTCGCGCGTGTCGTGCATCTCCTTGCGTTGGCATCATCAACCCCGACGCTCTTCAAAGCATCATCCCTTGACCTTGTAGTACGTACCAGGTATGTACTGCTGTAGGGGCCCCTGTCGCTTCGTGTCTGTGGGTGATGGTGTAGTGCTGTAATCGCTGCAGTTGTGAGTGGACAGGAATTTCACGACCAATAACTACCTGATATACCATCGGTGGGTGCCGTTGGCCAAGCAGTGAGTGTTTTTTGTCTGCATGTCGGCTGGTAAAGCCACCTGATGGCCAGCCGACTTGCCGACTTCACCCTGTTAGAGCTGCAGCCCCGTTTTGGGGACAAACCACTCAAGTTGTAAGTAGGCTGTCCCCGGAACGGGACTGCGGTTCTAAAAGGGTCAAGGTAAGCGAGCGAAGCGAGCCAGCTCCCGGCTGGGGCCCAGCCCAGAAATCCACGATGTATCCCGCATTCAGCAATCCCTCCTACTACTGTTGTATTAGTATGGAAACGTGGTAAGTCGGATAGTCGAAACCTCCGGGAAACGACTATTAATAGCTATTCGTCCGACTAATAATTAGCAGTACCTGGTGACTTGAGTCGTGCTGACTCACAGCTATACGTAGTGCTGACGGCAATCGTTTTTTTTTTACGTTTTAATATTTTTTCCCCTCTCAAGGCCCCGAAGGCCGAAGAGACGCTGGTTATCATGTCGCGCTCTGACCGAAAATGCACAGACCGTCAGGATATTCAATGATCGAGTAAGCGGTCCTCACGTTTGCCTCCAGGCTACGTATTGATTTTTTTTTTTTTTTTTTTTTTTCATCCCATTCATTATCTTCGCACATCTTCTCTCTCCTTCCAACTCGTAACTCAGATCCGGGGTCACATAGCAGGCTCTTCTCCCCCCTTCCCGCTACGGTACGTGCCTTCATTTTTATCGCGAGAAGATTTCAGCCTTTTCTTGCCTCGTCGACTCGCATCGAATTGTGCCTACCCACGCTGCAAGGCGCTCTCAACAATTGAATCCTTTTTTATTTTTGCAAATAAAGTCAAAGTCCGACCCGGATCCCATCGAGCCCGGTCAACCTCATGCACTCATGCATTTGTTTAACCCAAACTCATGCATTTGTTTAACCCAAACTCTTGCGCTTGTCGTTTACCCGAAAACTCATGTGGCAGGTTCCTCCAAGCCCATCTCTCCCTTCCGCAAGCAGCGTAGCCAAGCAATACCGGCATCCCGCCAGGACATCGCCATCTCGAGGACGACATCCGTTTCGACGGGGGGCGGGGGGGGGGGGGGAGGTGGCAGTGCGTTGACGCCGACCCCAGCTCGCAACATGTGTCCGCGGTCATGGTGGGGGCCGGGCTCGCCGCGGCAACGCCCGATATTGCAGCAGGGCCTCCTGAAGAAGCGAGGGGGCAGGATCAACACTTGGGCGGAAAGGTGCGTGCCGCATGGCTATCAATATGACTATTACCTGGTACAGCAGCAGTGGGTACCCCAACGTGAGAGAGGGCACGCTATTCATAAGTTAGGTCAAGAGAGGCCACATCGGCGGGGTCCGTCTATACTTGAGCTTCTGTATGTTTTTCCTATAATAGTGTGCATAAGAGAAAAGGCTATTACGGGGGACCATAGTTAACAGGACCAAATATTGTTGGTAAAAATGGTTAAACATATAGGTTTTTATGTACACCATAGGTCCTGTTAACTATGGTCCCCCGTAATAGTTACAGTATTAGTAAGTGCTTTCGGCCTGTACAACACCTCTCTTAAGTCAGGGCACCCTCTGCTGTACGGTATAGACTACTACGTGTACTGCACCAGGTATTACAGTAGTTTTGAGCAGTCTGCCTTCCCACGATTGTGATCACCGCGTTGCGACCGCAAACGTTTTCATCTCGTTTACGGTAGACAAGTGCCTATTGATAGTGCTCGTAGTTTGTTTCGAGAAGCATGTGTGGAGTCCTGAATAGGCCATTGAAGGGGTGGATGGTCTATTAATAAGGCGCAGTTGTGTCGTAGAGATCATTGATAAGAGATGCTCCGTGCGCCCACCAGTTCCCCCATCACTAATAGCTCGTGCGTACCATAGCGGACTACGGTTGGTAGACTGTGGGGCTAATTGTATACCAGGTACCTGCGGTTAATTAGTTACCGGGGTACTCATGTCTTCGCACTCGGTCTTATTACTAAAACAGCTTACTGCTGCTGGTGTTCGGTAGGGATGTCTCGTATACGTAAATGAGAGCGGAGGGTGGGACGGGGATAAAAGGGGAGAGTAAAGTACGAACGTGGGAAAACGCCGGCTTAACTTTTCATTACTGCTTGATACATGCATATGATATGATACATGCGCAAGTATTTCCATGTTTTCGTTTTTTTCGTCCGGCTTGATCATCCGTTTCTGTTAATACAGAGTAGTCGTGGCGTGTTTTTTTTTTCATGCATGCCTCCGTCGGAATACATTATTATTAGATAGAACACGATACTGCTGCTGCTGCCTCCCTATCCTGTACAGGTACGAGTAGTTGTGTCCATCTTGCCACCGACCTCGCCGAGTTCGATCACAGGGGGGGGCGGTGGCAGATGGCAGCCGAGGATTCACGGCAGTGTCAGTATCATACCATATGCCCATACAGCTCCGGTAGCGCGGCAGTGTGCAGATTGCGGGGTTTGAGACTTCGCGTTGCTGTTTTGCTCGTAGTTTCGTCGAGCTTGTTTTTTTTCGTCACACCTGGTATTATATGCCTACGTGCACAGGGTACGTATATAGAGAGAATAAGAAAATAGAGAAGGCAACCCGACAGAATGTTGTTGACAAAATACACGGAATCATTTTATACACGTAGGATTTGCCTGTGGCCATGCAAGGTCAAAGTTTGTGCAGGTATGTTCCGTGTGGGAGAGGGCACCAATGCCCGCATAACTACCCAGGCCCAACTGCTGTACCGTAGATACCAGGTACCAGGTTTCTGTCGTATACATGAAAAACTATATATTTAACCATTTATACTAACAAAATTTTGTCCTATTAACTATGGTCCCCCGTAATAGTTACATTAACATGTTTCGTTATCGTGGTCGTTATCGTTATCGTTGTCGTTGTCGTTATCGACATCGCTTTCGTTATTTTCGTCGTTTTCGTTATCGTTGTTGTTATCGTTGTTATCGTTATAGCTATCACTGCCGCGGCGTCCTTGGTTCTCGTGCTAACGGCTCGCGTTGTCCGGGGGTGTTTTCTCTGCTCGTCCGCCTCTCGTCCTTTAGGTACTTTATTTTGAGGGACGATGTGCTCGAGCAGTACCCCAAGGGCGAAGATGCGGTGAGTCCGTGCCCGTCACACCATTGCCCTCGGATATTAAGCCGCAGATCCGTGCTCTTAAACGTGCCATTTATTCTTCATATGATATAACACCGTCGAACGTCGGTTGACTATACGTACCAGCAGTAGAGCTTACCGGGTATTACACTTGACGGAAGTATAAGGAGCGTTTACACATTAATATCAATAACAAACGGTCCTTACATTTCCGTCCAAAGTTGTACCACTTTTCGGCGAAAATGTTTGATGCACACACTAAACTAAGAACACCAGGCCCTAGGTGTTGGTTGATTGGGTTTGGGGTTGTGGTCCCTCGAGCAGTAGAGATTATTAATAGAACATTTGTGATTCGGCTGTGTGGGCCTTCACGCTCACTGCCGTGTACGAGACGAGAGGAGTGTTGGATAAGGGCCGTTGTTTTCAGAGAGCGTTTTTTCCAATATTTCCGAATTTTGGAAATTTTGGAAATGTACGAAATAGGTATCAAGATACGGAGGCGCTCGGTCACCATTTGTGAAATTGAATAAAGGACGAAACGTCAGGAAGTTTAAATTCCACATAGTTGGAAAATCAAATGCAAGGAAATCTGGAACATGAAAAAAATTGCGCGGAAAAAAGCCCTTAGATTTTTGGAAATTTTGGAAAAAAATCTCTCCGACTACAACGGGCCCAAGTGGTATGGTGCCCTCTTGGAGTTCGGGTTCGGGATAGTATCCCTGCTGTTCGTTTTTCGCCTAGCGCGTTGGGCTTAGGGCTGAGGGAAGGCGGTAGGTGTATTTTTTTTGTCACGTCTTTGGTCGTGTTTGGTCGCGTCAGCCGTTCGCTGATCGTCGACATGTTGCTCCGCCCGTCTATTGGCCGCACCGCGCTGACTGACGTACCGTAATTGCCAGTTATTAATAGTAACGTACTACAATACAATATGCACCGATAGCAATGCTTCAGCAGTTGTCCAGGTTGTGGCTGTTTATTGTGCATAGCCTGCTATTATCTGTGCTACCTTACTTGGTACTATTCATAGCTATTGTACTATCAATATTAATAATGACTAATGCGGGGGGCCATAGTAAATAGAACCAAATATTGTTGGTAAAAATAGGGAAATATATAGGGGTCCTATTTACTATGGCCCCCCGTAATATGTGTACTTCGAAGTATACTATTAATATTAATATTAATATTAAGGGTCCTTGAGCGGTGTTTGACTTGTGGTGTGTTAAGTATCGCGTTTCACGTATCTTGCGAGCATGCTGTCGCCTACTAGATCATCCGTCGTTCGACTCACTCATTTCGTTTTTTTTACCGCCCTGCTCAATCGTCCTCTCTTTTGCCATAACATACCAGGTACAGTGACCTGTTTACAATATACCCTCGTGTACTGCAAGTCTATATGACGGTCGTGATGGTCTGCACCGCCGTTGACTCGAAAATTTTCGTACGTTCACCTCCTTGGGTGAGGTGTTTGACTCGCTCTATCAGGCAGCTCTTGCTCCTTGGGGCGTTATGTACCATCCATGTATATATACCATCCACCCAATGGTTGCTGCGTCTCCCCCCCGTGACTAACCCCCCCCCCCATCTATTCTCCCCTCCCCTCCCCTCGACTCCACCCCCCTCCATGCACGTTCGATCTTGGATGTTTGATATTTATATTTCGCGTTCTTCCAGGGTTCGTCGGAGCCTAAGCACTTTTACGACCTGGACCCGTCCTGTTCCTTGTCCGAAATCAAGGAGGCAAAGGCGGGGGGGCGCCCGTTGTTCTACTTTGCTCTGGAGTGGCCCCCGCTGTCTCAGTGCAAGGAGGAAGGGGAACGGGATGGCGATAGCGGAAGGTATGGCGCCGACACGCGGAGTCTCTTCTGTCGCTCCCTCCCCCCCCCCCCCCCCGCCCCGCCTCGCTTTATTTCTAGTTGCTCTGTGTTACATGCTCAGGCGGTACACATATAGAAATGGTATGAGTAAACCTATCCCACACTAATGCCGAGTAGTGTGACCCCAAGAATGTGGGGACGGTTCTGAAGGGGTTGTAACACCCTTTTACTCCTGCACTGCTTGTACATGCGCACCTAAACTCGACTGTGATTCCATCAATGGGATTGCCGTCCTGAGCAGGGTTATTTATAACTCACCACCATGACACCGCTGATGGGTCACTGACGGGTTAATGCCACGTACAAACGAATGCCACGCTCTACTGTACATACTGGTATACTCAAGGTTTTTGTTTGTGGCGGGTTTGTTCGTGCGCCAAGATTGTCAACCGAAAACCGAAAGTCGGTATTTCCGGTTGTTTTTTTTGTTCTTCGTTTTTTTCCCGACCGAAAACCGACCTTTTTTGTTCTCCGGTTTTGGTTGCGAAAAACCCACCGAAACCGACCGACAGTTCGTCGATTTTTTTCGCTGTTTCCGTTGTGTTCGGTTTGCTTGAAACCCCTCGGCCGAAACCGACTGACTTTTCGGTGCAGAAACGAATGGCGGACCGATCAATCCTTTTTTTGTTTTCGGTTCACAAGCTTGCTTCGCGTTCTTTTTCTCGTTTTTTCCCGTTTTTTTTTTTTTTTTTTTCATTATTTCAGCTACGTATTCTTTTTCGTATCCCCCAAATTCGTTTTTCAACTTCTTGCTTTCGATGTTTTGCATTTATTTTGATTCCTTGTCGTTGCGGGAATTGAAGCTCGCCAATTTTGCCGTTGCCGCCTGCGACGACAATTTGAATGACAATTTGAATGTCGCATTTGCAGGATCGGTGTATGCTCATACCCATGCGCGGTTTGCAGCTTGCACACTCCGCCCCCACTCTCTTAACAACAAACCAACCTCCGACCCAGCTATTTCATCGATTTGCCGCCCTTTCCCTTCTAAGCGGACCAAGGCGGGTGTTGGTGGCAGAGGCTCTGGAAGCAGTGGCGGAGGTGGTTGCGGGTCTAGTCGTGGACGCTCGTGGGTCAACACCCCGCACTCGGCGCTCAGAGTGGTCCTGCCCCAGGAAGGGTTGCCGGGGACACCTCGATGCGCGCACGCAAACCAAAAAAGCAACTCGCAGGACGGATTGCGCGAGACGCGCAAGACAGACGACCCCGACACCTCTTCTATTTGAACGCTCGACATGTGTCGGGGGTCGTTCGATTTGCGCGTCTCGCATACACCGTACTGCGAGTTGGTTTTTTGTTGGCGTGCGCGCAGCGAGGTGCCCCCGGCAACCCTTCCCGGGGCAGGACCACTCTGAGTGCTGAGTACGGGGTCTTGACCCACGAGCGTCCACACGACTCGACCCGCAACCACCCCCGCCACTGCTTTCAGAGCCTCTGCCACCAACACCCACCTTGGTCCGCTTTGAAGGGGAAGAGCGGTAAATCGACGACAAAGCTGGGTCGGAGGTTGGTTTGTCGTTGTGATGAGGGGGGACGGGGTGTGCAAGCTGCACATCGCGCACGAATATGAGCATCCGCCGATCTGGCAAACGTGGAGATCAAATTGTCGCCGCAGCCGGCAACGGCGATACTTGTGTATGAACTAATGTGATAAGCGATGTGATTTGTGGGCCGGATCCTTGAAATCATCTGGATTTACGAGGATCCGTCATCTGAACAATTTTCCCTCTTGTTCTCGATACTGCTATTGATCAAATATCACCGGGCATCATACATCAACATGATCTATCAATATTCATGACATAGATGCCGACCTCTACTTCATCTAAAATCAGGATAGTACAAAGACCACAAGAGGCCTCCACACGCCCGAAAAGGCCGGTCTCCTACATACTGTGGCTCTAATAATGAAAGTATTTGCTAGCAGTAGCTTGTACGTATACAGCTTCTTTGTGTTCGCCCTTGTGCAATCGCTGGGTTTCACGTAGAGGTGGCGTGGCGATACACAGAAAGGGGCGCAGCTGCCTCGTTTGTGTTTGAGCAAGAGGAGAGCGGTTGATGGACGTCAAGGCTGTCCCAATTTCCGCTGCGTATTGTAGGATGCAGGGCATCGAATTCAGTCAAGGCTCTCCCAATTTCCGCTGCGTGCTGTACGATGCCGGGCGTCGAATTCAGCCAGGAGGTTGAGTCGAGTACCTCGGTAATTGTCGCCACGTCCACGTACGACACGAATTATGATATGAACATGGGGGAACACCCGTGGTGGGACGTTACGGCTATCCCAAGTTTTCGCTGCGTGTTGTAGTGGTATGCAGCAGATTGACTTCGCTCCAGGTTAAGTCGAGTACCACAGCAGTTATGCTCTTTTTCCTGTTGGGCCCTCGGCGAAGTCGAATTGAACACCGCGGTTGTCGTGTTGTGCTACCTGTTGCGACTTCATATCAAGTAGTTACGGTAACTTCTCAAGTATAATGTCTCTCCGAACGTGCCATGCTATATACCGTGCTGTGTTGGTTTCTTGTTTTTTCACGGTGCAGGTCTGGCCAGGAGGGTTACGAAAGAGATATGTCGGGGCCCAGCAACGTGCCAACGCCGATTGAGTCGCCAACCGAAGCCCCCAACAAGGTATCGGCGGGACTCGATTTTGGTTCGGAGGATGGCTCGTTGCCGCTAGGCCCGCCCCGGATGGAGCGAGTGGATAGCGTCAGCTCTTTGACCGGGGCCAGGTGCGTCGTTGGAAGTTTTGATAGTCGAGGGAGGGGAGAGGAGGGGAAGAGGGAAAGGGAGGGAGGGCAGAGGAGGGGAGAGCGGGGGGGAGAGGGAGAGAGGAGAGGGGACGGGAGGGGGGACTGTGCGACGGCGCTTCGTTTTTGTTGTCAGCATCGGGATCCTACAGCTAGACCGGGCGGCTTGTCTTGGCGTCCTGATTTGGTGACGCTGGTAGCTACCTGGTATTTGTTTTCGTGCGCGAGATCGCGAAGGCGTGATATTTTTCCTGCTCGCCACTCCTTGCCAGGAGCCGAGGTAGCTCGCGAAAGACGTCGGTTGCTTGCGTGAAGGGGCTTGGTATCATGGCAGGTACCGTCTTCTCAAAGGGTCCCGCTGCTTTACGGTGGCTAGCGTTGTGGCTACCGTTGTCGTTACGGTAGACGTAGTCGTCTTTTACCATTCACACGTCGTATATACCTTGCCCATTGGTCGTTACGTCACCCGTCCGTCGTGACGCCACCCGTCGGTCAGACCTCGTCCGTCAGTCTTGACCTCACCCATCGGTCATAGCCTCACCCATCGCTCGTAACCTCACAGGTCGGCGTAATGTCAACCGTCGCTCGTAACACCAATCGACGGTCGTAACCTCGCCCGTCGGTCGTAACCTCACCCGTCGGTCATAACATTGCCCATCGATCGCTTGTCACCCGTGGGTCGTTCTCCACCCGTTGGTCGTTCGTAGCGCCATTCGTCGATCGGTCGTTCGTACCGCCATTTTCCAGTCGGTCGGTCGTATTGCCACGCGCCAGTCGGTCGGTCGTAGCGTCACCCGTCGGTCGTAAGTAACGTCGTCCGTCGGTCGTAACGTCATCCGTCGGTCGTAACGTCACCAGTTGATTGCACCTCACCCGATGGTCGTAACGCCATCCGTCGGTCGTAACGTCACTCGCTGGACGTAACCCCACCCGCCGGTCGTAACGCCATCCGTCTGTCGTAACGTCACCCGCCGGGCGTAACCTCACCCGTCGGTCGTAAGGCCGCCCTCTCAGTCGATCGGTCGTACCGTTACCCGTCGGTGTAGCGTCACCCGTCGCCGTCGGGCGTATCAACTTACAGTAGTCCTATTGTCCTACTTTGCAGTCACCAAGGGCGAAGGTTTCGGCGTCCAAGATGCAACAGCAGCAACAGCGGAGTGACGTCGGTTACCGCTTCCCCGCTCGTTGCCGGACGGACCAGAGAGTTGCCGGGGGGTGGGGAGGAAGGGGACGATTTGGTGAGAGTTTCACAACATTGTGCAGGCACTGTAGGCAGTGTGCTGTGTGTTGGGTGATTTGGGTTGGGTGTTACGTATTGTGTGTTGGGGGGTGGTTGTTTGTATTGTGTGTTGGGTCCCGTGCAGGGTGTTGTGTGCTTGCGCTCTGTCTCGTGTTGGGTGTTGCTTGTTGTGTGCTGGGTGTTGGGTGGTGGGTGTCGAGTGGTGCTCGGTTTTCGTTGTGTGATGAGTGATGCTTGTTGCGCGTTGCGTGCTGTGGGCTGTGATCGCCGTTGGCAGCGAGGTGAGTAAGATCAGGGTATATGCTATACTTCGAGCTGGTGTCAAATCGGACGGAGCACCTTTATACCCTTCCCGGCTCTATGTTCTTCGTCGGAAGACACTATTCAGGTGTCGATTTCGGGACGCAGTTTTCGTGCTATCGTACAATACTCTTGCGCCACCATGTCGCTTTCGGGGCGTAGTCTTCGTGCTAACGTCCAACCTTCTTGCGCTTGTGGTTCAATGGCAAGAACCGCGCTGGGACCGCCTTGGCTGAGACCCTGGGCCCACACTGGTTGGGTTACTGCAACTAAACCGCACCCCCACTTATCTCAGCTGCTCCGGTCCTCGTCGTCCGCCTGCGGTTCTCCCTCCGAGATAGCGTTGCACGTGCCTACACACCATACACGCCGCGAATGCAACTCCCTGAGGCATCTCATCCCAGAATCCCTTCGGCGGCCCTGTGTCGATACTGCTGTCTCGCGTCGCGCGTCACCGCCTTTTCCGCTTTCCTCGCTTGCCTCGCTCGGCAGAAGCGAAACGAGACTCTGGCTTGCCAGAAGCGAAACGAGACAATCGAAAGCATGATGGCGGCGCAGTGGGATAACGAGACTAGAATGGCGAGGCGAAAGAAAGAGGAGGTTGAGCAGGTGGGTCGGTATGGGAAGGAGGAGGGGCAAGGGAAGCGTCGACCACCCCTGCTTGCGTGGAGAAGAGAGGGAAAGGGGGGAATGTTGAAATGCGCAGTCAGGGAAGCGCCAAACTTTCCCTGCGCCGCCGTTCTGAAGTGCAGCCGTCTAGACAGTTGGGCCCAGCTTCAACAAACGTGGTTGGCGTATGCACTCGAAACCCTGAACCCTTACCCTAAACTCTCAACTCCGACCGCGTGGGACTCCATCCCTTACCGCCTGTCAGAGGTGCGGGATGAAACCGCAACGGTTAATTTCTGTGCACGATCTATCTCTCCACCATTTTGTGGGAGGTGGGCCATGTCGGATGCACTACTGCTCAGGGGTAGTTGTGGGCTTCTATTTCGGTTGACCCTCTTCCTATAAGGCAGTATAAGGCAGAGAAGTCTGTCTCGTGTAGAGGCAGGCGTCTGCCGGATCGGAAGAGTCGGGCTGGGCGTTGGGGTCCAGCCGTGCCTTGTCCATTTTCCTTCTTTTGATTTTTCGCCTTTCGTTATTCACCGGCTCTCCCGTTAGCTCACCCTTTTTTCACCCGTGATCGTGATTTCTTGCAAGGCTTGTCATGCGACGTGGCGTGTGAGGCGGGGGCGTGTTGGCCATCGGCACTGGCGCATATGTGTGTTGGCCCTCGTACTAAAAAGACGCGCCTCCGATGATCCCGCGGTGCGTGTCTCGACGATGTTTTTTGTGCACGAAACGCCTGAAATTTGAGTCGACACTCATTTCGCAGTGGTACAAGAGAGGATCAAGTCACCCTTTTACTGTCGGACTGCAGTCCTCTGCTTTGGAAACAAACTGCTTGGAATTTTGAGTGGTTTGTCCCCCAAAACGGGACTGCAGTATATACTAAAAGGGTGAACTGACCCTGTTCCACCGCTGCGAAGTAAGTGCCCACTCTAATTTCAAGTATTTTTTGCAGTCCTCTGCTTTGGAAACAAACTGCTTGGATTTTTGAGTGGTTTGTCCCCCAAAACGGGACTGCAGTATATGCTAAAAGGGTGAACTGACCCTCTTTCACCGCTGCGAAGTAAGTGCCCACTCTAATTTCAAGTATTTTGGTGCAAAAAACGTGGGTGCAGCTCCAAAGGAGTTCCAAAGGAGTTGGGGTCACGATTGACACTTACCTGGTACACAACAGCGGTGTGTGTCGTGTGCTGATTTTATCGTCGGTTGTGGGACTGACGCTAACGTCGATCGGTATGGACAAAAGCTTAGGCTGTCACCGTTGACACTCCCACATCCAGCTGCATCGAGTGTCGACTTGACTCGACCACTGTCCGTGGGTCACAATACCGACGGAAAAACCTAAACCTTCAGTTGTTGATACAGTACGTCGGCAGCTGTCGTTTGTGCTTGTTTTGTAACAATATCGACGCGATGATCGAGGACGCTGTTTTGATAGTACTTTGAATAGTTTGTTCTTGGTCGTTTGGCGCGCCCTCTGATGGCTTCACGACAGCAGCTTACCGGATACGAGCGGGGAGACAAAACCCGACGGCCAGAGAAGAAGAAGAAGGACGGCAGAGTCATCAACACCAAAAGCCAGGCGGTCGCTGCTACTGCCGTCGGCGTGTCGTGGCTAACGGCGGGCATTGCCACTGGTGGTTTGGTCATCGCGGGCACCCTCGTCGCTGCTGGGGTTACCGTCGGGTCTATGGGTGGTGAGCTTCGAAGTGGTCGCTTGGCCGAGCAGAACAGAGTATATCAGAGCGCAGCATAGGGTACGCGACAGCGCTTAACCCTTCCGTAGGACCACACTACCCTTGTAGGGACAAATTACTTGAAATTAGAGTCAGGTTTAGGTTTCTGTACGAAAACACACACAGCAGTGCACTACGTAGGAAAAGGGTATATACTTTGGGATTCAAGAAGTTTGAGGCTCGATTTTTGGACGAGGATCAAAATGTGACCATTTTAATAACTGAAAATGGAGTTGGACACCCCCTGCCTGGCTTTGTTATACCCTTTTATATAGGAATGCAGTCCCGTTTTGGGGGCAAATATATCAAATTCTACGTTGTTTGCCCCTCTAACGGAACTGCAATCCTACTTTCAAGTCTCGCGCCCAAAATAAGAGATTCTTGAGGCATACTGTATCAGCGAGGGGTGTATCGGAGCATATGGTATCATAGGACATATCGGCGTATGTATAGCGCACGAAAGCATAGCATATCAGAGAGGAGCACAGCGGAGCGCAACAGGGCAGAGCTTACCGGTGCTTGTCAGAGCTGGGCTTGCACGCCTCCGGCACATTTGTAGTTTTTTTTTTGGGTGTGTGCGTACGTACCCGTGTTTGTGTTGTGCGTTTTTGAGCATATTAAGTGAGTGGCGTGGGCTTTCGCCGCCCTGAGAACGGTGTTTCCCTCATGCTTGTAGTTGTCTTATTCTTGCAAGCTGCGACCAAGCAGTCCCCACGCACGCTCGCTCTTGCCGTTCCTTTTTTTCTTTCTCGTTTTTAACGATGAAATTTTCGCCGTGTTTGGGTAAAGTCGGCTTTTTGTTGTTGTAGGCTTGCTGGCTGGCTGGCCGGCGCGTGGGTAGCACTATTACGGCACACCAGTATAGGCAATAGTGGAACATAGTAATCAGAACCCACGAGGGACCCAAACGCAACTGCTGTAGGTATTCCCCCCCTATGTGTACACACCATACATACGGCAGTACTCATTACTACCTATGTTGCCCCGCAGTAGTCTCTGAGCGACAGCCGTGACGGATGATGCTGCCGGAGTTGAAGCTCGGGCTAGCTAAAGCATGCACCCACCCCGCAGTGTGCGTTTCCGTTTCCTTACCTGCGTTTAGTTTGCTCTCCTTTTTTTCACTCTACGTCGTGCTTTCACTTCACTTGGCTACGCTACAGGTGGTTCTGCTGTACTACTGGTCATTCACCTCTCTTCACTTCGTTTTTAGTGACGTCTCTGCCAACTACCCTTTGGTAGAATTGGTGGACTTTACGCGACTCGACTTGACTTGGCATGACTTGACTTGACTTAGCTCGATTCGACTCGACTCGACTTGACTTGGCTTGACTTGACTTGACTTGACTTAACTCGATTCGACTCGACTCGACTTGACTTGACTTGACCTGACTCGACTCAACTCGACTCGACTTGACTTAACTTGGCTCGACTTGACGTGACCTGACGTGACTTGGCTTTCACTTAACTTCGCACTTCGTTACGTTACGTCACGTCAGTCTTGATCATTCGACCGACCCCACCCTCTGCTAAATGACGACGACATGGATGCACCAACACCATCAACTCGCTCTCCGTTCTTGCTTCCCCCTGACCCTCACTTGAACGGCGAGCAGTTTACAACAAGTACAAGAACCACAAGAACCCCAACGGCTCTCCGGGACGCGTCCGTCTCGCTAGCGACAAGGTGACACACCCCTCTCGGACCCGTTGGTCGTACTGCACCGTGTAGCCGTTGAACCGTGGTGCGGTAAGGGTTTTCACACCTCAGATAGATCATGATCTAGTAGTATTAGTAGTACACCTTGCAAGGCAGATCTAATCCCGATCTGTGTATGATCTACTTTGGTAGCTCATGTTATCCGGGTGGGAGCCGTATAATCTGCGTGGGTCTAGGACATGTTTCGTAGGTTGGATCTGTACTATGCAGATCCGGCGCAACCTCTCACAGCGGCGGTCGAGGAACTAGATGCTCTAGATGACGATCTATCTGTAGCTGATCTGTCTGTCCGAGGAGGTGTGAAGGGTTTGATTTTCGAGCCCAAATATTTCTGTCGCTGACGGAGTTCCTCAGACCAACATATTTGGATGTGATACATACTTGCATTACAGTAAGTGTATATGTAGCGTACAGCAATAATACGGTACCTGTAGGGGTAGGAGTGGGTGGAAGTAATCAGTTTGCTTTGGATACTTCCACTAGTTTCAAGGAGAGGATATTATTCGTTCGATGCGTAGCCGATGGTAGTGTCGATAGGGCGTAGCCTTCTCTTTCTGTGTTAGTCTGTCGTTCTGTGTTTCTGTTGGTTGCTTAAGAGAGAGAAGAAGGAAGGAACCTTGGTAAAGCGCCCAATTAAGGTGCCACTGCTGTACCCCTGTTGTGTCTGATGCCGTGCCACGCCTCCGGGCCCCGTGGTTTAGAATGTTCACAGCGTGTAGTGTCAATGGTGCCTGTGCTGCGCTGTGACGTGCCTTGTACTGCGCTGCGCTGTGCTGTGCTGCTCTGCGCTGTTTGTGCCTTGTGCTGTGCTGTGCGGCTGTGTCATATGCTGTGCTGTGCTGTGCTGTGCTGTGCTGTGCTGTGCTGTGCTGTGCTGTGCTGTGCTGTGCTGTGCTGTGCTGTGCTGTGCTGTGCTGTGCTGTGCTGTGCTGTGCTGTGCTGTGCTGTGCTGCTCTGCGCTGTTTGTGCCTTGTGCTGTGCTGTGCTGTGCTGTGCTGGGCTGTGCTGGGCTGTGCTGTGCTGTGCTGTGCTGTGCTGGGCTGGGTTGTGCCTTGCCTTGCCTTGCCTTGCCTTGCCTTGCATCCCACCTCACCTTTGTCGATCACACCGATACGTCGTCCTCACCTGGTAATAGGTGGAAACAGCTGAGCAATGGCGAAACGCTATCCTCGAACAGCTGGCCCTTCTCCGATCACAGCCCCGACGAGAGTTAGATCGGTCGCTCAGCAGGGGGCACGGGTCAGGGCTGGGGATCCCTCCGTGGGTAACGCCTCCAGAGGGTCCTCCGCCAGCCCTCAGGGAAATCGACCTCAGAGCGGTCGACAAAATGTTGAGCAACGCGACTTGGGTAAGTCTTGGTGTTCGTATCAGTTCTACACTAGTGAGGGCGTGCGTGCACCTATCTTTTCTAGAGCTCCTTGCTTGACCCCGGTATAGGGCACAAAGTGCAGTTCCGTCTTTGGGACAAACTACTTGGAATTTGACTGGTTAGCCCCCCCAAACGGGACTGCGGTTTGCCCTAAGATATTACAACCCCTTCCTCTACTACGTACTGCACTCCCGTCTGAGGGACACATCACTTGGAATCAGAGTGAGGGCAGTATGCACTATGCTATACTCGGAGGGTTAAGGAGCTCGATATACCTCACCCCAAAAACTACGGTATCTTTTTGATAAAAAGGGTGGTACGCTTAACCTTTTTAGAACCGCAGTCCAGTGTTGGGGACAAAGTACCTACAGTTGGAGTGGTTTGTTCCCCAGAACGGGGCTGCAGTCCTAACAATGGTTGGAGCCCGAGGAGCAATGGCAGTGATACAGCAGTGACCAAGTATTACGGGGGACCATAGTTAATAGGACCTGTCGTACACATAAAAACCTATATATTTAACCATTTATACTAACAAAATTTGGTCCTATTAACTATGGTCCCCCGTAATAGTGGCTCACTAAAGTCATACCAACGATGAGGAGTGGCATCAGTCATCAGTCGTCAGCAGTCATCAGTCAGGAGCGTTTTGGCTTGAAAGCGATGAAAGATAAAAGTCTATTGTGGCACGCGTCTCGGCGTCAGTGCTGCTGTCTGTAGTACCAATAGTGTCGGTGTCTCCGTGTTCATCGGACTGCGCACATACCAGGTACACCTTTTTTTCGTATCGGTTTCTGGTGGGATACGTAGCAGTGTACGGTGGGTAACCACCCGAGCCGAGTTGAGAGCACCTCTGAAGGAGCTAGAGCAGTAGATAGTTCGTGGTGTGAATATACCATGGGATCATAGATCACGAACCTGACGAGAATTGGGTGCCCGCTGTGCCGTGGCATGTCGTCTCACAAGAACTATCGCTTCGGGCAGCTCTGTCGTCCCTCTTGATACCAATCGTCTACTCATTGCGCAGATCACGATCTACCGCCCAATCACAATTTATAGCAGTAGCTCATGTAGATTCTATACGAGTAGTCGATCTTTGCCGTTGTGAGAGGTCGCGCGAGAGCCGTGTCATGCAGGTCCCACCCGCCAATCGTTGTATCTAAATACCGTGCAGGTCATGTAAATTAGGGATCTAGCTGTCTCGAACGATCTACTGTAGATGATCTAGATCATGAAATGGGGATGATCTGATCTGATCTGATCTGTCATTTCCTACGTGTGCAATCTTCTCCTGACAAACGATCTAGATCGTGATCTAGCTCATGAAATGGGGATGACCTGACCTGATCTGATCTGATCTGATGTGAGCCGTCCTATGTGTGCAATCTTCTCCCTGATGACAGGCATCGCGAGGTGTGATGCACGGCTTGCCCATTCTACAGCAGGAGGTGGGGACATGTGCCAGCGAGGGGGATGGGGATGGGCTTCCTGGCGAAGGGGCGGTGTGCGATGCCGGGGAAGCAGGGACAGGGTGGGGGCTTGGCGGTGCGGGACCTGTCCTCAAGACGCAGACTATTGTGAGTGTGAGCATCGGCATGATACGTGGCGTGCGTGGTATGATGTGTAGCGACGCGGCATGGTACGTGGCGGCGTGGTATGATGCATAGCGACGCGACATGATTGTGATACGCATCGGTGTGGTAGCGGAGTTTTGTAGAGTGTTGGGGCTTGTCATGATCATGACTGACACGCGGTGGCGTGGTATTTATAGAGGGGTTTTGTTGGCGTGCCGTGAGCGGGCGGGGTTAGTTCCACAGTGAGGCAGGGGGTGGGCATGAAGGTCTTATCACTGCGAAAGGTACCGCACAATAGTTGTACTCTTGCTGGTTGTGAGCGCGAAACGAAACAGCGTTAGTGGGTGTGATCTTGTGGTGCTCGGCGTGGGGTTCTTGACGTCGTTTGCTGTCTGGGTGTACCAGGGTAGGCTGTAGCGTGTAGGATCGGGAGCCACATGCGAAGAGCACCAAGTGTGAATCATACATATATGAGCAGAACATACTTTTCTTGCCGAGCTACTCGTCGGGGGGTCACGGCGGGGCGGCGGTACCGGACTCGCGGTATGCAACGTACCGCGCATGACCCCCCCCCCCCCCCCTCTCTCCACTCCCCGCCGCCACCATCGGGCGGCATAGTTATGTCACTATACTAGAGACTCGCAACAGGAAGAATTGGGCGCTACCGGTAGTGTTTAGCTTGCCTTGCCTTGGTTTTACTTGCCTTGCCTTGCCGCGACCTCATGTTGACAAGTCAATCCCTTCCGAAGCATCACCACGTTGTTTGGCTACAGGCTATTAATGCTCGGAATTAGTGTGGGATTATCCTTGCGGTATTCCAAGAGTGTGAAAAATAAGACGTGTGGCATTGAGGCAGATGTTTAGGATGAACTGCAGGAGTTGCGACCCCCCCTTCCGTTATCCGAACCCCGTGCAGTCGGTCTACAGCACTGTAGCTGGTTTCGGCGATGGTTGAGTCATGCAGAACGCGCGCGCTCCTCCCCTCCCCTCCCCTCCCCTCCCCTGCCGACTCGTCGAACACCTCACGGCGCTAGCGATGTTTGCCTGGTCGGTGAAAAGCCGACGTGCTCCGTCCCGGCATTGTAGAGATGCGAAGGTCTACGGCCATACGACAAAGGCCATGCATGACAATGAGTACACCATACGATTACGGCGATGCGTGCTTTTGAGTACATTGTTATTAGTACGCCCATCCCGAGAAAAAAAAAAACGTTTCTATGTAGTAGATGGAAACAACGTAGGGACCGTTGGAAGGGTCTCTATTAGGCGTAGGAACGGGGCTCCGTCTCGAAAGGGATGCGTGGTCACGGGTCAGATGACTGAGGCCCCGCCCCGCCCCCCCCACACCCCCCTCTCTGTTTTGCTCTCGTTCCTGCCAATGTGGTGTGCCGTACCATGTACCATGTACGATGTACGATAGGTGCGAGCAAGCCCTTTGGAAACGTTCGTGGCTCTGATCGGAGCGCCGAAGCATTCGATGACCGCCGTGATGAGCGGCACTTTCACGGTCGAGGCGTTGGATGACCACTCGGACGTCATCCGCTGGTGTCTCCGCCCGGCGTGGCTGAAGCTGGCGTGGGCCTCCCCTCGAGATTTCTGCCTCGCCAGGTGCGTGTAAGCGAAGAAAGCGAAGAGTCAAAAGGGGCGTATACACGGCTGGGGGTTGCCTTGCTACACTAACTATACTAGTGGGAGTGCTATCAGAGTGAAACGGCTGGGGTTGGGATGGGAGTAAGGCATGCCTTGGCTGGACTTGCCGGCTTTACTGTAGTGATTATTACATGCTCATCAGAACCCGCGATGGACCCAACAACCAGGTGGTCCCCCTTTCCCCTATGACGCGTTCTACGGTAGCGGTAGAACGTTTCCGTTCAAATGTTTTCTGAATGACGGCGTTTCTCAACCCTAAATCGTCGTAATGCCAATCTCGTTTCGAAAAATGTAGGCATTGAATACTCGAGCCATGGGAGTATTCATCGCGATGCAATTTGATTTCTGCTGAGGTTAGTTTTTGGGTGAAGTATGAAGCTCCTTAAGTGAGGAATCTCAGAAAATCTAGGGTGAACCTCTATCGTAGAACGCCTCCTATGTTCACACGCCATTTTTGGTCTGGATCACGAGTAATACCAGGTATATTCCCTCGTAATGCTTGGAGGGAGCAGTCTAGGCAAGTAGCTCACTTGAGTCTATGTTACCAATAAAAACACACACGGCAAGCCACAAGCGGCGCCAGTCAGATACGAAGACGTGGAACGTCCGCAAATTACCGCACGCAAGTAATTGTGTCACCTAGCCACTACTTACCGCATCTTAGTCGGCGAATGGTGGTTTGCCAACTCAAAAATCCGTAAAAAACTGTTTTTTTTGTGGTGGCTGTGTTGCCTGTGCGGTTGCTGTTTTGGGTAATGGGCCGACGCGAATCGGCGAGTTGACGAGCTGACCCGACCCCCGCTGCCTTGCCTTGCCTTTTATTGCCTTGCCTTGCTTGGCCTGGGTTTGTACGGGGTGTTATTTTTTTTTTTCATCCTCCGGCGGATTGGTAAAACTAAGGCTTAAGCTGACAACACGTTCACGTTTAGAATACGTGAAGGTGTGTCACTTTTACCCGTCGCTCCCGTTGCAACACCAGAACCTCCTGCTGCGGCTACCACGTCTGCTGCTGCTATATACCACGGGCACGTGAGCATATTGACCCGACCTCACCCCCGAGAGGGGCAGATGCGGTGGGAATAGCCACCCGGGGGGGTCATCTCCGGGTAGATGGGACTCGCTCGAGCTCACCCACTATCAAAAACCTAGGCTACGAGGCCTGTCCGCCGGGCTCGGTCCAGTTACGGTGATTGTGTGACATACGCCTTGCTCTGCCTTGCTCTGCCTTGCCTTGCCATGCCTTGCCCTGCCTTACCTTGCCTTGCGTTGCCGGGATGTATATATATGGTGTTTGGCTGCTGTACACGTGAGCAGGTACTGGCACATGACGGAGGACGGATGCTACATCGTGACCTTCTCGAGCATGGTGCACCCAGACTGTCCAGTCGATCCAAGCTTCGTCAGGGGTGAGACAACTGAGATGGGTTTCCGTTGGTGTCGGCGGCGTTTGTCGTAGAAAAAATCTCGAGTTTGTCCCGAGTTGTCCCGTCGGCCCGAGTTCTGTCGGGGGTGAGGAGATTGAGATGGGTTTCCGTCTTGTGACGATGGCGTTTTTGCGTAGAAATGTGACGTTTGCCCCCGTCGATCTATGGCTTGTCAGAGGCGAGGCGTTAACTATATTTCCCCCGTTATCGGTGGCGTTTTTTGCATATAATGTCGAATTTGTCTCAATGTTTCAAGGTTCGTCAGGGGGTTTGGTGATGAATGGGTTTCCCTCATTGTAGGTGGCGTTTTGCATAGAAATGCTCAAATTTTGTCCTGATGATTCATTTTTCGTCAGGGGTCAGGCGATCGTTGGGTTTTCCCTTTTTTTCTGCGGCGTTCTACATACTGTAGCGTGCTCAAATGTGTTCCCATGGTGTGAACAACACGTAGTAAGGGGGGAAGCGACGTGGTATTTACGGAGGGAGCGAGAGGGCGGAGATGCTCTCCTTGGTATCATCGACTGGGCAGTAAAACCGCTCAACCTTAACTTTCCTTCTGCGTGCGTTGAACGCGCATACAGCAGTGAGATCTAGCTCGATGCTTCTTAGGAACTGCTTACAATCTCGTAGTCATAGGGAGGGGGGTGGCGAGGCTGCTCTGTTAATGGGCGCTCGAAAGGCTGTGAACGGGCTCCGAGAGTATCTGAAACGTCGAAAATATTGTTCTGCAGGGTTTGGGAAGGGCTGCGGAATGACCGCGCAAGGTTTTGAACAGAAGCGCGAGCCTCTACCGCCATCCTAACCCACAACACCCCACCATAATAAGCATAAAAAACATTATTACCGTTTTGTGGTGGTCCGCACTTTTTTTCCAGAGTGTCCGAACCGTGCGGCGAAGCAGCCGCGCGCTCGGGTCGAGCCTTAACCTTGGCCTTAGCCTGGAGTAGGGTTGGGGTTAGGGTTCGGGTTAGGGTTCGAGTTCGAGTTCGAGTTCGGGTTGGAATTGGGTCGAAGCCTTCTCGTGAATAGTAAAAACAAAAATAAGAGCACGTAAAACCAGCAAAAAAAAAACATGTACGTATTTGGTTACTTATCTGGTATGATTGGTGTGCTAAAATCCGGTGAAGGAGCCTGGGAAGGATTTTTGCCGTCTTTAACAGGGCTTGGAAAGGCTGTCTAAGGGCTTTCAAAGGGCCACCGAAGGCGTCGAGGGGGGCTCAAACGGTGCCACCGGCCTCGAACGGTACGAATCGATAGGGAAAGGCATCAAAAGGCGTGGGAAGGAAAGGGATTCGAACGACAAGTCTCGAAAGGCTTGGAAAAATATCGGGAAAAGATATTCGAAAGGGGCCTCGAAATACTCGGAAAGAGAAGCTGCCTTTGTGGTATAGACAGCGGCTTCAACCATGGGACTGGCGTTGCTCTTGAAGTTTGCGCTGCGCGCGCGCCGTCCATAATACTGTCTGGAATGCAAAAGCTGCGAGACGATACGTTCGTTATTGTTTGTGTTTATTTTCCTTGCACGCAGACGGAACCGGCGGTGACGTTCGAGGCCGAAGCGGGAACTCGCAAAGACTTTCTTAGCGCACGCAGCTGAATCGTTGCTCCGATCATCCAATCAATCCCGCCGTGCTTGACAAGCGTTTGTCTCTGTGTAGGCAGGGAAAAGGCGGACTGGTTTTGTTACACGAAAGTACTGCTGTGTTATCGTGTGGGTGGGTGGGTGGGTGGGTGGGTGGAGGGGGGTTGGGGTTGGCATGACCAGCCACTCAACCTAATTGTGTTAGAGAGGCGCTCTTCTATAGTTCGCCAGCGTTTTTTAATGCGGGACAGCTAGTTGTTGTCGTGGATGCCGTCCTCGTCGTCGCTGCTTTGTTGATTCGTGGTTGGTTTGCCCGTTGTCGCCTTGGATTCGATGGCTACTTATATGTGTGCTGTTCCTCTTCCGACTGCTGCTCGCGACGGTGGAACTTGAGACCCATCCCTTGGAACAGTAGCGAGCAGACCCTATTAACCTCGTGTTCGTTTCCCGGCAGAGGGCGGCGGAGGGTCGAGTCCGTCGACCACGATGTCCACTTTTTTACACCCGCCGTTCAATAGCCCGTGTGCTGACTTATCATGCTCGAGAGGGGAAAACTGACCACAAGAAATGGCGATTTTGCATAGCATCGGCGGCTGCTTGGTTGGGGAATGATAGATATTGACTGGGCGTCCGAAGCGGATGATAGGCCTGGTGTTCCGAAGTGCAATGCAAGGGGTCGTGCGGCGCGCGGCGCGGGCGCAGGCGACATGGCGTGTTGCAGCTCGCTCATGCTGTTCGTAATGCTCTTAAGAAAGGAAAACCTTTTACGAGTATGTATGTACGAGTAACATTTTTGGCCGCTACCTCTGGTTTCCAAGAACTTCTTGTCCTTGACCCGCCCCTCCCGTCCCTGCCCCCCCCCCCCCCCCCCCCCACCCTCCTTCTCCTTCTCCCCGTCGGTGGTGCTTGCTAAATGCATTTGCTTGATGGGTGTGATGGGTGATGCCGCGATGATGCTGCTACTGCGGCCGCCGCCGCGTGCGACGCGAGCGCAGGCGAGGCCCACGCGGTGTACACGATAGCTCCCCGAAGGGACAGCGTGCCGGGTGGCCACGCGTCTCCGGAGTGCTTGCTGACGTGCCACGTTCAGGTGAGCGCCGCGCGTGTCCCGGATGGTCTTGTTTGGCCTCTGTGTTGTCTGCCGCACGTCAACGACGTATTACTTTTCAAGAGGTATATATACCAGGTACCACAAGTAGTGCGTATTCTCACCCATTATACGGGACATGGCCCTAGTAAGGCTCATTCTTATCGGAGCGCGTTTTTTCCATAATTTCCAAAGTTTTGGAAATAATTGGAGATATGTATCAATATACGGAGGCGTTTTGTCACTTTTCGTGAAATTCTCCAGAAGCAAAAATATCAAGTTTGTTACATTTCTCACGTATTTGGAAAAAAAACCAGGAAAATGTGGAAGATTGAAAAATTGCGCGAAAAAAATGTCGAAATTATGGGGGGAAAACTCTCCGAGAAGAATGACCCTAAATACCTGGTCTATATTACTATTCATGACATTGAACCGTTATTTCTGCCCGTCGACATCCAGCACACCCAGTGTGTGTGAGTTCTTTACATTAAACCGTTATTTCTGCCCGTCGGCACCCAGCACAACCAGTGTCCGTGCTGATTCTTTATCCTCGTAATATTATAGAGCGATACACTCGATACAAGCTCTGTGATCACAAATTACGACACAGAGATACAAGGGTGTACCTTGTATGCAGTAAAATACCAACTATGATACCTGGTATATATATACCAGTATAGATTTCAGCAGAAAATGTTTGGGCTCCAGGAACCGAGGTTTTTGCCCGAAAATACGCGTCTGACTCGGCGGGACAGCCCAAAAACACGGGCAAGCTCCTCAGGATGCTCCCGTGAGTTTTCCGGGAGCTTTCTTGGGTAGTTTTCGGTCCATCCCGAGTCGTAGTTTGACTGTCCATGTTGCCAATTCCTGCGATTTTTTTCAAAAACAGAGTTCAGCAAAAATACATGATTTTTTCCCCCTGTTCTGGCGGACGTGACTCTCGGGAGAAAACTGATTGATTGCGCCAAAAAACAAATTGGGACCCTAGAAAAACGAGATACGAGTAGTGGTCCAGAAAGCCCTCGTAATTCTACCGGGCGGGTGTATCAGTGTGTGTGTGTGTTCTTCACATTAAGCCGTTCTTTCTACCCGTCGACATCCAGCACAACCAGTGTCCGTGCCGATTCTTCAATTCTAGAAGAGATACAAGCTCTGTGGTCACAAAGCTACGCCACAGAGATAATGGGTTGCCACGTGTGCAGTATGCACTGCAGTGGGCAATGCAAAGCCATGTCATCATACTAGATACGCCAGGCACGACATACGCAATCTATGAAATAGTGAACCGTAAAGAAACAATCAAAGAAAAAACAAAAACAAGGTAGACAAATCGAAAGAGAAAAAGAAAAAAATGAAAGCAAAATCTAGGAGAAACAATCTGTCGTGCCCCCCCCCCCGCAGGCGAGGTGGCCAACACTAGAACGAGCTGGAAAAAAAGGAAGAAAAAAAAAACAAGAAAAAACACCACTGCTTGTAAACAGAGTAAGACAAAGAACCAAGGAAAAAAGTAACAAGGAAAAAAGTAACAAGGAAAAAAGTAACAAGGAAAAATAACAAAGGGAAAATAACAGGCAGACCAAAGCCCAAAGCACCTTCCAGGTGGCGGCAGCAGTTTGTGGTACGAGTAGTATAGCCAGGTTCTCCCTGCTAATCCGCCTGGTACCTTGCTACCCAGACTGCCGTCTCCGCCCTGCGTTCGTCAACTATGCCCAACCCCTTGGCGTCAGACAATACGAAACGAGCAGAGCAGGTTCGTCATCCAACCACGCCACACGGCTCCTTCAGTACGGCTTATCAATCAGAAAAGGAAGAGAAAAAAGTTGTGTGGTGTCTTGCCGAGTAAAACGGGTATATAGTGAACCTTTTCATGGAAATCAGGAATCAGTTCCTGGATCCCCAAACTAGGTTTTGTCATAACATTAATATCAATAGACGGTCTAAAGGAGAGTAGGCAATGCCATCCCATGGTCGCCCCGGTGGTTCAAGTGGTTAACCTCGAATTCTACTTGTTTGAGTCCTGGGTTCGAGCCCCAGGTGGGTCGGACTTTGACTTTATTTGCAAAAATAAAAAAGGATTCAATAGTTGTGAGCGCGTTGCAGCGTGGGCAGGCACAATTCGATGCGAGTCGACGAGGGAAGAAAAGGCTGAAATCTTCTCGCGATAAAAATGAAGGCAAGTACCGTAGCGGGAAGGGGGGAGAAGAGCCTGCTATGTGACCCCGGATCTGAGTTACGAGTAGGAAGGAGAGAGAGGAGAAGATGTGCGAAGATAATGAATGGGATGAGAAAAAATAAATAAATAAAAAATGGCATCGTACTGAATACGACAATCACGACTTACACACGCCAACAACATGTTAGAGGTCGTGCGAGATACAGCAGTAGAGAATGGAGCAGGTGGCCTTAATCTGAAGGCCGTTTTCGGAAAAGATGAAAATATGTGTGTGTGTTCTTCACATTAAATTGAACCGTTCTTTCTACCCGTCGACATCCTGCACAACCAGTGTCCGTGCCGATTCTTCAATCCTAGAAGAGATACAACAAGTTCTGTGGTCACAAAGCTACGCCACAGAGATAATACGTTGCCACGTACCTGGTATGCAGTAAGTACAGCAGTGTGTGTGTTCTTCGCATTAAACCGTTCTTTCTACCCGTCGACATCCAGCACAACCAGTGTCCGTGTCGATTCTTCAATCCTAGAAGAGATACAAGTTCTGTGGTCACAAAGCTACGTCAGAGAGATACTACGACTACGTTGCCACGTACCTGGTATGCAGTAAGCACTTCAGTGGGCAATGCAATGCCATGTCATCATACTAGATACGACAGGCACGACATACACAATCTATGAAATAGATAAACGAAAGGAAACAATCAAAGAGAAAACAAAAACAAAGTAGACAAATCGAAAGAGAAAAAGAAAAAAATGAAAGCAAAAACTGGAAGGAACAATCTGTCGTGCCCCCCCCCGCAGGCGAGGTGGCCAACACTTGTAAAAGAACGAGCTGGAAAAAAAAGAAAAAAATAACAAAAACACCACTGCTTGTAAACCGAGTAAGATAAATAACCAAGGAAAAAACAACAAAGGGAAAATAACAGGCAGACCAAAGCCCAAAGCACCCTCCAGGTGGCGGCAGCAGTTTGTGGTACGAGTAGTATAGCCAGGTTCTCCCTGCTAATCCGCGTGGTACCTTGCTACCCAGACTGCCGTCTCCGCCCTGCTTTCGTCAACTATGCCCAACCCCTTGGCGTCAGACAAAACGAAACGAGCAGAGCAGGTTCGTCATCCAACCACGCCACATTACTCCTTCAGTACGGCTTATCAATCAGAAAAGGAAGAGGAAGAAATAAAATGAAAATCACGGAGAGTCAGCGCAAGAAAGAAAAGAAAAGAAAGAAACAAAACAAAAAGAGAAGACAAGGGAAGACCACGTTCGAACCAGCTGCACCAGTTGGTGGCACTAGTAGTACGGTCATGTTCTACTTCCTAGTCGGCATGGTGCCTTGCTACCCTGTCTGCCATCTCCTTCCTACTTTCGTCTACCGCAGTTTCCCTTCTTCTACTCCGCCTGTTCCCCCCCCTCTCCGCATTCCCTTGGTCGGGCTTTCTGCCACTTCTCCTGTTGCCCCCTCCACCCCCATTCCCTTGGACACCATCCACGGCGGATGCGCGGCGCTGCCTACTCATCTCAGCCTCAGCCTCGTGCCACTTCACCAACACGAGTATTCTGCTACTGCTGCTACTGCTGTATGAGTTAAAACTGTGTCTGTTTTTTGGAGACGTGACGCGTTTCTGAGAGTGATCCACCCCCCCCCCCCCCCCCCCCCCCGCCGCCCTCCCCAACCTCCGCCTTTCTGCCCTCCCCTCGCTCGCCCCCATCTGTTTTTTTTAAATGTTGTTTATGTTGTTGTCGTTGCTGTTTTTTTTCTATCCAGGTGGACCCCAAGGGGTGGGTGTGGAACCGTCTCGGGTTTCGAGAGCGGTACGCGTCGCACCTCCTAATGACCGCGCTGGAGGTGGGGGGGCATCGGATGTATCCATCCACAGCTATTCTCGTTTGATACGTTTGTTGTTGTTGTTGTTGTTTTGGTTGTTCATGTACCTGGTAGTTTGTTGTTGTCCGTGTCGTATCGAAGTATTTGTTTTACTGGTAGTATGTGTTGCGTGTTCTCTTGTCATGGTTGTACTATCATTCTTGTAGTGTTGCTTGTTGTGCTGATCGTTCTACAGTAGATGTATTTGGTTGTGTGTACCAGGTATTGGTTGTACTGTGTCTTTTCTGGAAGAAAATAGCTGGTCGGCTTCTGTTGATCTTGGCGACAAAATTAGCCTGTTCCCTGTCCGGGGAAAGCATCCAGCCATAGGGACGGAAGCTGGTGCTCGTGCTCCTGGTCCGGGTCCGATGGCTTGCAGTTGCTTGTGCGCGTGCGCTGCTGGGGGATATTGAGAGCCACTGGAAGCTACTGAGGCTGTAGAAGGCTATTGGGGGCTGCTTTGGGGGTACCCGAGGCTGGTGAGGGGTTTTCATGGGTGGTGAAGGCTATTGGGGGCCATCTGAGCTTGCTGGAGGCTGCTGAAAGCTGTTTTAGGGATTTTGAGGGGTATAGGGGGCTATCACGAGCTCCAGGAGGCTGTTGGGGGTTATTGAAGGCTACTATTAATAAGAACGGCTCATGTTGGGCGTTGAAGGTTGTCAGAGGCTACTAGAGGCTGTTGAGTATTTGCTGGGGGCTACTGGAGGTTGTTGCGTGTTGAAAGCTGTTGGGTGCTACTGGATGCTGTCAAAGGTTGCTGAAGGCTACTGGGTACCATTGGAGGGCGTTGGAGGCTACGGAAGGCTGTTGGGGGTTTCGTTCAAGCTGGTGCTGTTGAAGACTATCGAGGGCCGTTGGAGGATACTGGAGGCTACTCTCGAGGACGTAGACTGCTACCATTCACCGCTACCCACGTTCGATCACTCCAACCCCCTCATTACGAGTAGGGGCGGTGCTCCGTCTCGAAAGGGATGCGAAGTCAATGGTCTAATGACAAAGGCAACCAACGAATGATTACCCCCCTCCCCCCCCCCCCCCACACGCATACACCTAACAATGGCAACTCCTCGCTTCTATCAGGTGCGAGACGTGATAGAGGCGGAGCGTTTCATGACCCCCCGCATCAACCTCCGGCCAGACTCCCCCACCGGCGACGAAGACGACAACACATACGGGGGGGGCAGCGCGGGCGATAGGTGTGGCGCGGACGGAAAGCCACTCCTCTTCGCCGGCGGGCTGGGGGTGGGGGGGTCGCGGGAAGGCGAGTCCTCGCTGGATAGTGCGTGTCACGCTCTGGCGATGAAAGGGCTGACGCCACTGGAGAACTGTCTGCCGTCGACCTTAGACCCGCGGAGATGGACGGAGGCCGAAGGGACGGATTTTATGGTGCGCGGTGCTTCGTACCTGTCTAGCAGGGTGAAGGTGCCTTCGGCTAAGCAGGTGAGGGGGATGTCGGGGTTGGGGTAGGTGTGGGGTGTTGCGCTGGGAGTGTGTGTAGGTTGTTGTATGGTGAATGGGGGGGGGGGTGGGGGGGGTAATCATGTCATTCATGGCCGCAGTCGTATGACGGTAGACCCTCGCGTTACTGCAATGACGGGACGAAGCACGTCGGGCTTTTACCGACCAGACAGGCATTGCTCCCACCGAGCGCGAAGCTCCGTCAGGCGTTGGGCAAGTGTGGTTGGTTGGGGGTACTCGATATCATGCATGGGCGTAGTCGTCTGGTGGGTGGGGGGTGATCCTCGGCCTTAGGTTTTGGGGTTGTTGGGGGGCGCCGAGAGGGTGTAGGTTGTTGTATGAGTGAGTGCTGGGGGGGAGTTGCTCGGTGGGTTTGTCGGCTTTTGCACCGCTGCATCCGGCCGTTAGCATCCATTATTAATTTAGCAGTTTTGGCCCTTTTTGACGCCCGGAGACAACGACCAAAACAATGAAGAGCGACCAAAATCAATGCGATGGTTGGTCTTATTCGCCGCTTCTCTACATTACACGAAGTACCTGCGTAAGTGAGAGCACGAAGCAGCACAAGTACATGGTACCATGTCTGCACCGGCGTCGTGGCGCTCCTCGCTTTGACTGCATTGACTGCAATGGCTGTGGGGTTTGCTAAAGCTTCATCCGCCCAAGCTAATCAGGATGTATACGTACGGTCGGTGCTGTATGTTCGTATTCGTCATTTTTTTCCTACTAATAGTCGTTTCCATCTCAAGTTCCCAAAGGCTTAACTGTTCAATAACCCTTACGAGGTGTGCTGTACTTGGCAATACATAGCTGCCTCTGATTCCTAAGCTATCGCCAAACAGCGTGCGCGGTTGTATAGGAGTCGGCTGGTGGTGGTAATCGTTCGGCATAGGGAAGTAGAAAGTGAGCGGGCGGGGGTGTTCTCATGTCATGCATGGCCGTAGTCGTAGGGTGGGGGGGGGGGGGCACTTTTCACCCCGTTCCGTCTCGTCCCGTCCCACTTTGGGTGATGTTTGTGGGATAGTGTTTGTAGCACTTTATGTTTTTCGATGCGATGTGCGGCAGCTGAAGTTCTCAACTGTATCACGCTGTTAGAGGGATGACGGTGCTTGGCCGGGGTCATTCGACTCGTTGTCGAATACGCATGAGGCAAATCCTCACGGCCAAGCGTCCGGTGTATGTATGCCCGCAGCGTCACGTTTGAGGCAAAAAGACCCTTGTCATATGCTGTGGCATCAATCTACCAGTGCTTTTGAGGAGGAACTAGTATTCGCTCCTTCCCTCCCTTCCTCTGTGTTTGCCTGTTCTCTAACTATCTACCGACGCCCCGTCCGCCGATCCCTGCTGCCGTGCCTTTCAGATGTTCCGATTGCGAGCAGTCGACTTGTTCTTGCTGCCCGAACCGGCGACGCACCTGGCCAGGCACCCGAGAAACCGCGTCCAGCTGGCGAGAGAGGTAAGTCAGCCCGCCTGGCGATACTGTTTACCCAGGAATATGTTTACCGGTACCACAGCAGTGCAGTGTTGGTGCCTTGCCCTTACGTACTGGTACTGCCGTGTGCACTATTTCGTACTTGTGCGTTTTTCCCATCGAGATGTTTTTTTTTGTTGTAGCCTGTTTTGTGACCGCAGGAAAGTTTCAGGAAAATGAGCTAGTGTGATAACATCATCATTATCGTCGTCATCATCATCATCATCACCATCGGGGTGTTACCTACGCTCGCCCTCCGTTACCATAGCTTGGCGTGTCGCTCTGCAAAGACTGGAATGCAACCCGTGTCAAGTTCGTTCATGTTTCAAGGCCCGACTCTTGTGTATACACGTATGTGTATTCTTTCGGGGTCCGTATGATCTTTGCCGGTACCGGTGACTTCTTTTTTCCCCTTCATGTTGGGCCTTTGTTTCCGCTCGGAGGTAATTATATGTACGTACCTACTGTAGTACTATCACTACTCTCACTATTACCACTGGTACCTGGTTCTCGGTGCTCAACCACCATACATGGCGTAGTTGCTCGACAGTCCGCATTTTGTGAGCACTATTGAGGCATCATCATATACAGTCGCCATACAGAGCTCATGATGTACAGCACCAGTGCTCATTCGACTGCTACGAGCTCATGCGTCTATGTGTGCGTAGACCTGTTTTATTCTTCTGTATACCACTATTTCACGAGGAAACATACAGTAGTAGTAATGAGTGCTACAGTAAATAGAGTTTGTAAACCTATGGGGATGATACATACCTGGTACAGCAGTAGCGTTTGGGTTGACCGTGGTTTCTGAGTGGTACCGGGCATGTAATGCTATGTATCACTATGCCCCCCGTTGATAGGGCAATATTTAATATTACGGGGGGCCATAGTTAACAGGACCAAATATTGTTAGTAAAAATGGCTAAACATATAGATTTTTTTGTGTACCATAGGTCCTGTTAACTATGGCCCCCCGTGATAGAAGTACTAATAGCTTCATACCACTATTGAAAATATAGGGCGAAATAGGTTCCTCGGCGATGGCTTTGATTCAGGCCTACGAGGTATGTCCTATTCGTACGGGGGGGGGTAATCGTGACATGTTTCTCGAGACACATTTTCCGAAGAGGCCGGGAAATGCACGTCGCTTTTTTTCTAGGTTGAATGGCCCAATCTGCTAAATACATTGTTTCAGGTCGTGAGTCGTGAGCATCACTCGCCCCCCCCTATTTTAGACTGTTTCGCTCTGTATCTCTACAGTATTAACTCGCCGGTAAAATATTGGTGATGTATATGGTCAGAGGCCAACGGTAGTCTGATAAGTACATATCCCGTACATGTAACCCCCCCTCCTACACACCCCGAGACAACCGCCTCCGCACATGTCCTAGTTTTGTCATCTTTTTAATATTTTTTCGTATTTTTAGCCTATTTAGAACTCACGTTTTCGGGGATATACTGCTTGGAATCGGTGTGGGATAACTTTTGCAGCCGTAAAAGAAAAGGGAAAGAGGGCTGACCTTTTTTTTTTCGTTTTTTTTTTTCGTTTGGCGCAGGCGGGAGAGTCGACGTTCGTGTGGGTGCTGCAGATCATGGTGCCAGGCCCTCCCCACTACTCTTTCGTCTGCTACTTTACACCGGGGGCAGACAAGTGAGCTCAAGTTTTTCGTGCTTTTTTTCTTTTGTCATTCATCGCCACGGCTGTTTGCGGGTCAGATAAAAAATCGTTAGTCGGTTCGGTTGGAGTTGGGTCGGGTCGGATTGTCTTGACCCGACCCGACCCGTGATATTTCGAAAAAATCCTGAAATAGTGGTGCATGATGCAGTGTCGAGTCTCTGTCTCACTGTGAAGAGAGATTGCTGTTCCTCGATACGTACATCATTATTTCAGGTTATGAGCCTCGATTTTATCTTGCTCTAGGTATCAATTCAAGGGGCGCGTTGAACACACAGCAGCAGACGGGTTTTTCGGGTCTCTATATCTCCTGCCCCGACCCGACCCATGCATTTTTTAAGGCCTCGTAGCTCGAGCCGTGGGTCGGGTCATGACCGGTGGAGGGCCCTGATAGCATTGGCATTAATTAACTAGTTCCTTTTTTTTTTCGAGCAAGGCGAGTTGTACTGTACTTTGCACGGCTGCCTTGCATGCCTTATGGGGCGTATGTCTTACTTTTTAGTTGGGTGACGCCGGAGATACTGTACATTACGGGACCTCCGCTGGTGCTACTGCAGAAATTGTCGCGTTTAATACTACGGGGGTCCATAGTAAATAGGACCAAATGTTGTTGGTAAAAATAGCGAAATATTTAGGTTTTTTGTGTGTACCATAGGTCGTATTTAATATGGCCCCCCGTAATAGTTCCACAGTAGTTCGTTGCTGAAAAACTTGGGTTTTCTTGGTTCGTCGGTAAATCGTCATGTTTCATCTCCACGGTTGCAGTTTGAATACGCCTGGTGTGGTCTGTCGACGGCGTTATAGAAAACTCACGGAGGCCGTAATGTGGATGAACCAACCCCCCACCCGTCCTGAGCCCTTTTATTACGGGGGACAATAGTTAATAGGACCAAATATTGTTAGTAAAAATTGGTAAATATGTAGGTTTTTATGTATACCATAGGTCCTATTAACTATAGTGTTATGCATCAACCCGTGTATTGTATCACGGGTTGATTAGGGTATATATCACTGATTGAAATACACCGGTATTAACCCTTTTAGAACTGCAGTCCCATTTTGGGGACAGACCACTCAAATTTGAAGTAGTTTGTCCCCAAAACGGGACTCCGGTACTAAAAGGGTTAATGATGTGGTATCAGATACCAGGTACCAGGTAGGTATCAGATATGTTTTTAGTTGATATGCGATCATTTTCAAACATATCCCACCCCGACCCTCCCTGCGCCCGCCGGCCCACCCGCGTGTTGCGTCCCAAACCTCAAACCTTGCTCTTCTGTGCTTCGATTGGCAGCTGGTTGGACCAGGATACTCCATTCGGAAGGCTGGCGAAGCGCGTGTTCTTTGGGGACAGCGATGCCTTCAGAGATGAGCGGCTCAAGCTCATTCCCAAAGTGAGTGCAGCCAGCGTTACTACGACGGTAGCGGTGGCGGTGGCGCTAAGCCCAGTGATCTGGCGAGGGAAGCCACTTACCGAAACGGGGCGCCTTTGTTTTTTTTTCTTCTTGTTTTTTCCTGGAGGTGTTGGTCTCCTCTTGCGGACCCCGAATGCACCGCACACGTGCCATGTATGTGTTGGTAGCCATTCCCTCTGGAGAACTGCCCGCCTGATCGTATTGATGGCATCTCCTGTTGTCGGTACCATGCATGACAATATGAGAGTGGCTACACTCCCCTCTGCGTCTTGGAAGGGATGCAAGGTTTGCCAGTCAGATGACCGCAGAACAGGACACCCATCGAGAAAGCGAGTAGTAAGAAAACAGGCTCTGAGATTCGCAGAACAACGAGAAATTCGGGATTCGCTATGCTGAAGTTAGTGTAGAACGCGCTTATTCTCACAATCAAACTTCCGGTTGTTGGTTCGGTGTTCTGTAGTGTAAGGCAGGCAGCAAATGAGTACGTACGCCCGCCCCCTCGCCCCCTCTGGATCACCGTTTTTTTTTTTTTCAGATTGTAGAGGGGAATTGGGTCGTCAAGCGCGCGGCGGGGACGACGCCGGCTATCCTCGGCACGAAGCTGAAGCAGCACCACTTCAGGGGCATCAACTACCTTGAGACTGACCTCGAGATCGGTGCGTGCTCGAGGGATCCTCGACGCTTCTGTTATTGAGAAGGGCCGACTCAAGCACCTAATAGGTTGTCCATTATCAGAACGGCTGACCACGTGGACTAGTTCGATAGGCTGTCCTTTCTCACGACCAGCTGCCGCGTCCGGTCGCTCTAAGCTCTTCCGCTCGCCTTGACACTCTAGTCAGGCTGCCTGCGTACTGGCATGCGGTTGTGGAATGCCTGGAGTGGGGGTACATGCATACGCTTCCTTCCCGTTCTTGTCTTTGCAAATTTGACAATTCTATTGGGCGCCGCCTACCAGGGGCTGCGATCACGCTTTCGTAATGAATAAACATGCCACTCTCTCTATCAACACAACCAACATGATCTCGTGGGCTGCTGTAATCGCTCACTCTACATGACATTATACATACCTGCAATCCATGCTCGCGCGTCGTTCCCGTTCCCCGCCGTGACTGCTTTTGTTTTGGCTCTGTTTTTTTTTGCCCCGGCGCTGTTCAGCTTCGTCTAGTTTGGCCGCCAACATCACGCGATTATGTACCGGCTACGCGAAAGCTTTGGTGGTGGACATGGTCTGGACCATCCAGGTGAATGGCGTGTGTCTGTATGACTATGTGTTTAAGAGTGTTGTGACGTTAGGGCTGTGTAGTCGTGAACCTTGGTCGGTAGAGGGAGGGCTGCGTGGTCGTGAATCTTGGTCGACTTTTTTTAGGAGTGTCTTCCTGGATGTTGGCCGACATAATTGGAGGGCTGTGTAGTCGTGGGCGTTGGTCGACTTTTTTTAGGACTGTCTTCCTGGATGTTGGTCGACATAATTGGAGGGCTGTGTAGTCATGGATGTCGACGTATCAAATAGCTTGGACTAAATGGTTGAAACATGCTTGCCTGTGAACATTATCCCTATAACGCCGATCGCCTAGGAATTTTCTCGGAATGTTCTATTACGGGGGACCGTATTAAATACGGTGCACATTAAAGCCTATATATTTCACTATTTTCAGTAACAATAGTTGGTGCTATTTACTATGGTCGCCTGTAATAGGATTAATGAGGAGTTATGGTGGACTATCAACCATTGTGTCGATCGGGGCCATGTCGTGGGCACTACTGCGACGTTGTGCGGGGAAAAGCGGCAACGCGACGTAGCCCTTTTATATAACAACCTCAAATCGCAAATTGGTCGCCACTTTTTGATTCGAAGTAGTTTGTCCACCAAGAGGTATTTTTTTGTCGCAGTTCTGCAGCAATCAATGGGCGTGCGGAATGTGTATGCTATTAATTAGCCCCCGGAGCCTCGATATGAGGACCGCGGTTTTGTTGCGGTTTTGAGCATCGATTTTTTTTTTTTGTAACGGTTTTTATACTCGGGGCCGTTTTTTCTTGTACTACTGTATATATCCTGACTGAAGCTAGTTTTGCACGTACCCTTTTATACTGTGTTCCTGCTTTAGCGTGTGGGGCTCTTGTTTTGGCAGCGCCACAAAGGTTCTTGCGTTAAACCGGGCAACCCTGTTCGCTCGAAATGTAAAAACGGGACGACATCAGTAGTAGAGCAGCAGTTGTCCATTGCTGCATGACGGTCTCGTTCCTCTGCCGCGCTATCCTATACGACAGTGTTAGCCTGCTGCCTGCCTGCCTGCCTGGCTGCCTGGTTGATCAATGGATGTCTTGCGCGATAATAGACGATAACAGAACGAGGCGGGCGCTTCCGCGTGCAAAAATAAGACACGGTGTGATTGATTTACACGTGCACTAAAAATCTACGGCAATTGTACGAAGGCAGTAAGTATTTACATGCGTAGATCACGCCCACGCGTGGCGAAAGGAGCAACATCGGCGATGACGATTGCCTGTTGTGAAGGAAAGGGTGACATGGAAAATACCTGGTATGGCAGAACTGTTTGTAGGGACTTGCTTTTGCTTCAGATCAGGCCCCTCTACTTGTAGCAAAATAAACCGGGGCACTGTCCCTCCCAGGCTACGTATGTACGAGTACGTAGATTTACTGTCTCAGAGAGGGTATATGCCGCATTAACGTTGGCATAACCGCTCCAAATTGTCTCTCGTTTCCCAGGAAATGTCGGTCAGAGATTATCATGGAACCTTGCTTGTTTAAGTTCGGTAGGTAGTTTTGTGTCCATTTTCTGGTAGTATTATACTCCGTGCGTCATTCTTTTACTGCAGAGGCGAGCAGCGGATTTTGCTTCAGTTAATGAAGTTGACGTTTCGTCAATGGCTGTTGGCTGACGTTATGCTTCTCTCGTGATGCTACTGTGAGTTAGGTGTTGAACCACTTTCTCCGGAAATATGTGGTCCGTTTGGGTCTCCACATTAACATTCCTATCCGAACGGTTCTCACATTCCCGGAGAAGAGTGGTGGCAGCTTTGATATTGCAGCCGAAGAGAAGGGTGCTGGTTTTGTTTTGCTTCTTGTTGCTGTGTTGTGTTGTGTCGTTTTGGAGACATCGGAGTCTTTTGGATAATCTGAGACCTGGACCATGTAACTAAAAGTACATAAACGTGTGCGCTTGGTGGTTTTCCTCGAAAAAAATGCCTCGAAGTATCCTGAAAACTAGTTTACACCTCGGGTAGATCATGATCTATACGACTTGTCTACAGATAGATCATCTATAAATAGTTCATCACCTGCCGTTGTCGAAGATTGTGCAGAATCTGCATAATACATATCCAACCCAGACACAGTGTTTTAAGTAGATGATGCAGACTATACGGCTTCCAGTCAGCACAATGAGCTAGATCATACATATCAGTAGTAAGTAGATGATTTATCTGCCCTGAAATATCTAGATCAGGTGGGAATGATCCGTATGGTCTGTCTGATCTGTCGATGATCTGTCCGGGGTGTGAGCTATTTATGCTCGTTCCCTTGTTTTGGTGGTGCGTTGTTGCTTGTTTCCAACGTCTTGCTCTTGTCATCGCCGTCAGTCACCGTTGTCGTTATCGCGTGTCTCCGAACGTAAGATGACCAATGCCCGCAGCACCAGAATATCGCTTTTTTTCGTTTTTGAACTAGCTAACCTTATCGTGTCTCTTGGCTTATAACTGTTCCTGCGCAGGGCAACACGGAAGAGGAGCTTCCTGAGGTGGCTTTGGGCGGAGTGCGTATCAACCATCTCGATCTCATCACTGCGCAACCATTGGACCCGCTGGCGCCGGCATAAGCATAAGCCAGGACCCCAGCAGGACAATAGCAAGGTGGTAGTTGTTGACACAAGGACGTCGCCGTTCAGTCAAGAGTATGTGCAGAAAGGAATCGACGCGGAAACACACTGTGATGCTACCCTATGTACTGTTGGGCGGATAACGATGTCGGAATGATGTTCTGGGGAACAAAACGAACGTCAAGAAAATCAGATTATTGATAGGATCACTTTTACTGTGTACGGCGCTCTGGAATGCATGGCGATTTGTTTTTCTGCTGGCAAGGCAGGGCGCTTGTTTTTTTTGGGGCATGCGTTCCTAGGGGGGCACGACGTGGATGACGTGTAGCTTGTCTAGGCACACGTTTCTAGGACGACCTGTTGGGTATTTCATCGTTCTGAATGGGCGTTCTGAATGGGCGTTCTGAATGGGCGGCGTCGGGCGCAGAGTGATGGGGGCGAGGAGGGGAGGGCGGAGTCGATTCGCAACTTACTGTAGCATCAGGTTGCAACGACGAGCGATCAGGATCTCAAACAAGCCGCGATCGTCTTGAGCTTTCATTTGGACTGCTGCTTTCATTTTTGTAGGGTTGTTGCTTTCAAGGGTTGTTGCTTTCAGGCCTTGCTTTTGAGGCCTTGCTTTTGGACGTTGCTTTTAGAGCTTGCCTGTGAGCTTTGCGTTCAGGCGAGGTTTCCGGAACCCATTCACCTTCTTTCTCCCCTATCAGATCGGTGGTTGGGTGCACCGCAATGGTAGATACGTATATACGCCGCGAGAAAATCTTTGTCGGGTTTTCCGCCCGGTTTCTGCTTTGTGCTGTTTGTGGCTTTCGCGGAGCGTTGCTGCGGAGAGGAGGGTTTGCTATCATAGGTGTGCGGCAGAAACTCAAGAGACGTCTTCGCTGCTTACCGTATTACTAGGCTCCTTCGCGATACGTGGGTACGAGTAGGAGCCGGAGATGGTATACACCAAACGTTTCGAGCGATCGAGCGATCGACCATCCATGGGGTAGGCCTGGTTGGCGCGTTCGTTCGTGTTGAGTCGAATTTTTGTTGGGCAGGTGGGTGGGCGGTCTGGCGAGGGGCGACTTTTTTGTTCGCGAATCCTCGATTTTCTCGGAGGAACTCGTCGTTTTGTTTTGTTTTGTTTTATTTTTAGCCTTTTTTTCTGTGTAGTTCGGGTATTGGTGGGTGGCGATGATGGCGATGCCGATAGTCGTATATCCTAGGGTTGGTTTGCTGTTGCAGGGGAAGTCGTGACGTCGTCTTACCTGCCTGCCTGCCTGCCTGCCTCCCTGCCTATGCATGCCTTCGTTTTCCGCTATGCTGTTCTTTCAAAGTGATCATCGGGCGTCTGTGTGCTAGTGTCCTTACGTATTGACAAGTGCGTTCATTGGATTAGTGTAGAGCGTAGAGCTCTGCACTATGTTGTTTGTTTCACGTGGAAGGGTATGTTATGAAATATATATTAATAACAAATTGGCAACCAAGCCCGAAACTGTGACATTACAGCCTTACAGCCTGCGTTTTTTTTTGCTGCGGCGGCGGCGAAGGTAAAAAAACGACGAGCCATCTCATTTGCTGTGATAGACCCGCGACGAGCGTATCGGAATTGGCAGCGGCGTTTTAGGACGAGCACGTCGGAACTGCCTGCGGCGTTTACTGACGCGTTTACCCTACTCTGTAGTACAGGCTAAGTAAGCGTTACGCAGGATTCGTGCCTCAGCAAGCCGAGGGTGTCTTGTTGTGCCTTGTCTCAGCATGTACGACTAGGCCGGGGGGGTTGGCCGTCAGACGTCGTGCGCCAATGCATTTCCGCGAGCATCGCTTTAGTCTGCCCCCCCCCCCCGTCAAGACCGAATAATTCGAAGCGGATTCGTTTCGGGGCAGGCAGGGAGCAAGTCGCAAGGATGTATTTTTGGTTACGAAAACTGGTTGTTTTGTTCATACTTGGTATGTACCCGGGTACGGTACCTCCCGAGTATACATACCGTACTGCATGGTAATATACTCTTGAGGTACCCGGGTACCAAACCTGGTCGTTCTATTCACACTCAGTATATACCCGGGTACCGGGAGCAGTACCTCCAGAGTAAACGTACCGTAGTGCCTGGTATTATTCTCTGAACTACTCGGGTACCAACATGCGCTGCTACACTGCTATATACACTCGATCGCCCGCCGCTTACTTACTTTTCGGTCGGACGGCTCTCCTTGTCGTAAATCTCTTCTTGCCGAATCCTCGCAGGTTGCTTTCCGATTTTCCTTGCAGCCGCCCGCCCGCTCGTCCGTACGTAGCGTGTTTGCGCAGACCCATTTTTTCGTCCGGGACCTGCGTGTGTGTTTAAACAAAACAAATACCCAGAAAACGGTGTACCTTGGGAGTTATTTGCCGCTTTTGACGGTACAGGGCAAATCCCCTACAGAAAACAAGTTTTTCTTAAATTTCGGGCAAAATTCGAGCCCACGTTTCCCAACTCCCAATGAATTTCTTGAGTTTGATCGCTTGCTCTCTGTTGTCACGGCAGTTATGATGCGGACTATTTCCCGGAGAGAAAGCGGTGGTACTCCTAACCCTTGTAGATCATAGGTTACAGGACTCCGCTCTCTCTATCCTTCGCCATCCCCCGCGTGCATAGCATCAACCGGTATCTATCTCATGGGCGTATCGGTCGGCGTTCAGTACGCCATATAGCGGTGAAACCTGGGCCATAAAGCGGTGAAAACCAACGTGAGCGGCTGGGAGTCGGTGTACCGTAGTAGGTTTTGTGGGCAGATCACGGTACGGTGGTGCCTTGGCCAATGAGCGTTGCCGATAAAAGGCGTTTCTTGGTACTGAAATGAAGTAGTGTAGAACACACCTTGCCTCACGTGAGGATTTCAGAGTCTGGCCCAAAGTAACAGTTTCTTGCGTGGTGTCACGAAATAGTACCGTACATACTACAGTACGTGCACCACACTATTAACACAATTATTTGTAGACGGTGCATTTCAGAATATATCTACTCTACTGTTGTAAGCGGTTCTGTTGTGGACACTGTGTAGTTCCAGGTATATGTATACAACAAATAGTCTCGAACCTCAGGTTATGATCGAAGATCCGTGGATCATTCGATCATTGGTCAAGGATCATATTCCACTGCCTTACTCCAAACGTAAGAAGAGCAAACTTGTGGAACTACTGCTACTACTGTAGACTACACGGACGGGAAAAAATGTCACTTCCTCCGTGTACGAGTGCGGGATGGCGATCGCCACCACCTGTCGCCACCACCACCCTGCATTGTAGTGCTGGCGGACGAGGAGCTGTTTCCGCCGTCCCAGCAGTTCTTTCGACGAAAGCGACCCCTAGAGAGTCACCTCCACCGAGCAATGTCTTTGGGTGTTACATACGCTACACAGGGGAACCGGCTTGAGCTGCATACCACATTTCTTCTCCCCGGCGAATACTGCGTGGAGTATCTACTCGGATGACACGTATTCGGCAATATCCTGAACCCCAAGAACAGCGGAAGAAGCCTTCGACGTCCGATTTCAAGAAATTGTATTCGGGCAAAAATCGGTGGGTTCCTTCCTTTTTTTTTTAGTTTCGTCGTAAAACAAAGCCGGCGTCAGTTAGTCAGTCCCAAGGTGCGTCTGTATGATTTTTCGTGAAACTAGTGGACGAATTTGTTGAGAAAGATCAACATTATGTAAGGCGTAGCTCCCAAAGTCTATCACATACTGAAACTAAGTAATTTCGACACCTGGAGAACGGTGGAAAATGCCGCGCCGTTTTATCGAGATAGATCCTGAGCTTTTGAGGCATAGCACGTGTTCCGTGAGTTCTTACCAAATTTAGATTTTGCTTCATTCAGAGATCCCAGGTGGCCCACAAGTAAAAAAACTAAACTAACAATCAGATTTCAAGCGAAAAACAAAACACACGCCCAAGAGTTTTTTTTAATGATCCGGGACCGATGAAGCTTCCTCTTCTCCGGCGCGGTACACGATTTCAACGGGAGCTGTACGAGTTTTTTTGGTGTCTGCAAGAACACTCAGCTACAGTAGTAGCGCGTTTGCACAGGGGGGTACGGCGTAACGTAGATGAATCTCGAGGCGCAACCACGGATAGCTGATACTCGCATCGTCGCTGCACTCGTTTTGTTTCTCGTTTTTTCTGGGTTTTGGGTGGGTTTCTTACACTTTTCCTTTGACATATTCCGAGGTTTTGGGTTGGGGTTTTTCCTTCGGCATTTTCTGAAACAAGAATGGGCCGGGTTTGGGATGGTTTTTGCGTATTTTGTTCTGGCTACCCCCCCCCCCCCCCTGTCAATGCCGGGGCTGGTCTGGGTAATCAGGCCACTAGTTTGTCGCACAGGAAACGTCTTCTGAGTTTGTGAGCCGGGTTGAGAGTTGTTTTTTGCGTATTTCATCCTATCTACCCCCTCCCTCTCAGTGCCGGGGTTCGTCTGGGCTATCGGGCCACTCACTTGTGGCCCAAGACAGTCAGAAGCTCGTGTTAGTGTCTTCTCCGTCCCGCTAGTCCCCCCCTGCTCGGAGTCGGGGCGATCTGAGCAGATTGGTTCAACATCATAGTAGTCGTTCGCGAAAGCCTTTTTGATTCCAACCTTTCGCATTATTTCCGTCGACACATTATCGCCCCCTCAATAGCGGTTCTCAGCAGGATGTAGCTCACCCTTCACGCGACTCGCTGAACGCCCCACGGCGCTTCGCGCTTGGTGCAAGCAATCCATCTGCCTGGTCGGTGAAAACCCGACGTGCTCCGTCCCGGTATTGTACGGATGCGAGTGTCTATGGCCATACGGCTACGACCATGCATGATATCGAGTACACCCCCCCCCCTCCCACTTGCTGGTGGTATGACCATAGATTTCGTTGATGTATTATTTTCTGTCCCTCTCGGGTACGAGTAGGCCGCCTTGCTCTCTTTTCTTTTCTTTTTTTCTTGAAGTTCCTTGTCGGCTTCGTAGCCTGACCGCTTAGAGGTGTGCGAGTAGGTTTTGAGGAGCCGCATCTTCGACTAATGTTCTAGTTCGTGGATTCGGAGATTCCACCCTTTCCCCACATTTCTGCATGTATGGCTCATCTGAGTGGGCTAGTGGTACGGTATTGTCTTGGATGGCGTTTTACTTGAGAGGCGTATCTTGAATGGATGGAACCAGGGGTTTCCAAGGAGAGGGGAACGAGCCTCGAGCCTCTCAGTATTTCATCGTGCTCTACGCTAAAGGGAATCAACTGTTATTTTATCTGTAGGCAATACCAGCATATGCGTGTATAAGAACGAGTGCCTGCTCAATAGGTAAACCTGGCAAGGGATACTGCTGTGTCCCGACCTGCATCTCATCGCACGAGCACATAATAACAAAAAAAAGTGTGGCGAGGGCTCGAAGCACACTTGCCCCAGAATTCAGGGCCTGACTCGAAAACACGGCGACGTCTTTGGACGGGGCAGCAGAAGTTGTTGGCGTCCAGCTTGAAACAGCCTTCAAGTAGTTTTTTTATTTTATTAACACGATAAACATCCCCAGAAGGAACAAAAAAGACAAGGGGAAAAAATTTGTCTCGTACGTAAGGATGCATCAACACTAAACGTATCGCCATATTCGATACCCGGGAGGACAGCACACCACACCAACACACCCCTGCTTGGCCCCCGAAATACAACTCCACCTGCCGCAACTTTACGACGAAAGCTATTTTAATCAGCTTGCGCAAAGCGCGATGTTTTCACACAGGCCGGACGTTCGATGAGAACAGAAAGTCGATTTCCCCCCGAGACAACTAAAAAATAACGTAATTTCATAACTTTGGTAGGACAAACCATGTCGTGCCTTAATACTGCCGCTCGCAATGGCCTGCCTCTACCCCCCCCCCGCCAACAAAACCCCACTCGTCTCCCAGGCGTACCCCTTGCCTATAGTCATATCAGATCCCCGAATTTCTTCTCCGCTGCTTCTGCTCGTGCCCCGACCGCTGCTGTTACTGCTGCTACCTCTACTCGTAGTATTAGCGTACGATGCCGAGGAAAGTTAACTGACACCGTTGACCCTACACAAGCAAAAGATAGCTCTCGCAGCACTGTCATGTGCAAGCGATACCGTGCTGTACGCCAAATCGCTATTGCTTTGTTCAACCCACGCCTAACCTCCTGCAGTCGTACAGAGAGGCCACAGTGTGGAAGCAACCTTCGGCCAAGATGATGTTTCGACCAAGCAGTGCGACACAGGGTAATCCTGAATGAGGACTCCTGCCAGTGGTGATCACAGCTTACCGACTGATGCCATACTGAAACGTCAACGCAACCGATCAAATCCCAAACCAATCGACAACGTTTAGGGCCGTGCACACCTTGTCCGGACTCTACGGTTGGTTGTGCACACATCTAGCCTCAGGGCATTTATTGGTAGGTAAATCACTATAGCTGAATTGTACTGATGGGTATATTCCTAATCCCTATACAAACATCGACACACCCTTTTTTGGAACACGCCTCCTGCCTGTGTACAACACTGCAGTGCAGCGCCCGAAAACTAGGGTGGCGTCGTACAGTTGTACCCCCTCGGCTGTGGTGCACCTACCGCTCCGAGAGGTTGGACAAACACGTTCACCAAACGCCGGACACTCCTCGCGTGTACTAATCGACACATCAGTTTTTTTTCTTGGTGGCCTTGTTGGAAAAAAACTTTACCAACATTGTACTGTACCACCACCTACATTCTTCACACATGGTATGTAAAAAACGACGCACTTTTTCTGACATTTTTGTTTTTGCACTGTTTTGCTTCAAGTCAACAGGTCCCACACCGACCGTCCCCCCTCCCTGACTCTCACTCGCTTTTCTGATCACGTGCTCTCAGCCCGCATAAGATACTGTAGTGCATCACCCGCGGAAAGTAAAGCGGCATCACACATCTGTACCCTGGCTGCGGTGCGAGTGGTTTAGAAGAACAGCCTGGTAGGACAGCATACTGTTGCCCTACACCCGTGACGGCAGTACCGGGGAATACTCTATTGGTTTTCGGGGTGTCATCTACTGCTGGCTGTGCATTGATGGCGGTGTGCCTGCACAGCGAAACCCGTCGCGGCGACGTTTATTCGATACTTCTAACGCGGTGAATTGACTGCTGGATACCAGGTACACTGCCCTCTTAAAGGTGCAGCAATGAAGTCGAAGTAACGACTGGACAAAAACTCACCCGGCACGGCTCACTGACTCTTTCACACATACTGGTATAAAATAAAAGGAGACATCCACCTCATCACACTTATCACCAAAAGTAAAACTAAAAATGACACTGGTCAGACAAAACAAGAACATCCACCAGAAGTTTCCACGAATAACCTGGTTTCACATCATACTATCCACTGACATGACATCACGGCACGGCTGCAGCAAACATCGGTCTATTGAATGCGCCGCAAAACCGCGCGGTTTGTGCATCCATGGTCACCAACAACAACTTAACGAGTCGGTACTGCAGGTCATTATATGCATCATTGCGCACCTCGGCCTACGAGAGGGACGTTCTCTGTACTATTGGGTGGCAATAGAAGGGATAATTTTATTTAGACGGACCTGGCGTACGAAAACAAATCCCACGGCCCTACACCATCACCCCTCATCGCCAACCATCACACCACACCATGAGAGGTTTGTATTTCTTGACATGCCAAATAAGCGTCAAGGCATCACCCTCATCATGATCTGCTGTGGTTATCTCCCCACCTATTTAGTATGCTCCTAAGCAGGGCAGGTAAACTCACACCGTCTACGAGTACAGCATCTTGCACAACATGCACCCTGCGAGGGCATCACTTGTTAACCGAGACGTATGCTACTACTGGCGTACACTATCAGTATGAGTAGAAAAAAGCAAAAACATCCTGGAGGAAAAAATAGGACAAAAAATGGCATGTTTTTCCCTTTTTTTCTCGCCAGTACTGTTTTCTTATTTGTCTGCCTCACTGCACAGTAGTCTATAGCTGTACTTCATGCATAGGCTGTGAGGAGGATGGCTGCGCCGCTCAATGCCTCGCCCTCTTTGCCTTCTTAGGTGCGACCTGTCGTGAGTCGTAAACGCAAGTGCAAGTGCATACGTAGACACGGATAGCGCGGTTTGATCGAGCGGGGCGAAGGGCGTGCGTCAGAGTCAATGTTGATACGCATACACGTGGATGCTCTGAAAAAGTCGCATGCATGCATCCTCAGAGTATTTCATATGGAAACCCATCATCCAGGGCATCGATAACTTTTGAAATGCTACAGTACGTTCAGTGTTAATGTAGTGCTTGACAGTTGCCATACGGTAAAGACCCGTTCTACGATAGAGGTAGCACCTCTCCGCTATTTTGTTTCTGAAAGACGGGGTTCCTTGACCCCCAATCGTCGGAATGCCAATCGTGATTTCGAAAAAACGCTTTGTAGACTCGGGCCATGGAATTATTCACCGCGATGCAATTTGATATTTGCTGAAGTCAGTTTTCGGGTGAGGTATGGAGCTCCTTAAGTGAAGAGCCTCAGAAACATTGGGGTGAACCTCTACCGTAGACGCGTTCTAAACTTTATATACATTCCCGCAGAAAATCCATTAATTTTTACTATCGGGGGTTTGGTTTGATGGTGTTATGGTATATTGTAGTACATGCAGTACACTCTTATATTTCCCGCTGTTGGCGGGGGTTCGGAGTCTGAATCCTGTTGAAAAAGACAACACTCTCGATTTTCTTCCGTTGCGGAAACCGTGAGAGCGCAGATACGAAATACCGAGGGCATTCGACAAGCTGAGGGTACGTCGAACCCTGTGTGCTATAAAAGTCTAGACTACATAGATAGTACCGAGGGAAAGAAGCGTTCGTAGGGACTGCTTGTACCACTTGCGGCTTGTGACCACAACTTGTTCAGAGTGCCGGCGAACGTGTGTACGGTATATAACGCTCCTGTCAGCTGGGCTGGAAACATAGAAGAAGAAAAAAATGAAATCACACTCTTAGAGAGGTCATACTGAAAAAAAAAACAATGGGTTGGCGGGATTCATATCTGTATGAACTATTTGGCAAAATTCGTTGTTCGTCCTCCTTTTGTACTTGGTTTCAGCATACATCCCCCTGTCTGGGACTCGACACAAAAAGTGGGTTGGAACCTTTTTTCTCGTGTTTCCCTGCGTATATCATATAACAATATACTGCTATCAATACGAGTACAAAGAAGTGTTGGTCCGCGATGTGCTGCATCGATATACAGTCGATGTCCACACCTGGTCGCCGCAGGAGTCGTCTTCGAGCGTCGCTGCTATCCGTGCCGCACCAAGCAGCCGGTCCACCCCTCCGTCCCCCCCCCGCACGTAAGTTTCCCTAGCCAAGCGCCGGCCGACCTTGATTTTACTCGCCGTGCAAACGGCGCGGTCCTTCGCGCGAACCAGCGCGGCCTCGAGATCGGCCAGGACTTTCTCAGCGCTCGCGTGGGCACGTTTCTCACTGCGCAGCTTGCACAACATCGCCTCAGACGCCTCAAATGCCTCGTGGACCAACTCCCAGCCCCGGTCGCTCTTGGCCCTGGCTGAGCTAAGGGCCTTCTGGGCCTCGCCCACGTGCCACTCCGCCTCGTCCACGTCCAGAGGCTGGACGCCAATCTCCCACCTGGCCTTGAGGAAATTCAGCATACGGCGTGGGCGGCTGCAGCTCTCGAAGCGCGTTCGAGCGGCGCTTGCCTCGGCGCGCGCATGAGCGAGGGTGGACTCTGCGGCGTATGCAGCCTGCGCAAACGGCACGACATAAGACATGGAGCTGTCGAACTTGGCGCTGCTGATGTCTAGCGCCTTGCTAAGCCTGCTGACAGCCTGGAACGTCCCGGCAACCCTCTGGGAGGCGGTCTTCGCGCGATCCATGAGCGATTCCACAGCTTTGTGAGCGTCTTTCTCGATGAGTGACGGCTCACCCCGCTTGGGCACCTGTTACAGCAAAGGCAGCGAATAGAGAGAAAGAAAACAGTGGGGGAAGCCGAAGGTGGTTGGTGAGGCGGTTGGTAATGAGAGGCGCGGGAAGGGGGGGGAGGGGGTACTTTTTTTAATCAAACTCGTAGGGCTTTGTAAACTAAAATTCAGGTTTCACGTTGAGCTCGCAAAAGCGATTTTTGAAATGAGTTTGAAATTAGTGTTTCGAGTATTCCGCGAAACTCTGCGGGTGCGCTTCCAAAGGCATCGGCATCACTACAGTATCTTGCCCTCTAGCTGAGAAGATACGATACAAATGACCAGACCCCTGCAGCATAGTGTTGCACGGGTTGGCGAGGTTCGCTGAGCGTGCTCTGGATAGCTCAACGCACCACCATGTGGAATCTCGCTAAACAAGTCGCATTTCACAGTCAAGTCGATGCAGAGCTATCGTTGGGCCACGAACAGCCACCCAAATAAGCCCAATTCGAAACGCGGAGTCTCTCGGTATATACAACAACGGTCAGGCGAACACAAAGCCGACCCCCAGCATAGGAGTGTGATGATCTTGCGATGATCTCACCTTCTCCTTGAGGTGGGTGCGCTTGCGGCGGTTCCTGCGGCTGTACGTTGTCGAGGGAGCAACCTCATCTTCGAAGTTGTGCGATCTTGCCCGGTCGCCCTTGCGATCGTGGCGAGATGACAGAGCTTGCATTTCGGCGGGAAAGTCATCGTGCTGCGCTACTCCCGCAACATCGTCGCAGCCTCGGGCAAACGGCGACATGTTGTCTCTTCCAGATGACGGCGGCGTGGGAGCACAGTAGTAGTCGAAGGGGGGCAGTGGGGTAGTAGCAGCGGCGGGACACCTGCGGCGACTGTACAGAGGATACGGCTCTGTGTCGTCGAAGCAGACCTTCCAGTCTTCTCCGCTGGGCGGACCGGAGAGCCTTTTGTCGCACCGGGATACGAATGCGCCGGTAGCTGGGGGAGTTCGAGGTGCGCTCATCCTGACTTTGTCGAGTAGTTGACGCGTCGCCTGTGATTGCTTTATCTGCGCGCTGTTCTCTCTGTCTCTTTTCGCTCTCTCGTTCTCTCTCTCGTCCTCTCTTTCTCTCTCTGTCGGGAAAGCAGAATGCGCTCGGTGCGGCAAAATGGAGAATGGTCTAGAGATTTTGACGATTGTGGGGGTGGGGGTTGACTAGAACATCACCCTGGGTTTCGAATGCCAAGGAGCGTTATTGTAGCGCTTGTACTGTTGCTGTACTTTGAAATTCAAATCCAAAGTGCCCCAAGAACCTGTCAGGCTGACCTTGGGTCGCTTGATATATGTCCAGGTACAGTAGTCCACAGCAAGGGCACTCATCACCGAGGACTTAGCACTGGCCGCTCGGTGTATCCATTACCAGGTATTTTCCGGCTCAGCGTGCGTAAATTACGCATCGTAGGTGCTGCTCATGTTCCTCGTTGGTACGAGTATGCCAGGTATCAGGTATGTATTTGGTCAGAGGAAGGTGACGATGCGAGCGATGTATTCCAGATCTGCTCTGCAGCAGTACTCGAGTGCTTGCCAACGCATTTCAACACGTGAGCGCACACAAGGTTAAGCAGCAACCGCGATCCAAAATGTGTCGGGAGCTCTGTGGCTCCGGTTTCGATACCAGAGGGTGCGACTCTCGCGGTTCTGGCATGAAGCCAGGGAGTTTATTTTTTTGTTTACTGGTGAGCTGCTGCTGTTGATAGACCTATCGTACGTAGGCGACGCTTCAACAGGCCTCACGGACTATGTACGCCTCAGTTTTCCTGTGCATCCACGGTTTCGCGCGGTAGAAAATACGCACGCCTGCAGTCTGTTGTAGTGCCCCTGCTAGTCTGTATCAGCTCGTTGCGCTCCTGGCGGAGAACCAGAACAGAGCGTGGGAGTGCTCGTCGTCCGATCCTAGCCTCGAACTTCGAATCCTCATCGAAAAATCATTTAAAAAAAAAAAGTCAACTTGTATCTCAACCATTTCACTTTTTGCCAGGATGATGCAAAAATTTGAAAAAAGGACAGCCACGACCTTCCGAACACTATCATATCCTCAATTGAGTAGTCTACTGCCCACATCATTTGAAAACGAGGCTCTTGCTGGGACACGAGCATGCTGTCGGAGCTGCTGTATAGCTTGCATCGCGCATGGCGTACATATCCAGAGGCAAGAAGAGACAGTTGGAATCTCGTGGTGGTGCGAAACGCAGGTTTTTCGTTTTTCGGCGTGGGCTCAGGTTCACCGATTATTCGAAAGCGGCCGTATCAGCGAAGTTCTAGCTACGCTACCCGCTACCGGTATACCCTCGCAGTATGCAGGCACTATACTCGAGGAGGTGGGCAGAAGAAGCCGTGCTCTGAGGAGTGATGGGCGTCCAAAGCTTGGGCGGTAGGTGCCAAGTGCCAGCCTCGAGCGGCGTATCTCGTGCCGGTTCGACAGGCCTGGGTCCCGAGCCCCGGGCTTCTACGTAGAAGTAATAACGCCTTTGTCAGAATCTGCACTATAATACATGAATAGAAGATGTGCTGATAAATCCCGGAAGCCTGGGAGCCTGGGGGCATGAACGGAGGCGGCGCGGACGGTGTAGAGTGGAAGTGTCTCTCCCAAGTACTGCTGTAGATATAGGATAAAGCATAGTCGATGGGCTGGTGTTCGATGGTAGCTTCAGGCGTCGGGCAGCATAAAAAAGAACGATCCAGGCTGATCGTAAATCGTACCGGGCATGTTTTTTTTCTTCAAAATAATAAAATAAGCAACGCCCCTACGAGCTGGGCCAGCCGAAAAATGGATAAACCATCCGAAGGTCGTATCTCGTGAACCCCTGCGAATTTGGACTTGAAAATTGGAGGCACTGAACCTGACACTACACCGCACGTGCAGAAAAAAGCAAGTGCATTCAAATTAAGACACGTTTATGTTCCGACTCCGATCTCGACGAGATATCGGCGGAAACTCCAAAACGCCAATTTTTCAACACAAATTTAGCAACAAAAAAATCGTCTGTACCGATCGAGGCGAAAATTGGCGGAGGCGTGGCTGAAGACCCTAAGAAAGCATTGATATTACTTTCATTGCCCAATTCGCCACCCATCAAGAGATGTTGCCCAAACACGACATAAAACAAGTAATTACGAGAAATGTGGGTTTTTCTGCGGTGCCACGCTCAATTTCGCGAGTTAGTTTCGATCCAAAAATTAAACCTCGTATATATTTGAACCGCACGCACAAACAGACGGAGGACTAGCCTTTTTAGTTTTATTAGTAGGTTTTTCCTGACAAGGTATGCCAGTTTTTCTATTTTTTTCGGATCGTTGTATCGGTCATATCCCCCGAACAAATCTGAAACAATAAAAAGGCGAGTTTTCCGTTTGTTGGTTACGTAGTTAGTGCATGATCAACACGACGGTGTAAAAAAAACGCATCCCAATACCAGGTACCAGGTATGTAATATTGAGCGGGGCACCGCCGATCAACAATAACTGTACGATCGGAATAATGGTACGTGTACGTACCAGGTATTTGTTTGCGCCACTTTTGCAACCGTTGGTGGTATCCTCGGTGGTGTGGTGTGTGCCCCCCTACCGTCGTGCGTAGCATAGCACCAACATAGCACCAGCATAGCCCACGTCAATCGTGGCCGAGATACATGAATAAATAGTACATACATGTGTCACCAGCTACTGTAACTCTGTGATGCTGCGGCACCACGTGCGCTGCGCTATTAATAGCAGAGAGTGTTGATGGACTGTGATGGACCATCAAGGAAAGCATCGATATATAAGCTAGCATGAGCGCGCCGACGACACACCTCCCACCGCCCATACATATACCAGGTATGCTGTATCTATCTGCCTTCTGTTATGACTCTTCTTCTAGAATCTGCTATACCGCCGTATCGAATACCAGGTATCATATTTCTACATCGTGGTGCAGCAGTGCCATGTCTTCCTCAGGTTCCTCACCTAAGCTGTGCGCGCGGTGTATGTACCTCACCCAAAAACCTTATTTTGATCAAAAACATAAAATAATCGTGTCAATTGTACGTGCTACCCGATTAATGGTGTGCCAAATGGCTGTGCATACGCACTTCACTCGTAGTCGTTCAGTGTAACTGTTATGTACCGAAAACAAAATGCCTCGATCGCTCTTTCGTTTTTTGGTCAAAAATGTCGGCCGGCTCTGGCCGAGTTAAAACTAAACAAAGGGAAATAATCGAAACCGAAACCGAACACTCATCGATCGGTCGGTTTCTCAGCAAAACAAGCCAAAAGGATGATAACCCGAAGGATTAGGATTCGGTGTGCATTTGTTGGTATGAGGGTTTTGGTTGTGAACCGACTCGGACCATGTCTCGGTCGGTTCCTCGTTCTCTTGCCGCAAGTGTCGGTCGGTGTCGGTTGTTTTTTCGGGGTTTCCGTACAGATCGGTAGGATACAGACGGGTAGTAGGTGTTATCGGTATAGGGGGTGCGGAAATAAAAAATGATCGAAAAAAAAAAAACCAGTGAGTTTCTGGTTTCGTTCCTTCTGTGACAGCCGAAAAACATGACCCAAAAAAGGTTGTTTTCGGTCGGCAAAAACCGTCCGCAAACGGTTTTTCGGTTCACAACACTGAACTGTGCAGTAATACGTAAACCTACTGCAACGCTATTGTAGTAGTGTAATACCTGGTGCGTGGGATTCCATATAAACGTTAAAAATGCATGCCGTAACACGGGCGATCGGAGTATCACACGCAGCTTTTTGTGCACAGAGGAGTTTGGATGAAGCTTTCGAACTCTCAGCCTGTATACGTGAATTAAACACAACAAAAACGTACCAGGTGCCTGGAATGTATTTGGCAGTTCGGCCATGTTTGACTCTCGATCCACCCGATAGTTTTGCTTTTTGGTCCCAGTCCCACGAACTTGAAAAAAAAAGTAAACTACCGCCGAGCCAATCATACCGATAAAAAACACCAAAAGCGCACCAGGTACCTGGAATGTATTTGGCAGTTCGGCCCTGTTGTACTCTCGATCCCCCCGATAGTTTTTTTTTCGGCCCCAGCCCCACGAATTTCAAGAAAAATATGTAAACTACCGCCGAGCCAACGACTGTGGTATGCTATGCTTCGTATATACCGGTAGGTGGCACTGTTGTGTACCCCATCGATAAAATACATCACTTGGTCGTCGCCAAATTCCAGCCGCTTCCCCTCTTTTCTTGTCCCCGTTTGTTTTTCTCACAAGCGCACCCACGTTCTCGGGTCTGACCACCTATCACTACTTGGAAATAGAGTTGAATAAAGCGGTAGCACAAGGGTGATCCAAGCGAGTAACTGCAGCGATGTATGCATGTAATGACGTACTGCCTGTGTAACACCGTTCGTTGCTGAGCTGTCATGCACCCACTTCAGCGGGTTCCGACAGTTTGGCGTGCGGAGAGATCCTCGCCCTCGCGTCGGGACAACACCGTCTGTCTGTACATGAAAGCCAGCGTACTTGGCACTTTTGAGAACCACGAACGAATTTTTACTGGTACGCATTGCTGGGTATCGTTTCGGCACAGGACCGCATGCATAACTTTGAACACGCCGCAAGTGCAGCAATCGGCAAGAGAAGGCGTTCCAAATGGCGACTGTCATGTCCTTCGTTGCAACATTATTATTGTTGTATTCATAGTCATCCACATATCGTTGCGACTTATCGTTGCTGTAAGCGCTTTATTATCTTATTATTGCCTGCAAGTCTGGGAGCACAACCAGTCTTCGTCTGACGGCTGTGATATATCCAGCTTGTGGCCAATAGCGTTGGTCCCAGCACAGTGTCACACAGAGGAGCGAAACGCCGCTCCAAAACGAGAAGAAAACAAAAGCCCTTGCTACACGTACTATGTAGAGGTATCTTGAAACTTGTCAAGACCTCTCCATATAAGCACGCTGGATGTTCGCCATCAGACGCGAAGGCTTTTCGAATGAACGGTGGTGTTGCTTGGCGTCCCCTCCCTCTTCTAGAAAGGATTCCAGCAAAAATGATGGCGTATGCTCCATGTTGTGTCATCTGGTCGAGGTGAGGTCATACCAGGTCACCTCGTCCTTCTTGACAAGGGTTAAGATAAACTTGTCCTGTGGAGGAGTGACGAAACGACGTTCAGGGGAAGGGAGGGGAGGGCAGGCGTCACCACGTTTCGCACGCCTTGGTGGATAGGCCGCTAGGTGTTATATACATATACACCCCGGCATGGCGCGCGCCGTTGCAAAGAAGGGGGTACGACTGCGATCCAAACTCACGATGCACCCCCGCACTGTGAAACCCACAAAATAAATATGAATTCGATCTTTACAATAAGCTACACAGCAGTATAATTGGTTTGATCGTACAATCGTAGCTTCTAAGGCTCATTCTTATCGGAGAGCGTTTTCCCATCATTTCCCAAGTTTGGAAATAATTGGAGATATGTATCAATATACCGAAGCGTTCTGTCACTACTCGTGAAATTCTCCAGAAGCAAAAAATCAAGTTCGTTAAATTTCACGTATTTGGAAGAAAAAACAGGAAAATATGGAAGATTGAAAAATTGTGCGAAAAAAATGTGAAAATTATGGAAAAAAAAGCTCTCCGACAAGAATGACCCGAAAGAGCATGCCGTTCATTTCGGCAGTCTTGCACTCAAGGTTATCGAGGGTGCACTTCCCCGCAGGGTCGCACCCGTGCGCGATCTGATTAACGGCCCTTGATCTTCGGCTTTCTATGCGATGTTTTTCGCCGCACGCAAAAAAAGGACACGCCGTCGTCGTTCGGGCTTTTGCCTCGGCTGTCCGATGATAGTTAGACTATACCGATACTACCGTTGGAAAGCGTGACCGACGGAAACACCCATCAATATTTTCACTACGACTGGACATATGAGTGTATTCTGAATCCAACTAGCTTGCCACTCGAAAAAGTAAGTATTTGTAAGCAGAAATATATTATAAGGAAGGGGGAGGGGTCGCATTGACGTGTGTATCTGTTTGCCATCGGTCTGTTGATCGGCGCACACCTGCTTCTTCCGCATTGTGGCGCCTGTGATGTCATCGTGGAGCGATGGGATGTGCAGGCGGCGGGCGCCGGAAGGACTGTCAAACTGGAGGTCGACGCAGCGGGCCTCCCACTTCTGCCAAACGCGCGGACGCACATCGGAGGTTTCGTTCGCAGCCAGCAATAGGGAGGGGGGGAGAAGGAGCCAGCCCAGTTTCCGTCAAGCGATCCGTCCATTCTGCTCACGGACGATGTTCCTCTCAGCGGCTTTCAGTTTCGCTTCGCGTGAAACGGTTCACTAGATCATCTGTATCGTTCCAGCACCTGATGATGATCAACAGTGGGCGACTATGATACGGCGCTCTGTTGAGTCGTACTGCCTACGGCATACCAGGTATTTGCTACGTAATGTGGAGGTCATGAAAATTGGGAAGATTTGAGTCCTTCCGACACTTCTTCACTCCGAAACAGTGTAGTGAGCCCCGCGCCATCTCGCTCTCGTCAATGGTTATCAATACTTCGGGGTATTGCAATCATTCATACACACATCGCGCTTGTGTAATACCAGGTACGAGTTAAGGCTGCCGCTACACAGGTAGTTGGCCAATTCAAGGGGAGGGATCGCCTGTTCCGACCGTCCTACACTCCAACACCAGTGCGAGTAGCTCGAAACTGTATACGCTATAGGCCTGCCAACAAGAAACGCCTTGACAGCGAGGGTCACGGTGTAAAAGCTAGCTGCTTGAGGGAGTTGTTGCTCGTAAATACTGTAGGTCAAAAGGGTTGGCACGGACATACTAAAAACTACCAGGTACAATAATACCCATTCTGGTTCAAAAAAACAATCTGGTTCAAGAGGTCAAACGGGCCTGAAACACCCCAACCATATACCGTGACTCTCGTTGTCTCTGCAAGGTTTTAAACCTTATTGTGACACCAAGCTAGGGCAACCTTGAGCATATGCATACCAGGTACCTGGTAACAGGTACCTGGTAGGATTTAGTGTAGCGTTCGCCGCCGAGTAAGATTTTTTAATCCAAATTTCCTACTCGTAACATCCAGACGCCGCGCCGCCCTTAAGGTCAGGGAAAAACTATTTGCGACACCGGTGTCATACTTCCGTACTTACGACACCGCACTCTCTTTGCGGCACATATTTCGGGTGCGTCAGGCGCAACGACCGGTAAGCTGTGCTTCCATGGTGTGCGAATAGAGTTGAAGCTAGCGTTCCCCAGAACGTGAGCCTGGCGGTTTTATTAAAGAGGTTACTTCATATTCGTGGACCTGTAGCTCTACTGTAAGGAGGCGTCCTGGCACGCCAGGACTGTGTGATATCCTCACCAGGGAGATGTGAGCGTCGTCAATTGCAGAGCATCCCTCGACTGGAACGTAGATCTTGACCTTAGCTTTCTCGTTGGCCCAAGCGTAATTTGTCACCTTCTCAGGGCGCTGCGGGCGACAAGCACGACGTGGACGCAAGACCAAAAACACACAGAAAGGGGGGGGGGGGGGGGGGGGGAAGTTCTTCGATCCAAAATAAAGCGAGGGCAACCAGTTCAATTCCCCCCCCCATTGAACGCAAGAGACACAGCGCACGGGATAGTCACGCTACCCTTATTGCACAGAAAAGGCAAACAGTGCGAGAAAGTCACTCCTTCCTAAATATGCTACGATATACCGGTAAGTGTTAGTGTAGGAGACTGGTATTTTTGGGCGCGTCAAAACCCCTTTTAGCCCTATTATACTACAGTAGTTTTAGAGTAGGTCAGTCGAGAGGTCGAACTGCGGTCTCGTAGCATCGTTGCTCCTTGCTTACGTTTCCGGACAGAAAAAAACAGACAGCGCAAGGTCGATCCCACTGCAGAAAAATGCACGAGGCTGCCGCACTGTCGACCGCCACCATGGTTTGGTTATGGAGAGGCCCCAATTAGCACCACTTTCCAAAACCTCGTGCAACCTCACTCCTGTGTGATTCGTCGAGGCTTGTCTTCGGCCGGCCGTTTTGCTTTTGAAAAAATGCCACCGAAACACGCGGCACGGATCTTCGCGACCGCCCCTGCCGACCTCGATCCCTCTAAAGGGTCGTGGTCGGGTTAGGTGTGAGCCGATGTGCAAGCCAGAAATCGACCAAACGGTGTTGCATGAGTGTATTTGCAAGGTGGAGTTGCAATCAGAGGCATTCATCCTGCGGGCTGGTATGGGCTGTGGGCGAGTCGCACCTTAACCGCTGGTGCCGAAGAGTTGGCGTTAGCGAGGCGACGAGGTGCCTGTCGTCCGTCCCAAGAGGGTGTGTCCATCACCCTACGTAGCATACACGCACAAATTTAGAACAAAACGATGGGGAACAAAACCAAGGGCAGGCGGCGTTCCGAACTAAAAATCAGCTTTCCCCCGGAAAATCAAATCCGATGACCGATTTACTGCTGCCTCGTGACACGCTCTCTCGCAATCCCTCAAGAAGCAAGAGTATGGAGGCAGAAGCGCAGAAGCCATTGGTCGCGAGGGAGGACTTCGCAGGCCGGATGGAGGGCTAGTTGAGCAGACACAAGGTAAAAAGGATACAGGTACTGCTGTTTAGATAGGGGCCCACCTGGTGTGGGCGTAGTAGTAGCTGTTCTTGCCTTTCCTAGCCAGGCTGTCTCGAAGGGCCGACAACTGCTGTTCGGTCTGCACCATTCCACCCTCGCCACCCTCGGCCGGGACACCTGCGATCGTTTCACGGCATACACGTTCACCCGGCAATAATGGCCAGGGAGTTGGCCGGGGACGACGTTTGCTGTCACATTCAAAATAACACTCCCGTAACAACAAACACTGCTGTTAATAAAATAGCAGGGTAGACTATTTAATAGTTAGTTGCGGAAGTATTATTATACCTGGTAACTGACATGTATAAAATATGTACAGGTTACCCCTCACCAATTTGGAATATCCTGCACAAATTACACGTAATTTTGTCACCGAAACGTGGTAATTCAACACTACCAGTCTGGCCACGAAAATAGCCCCCGTTTGGACTCTGATGATAACGTCAAACGAACATTACATTACCAGTCAGAGTGGTACTCTGAAAGGGGATCCAGGGTTAAGGGTGGGCCATTCATAAGTACCCCTTTCAGGAAATACCCGGGCATGCATGTTAATAATCATTGGTACGAACAGTACTTTTGTACTTGCCAGTATTCGGGGCAGCTAGTTGGTTCGATGGAAAATTCCCATAAATGGGGCGTTTCCTGAAATAAAGATTGTAAATACGCTACATATTTATAGAAGGTATGTACGTATGTACGTACCTGTGGAGAAATGGGGGCAACAATAGCCAATTTCTTATCTTTCCGCACATTCGGGCGTTCTGTGTTTGTAAGGCCACTTCTTCTGCAGTCGGAAACTAGGATTGAAAAAGCCGGTTTCCGATCGGAGACAAACAATGGCATCATTATGCAGTTGGGCAAGCGCCTTTTCAATCCAAGATTTTTCGATTATGATTTCCAACTGGACCAGACAGTAAAATAAAACTGAGATTTTCGATCCCACTAGCCAGTCGGATTCATGAATCGGAAATGTTAGAAAGTCCCGCCGCATACTCGTACGAGTATCACACTCCCACACAACACGACACACGACACGACCCCCCACCACAACATCGGCGACTCTGGCTTGGCTGCTGTCATCTCTGCTGCTGCTCGGCGCGAGTCAGCGTGATTCACATCCATATCTACGCCGGTCAGCGTGACAGCCCCCGATGGTCGCAGAGCGCGGAATCGACAACCCTTTGCTAACAAACTGCTGCGCTGGCTGTAGCTTTCGCGACTCTCGAAGAAATCCAGCGCCGCGATGGCCTCGAGGACGAGATGGAGGAGAACGCCCCGCGTGTGAAGCTCACACCTCGCTGCTCGAGGAAGAAGCGAGACATCAGCATGTATGTGGTTGGGCGAAGCTGCTGGAGGATGAAGACCTCTCTTACCCCACGAGCATTTCGGGGGAGCAGTTTCGAACCGACTTCCGCCTGCCCTACGTGCCCTTTTTTCTTGGAGCTGTTGATAGTCAATCTATTGGAAGTCACTCCCTTACATCAAACGTCTCCAGAAAAAACACAAAAACTGCATGTTCGATCCGACGGACAATAAAAAGGGTAGCTATTCACAATCCAGTCGGAAAAATAACCGATCGGAAACCGGCTTTTTCAATCCTAGTTTCCGACTGCATAAGAAGTGGATACAGTAAGTATACCAGGTATTTCGTATTTCAAATTTGAGCCCCGCGTATGATACCGTATACCGTACAGAGTACCTGGTATATCATATCATACGTGTACTCAGTACAGAAGTTCAGCAGTGGCATGGAGTCCGCTACGAACCACTCCAAATACTACATTCGTAGATCGTGTGTAAGAGTAAGGGTAAATTGTAGGGTTTTAGCCAAAAACAGGTAAACCTGGCCACTTTTCGACCAAAATCAGTTATATATGCTAAGAACAAGTACAAAACACACCCCAGGAGCCCTGCTACAGTATTGGCTAGGCTGACATCGTACAGCGTAACTGATTTTGGCTCGAAAAGGCCAAGGTATATACCTGATTTTTCTACTCTGTCTAGCTTTCAACTGATTTTGGCCAACTTTGGACCGATCAGAGAGGCCATACGTACTCTGCTTTTTCCCTCCCTCGGTTGAAATTCTTCTGTATTAACGTATGTGATATAAACTCTGTGCTGTACTCGTACGTCGTACGTAAAAGTACGTATATGCGTACGCTGGTTTCACTTTCTCTTATTTGGGGTGTGCGATGTGCTTCAGTTCGTTGTGATGTGCACTCTGTTGTTTTCTATGTTTTCTATGGTCACAGCACTCTATACAGCACCATGGCCACACAACATTTCGTGCCGAGCAGGCGCTTCCGCGAGGACGGTCTTCTAGAAGCTTAAAAGCTGTCAACGGGGAGAGGGCGCAAGAGTAAATACTCTTGGCGTCCCGCCGTGGCGAAACAAACGAAGCCTACGAGTAATAAAAGTGACTCTCTGCAGGTCCAAGTGCAGCCCGTGGTACCTACACCCTAAAGAAAACAAACCAATTCAGATTTTGGAGGCCATGTGGCACGCCTAATGCTTGAGGCGCATTCTTTTTTTACCGGATTTTCACGGACAGAACACCGCTCGTGGCGCGCATTTTTTACGTGGTTTTAGAATGTACCTGAATTTGGCTCACACGGATCAGGTATACCTGATTTAGGCATTTTCCCTAAATTGTATGTACAGCAGTAGTAGTACACAGCTGGTGCAGGATCGTGAGTGGGCGTACAGCAGTATACGGAGCAAGATCTCCACTCTGCGCGCCTGATACGAATGCGTATGCGTCACGTTTTTTTTTTTTTTTTTTTTTTTTTTTTTCCATCCCATTCATTATCTTCGCACATCTTCTTCTCTCTCTCCTTCCAACTCGTAACTCAGATCCGGGGGCACATAGCAGGCTCTTCTACCCCCTTCCCACTACGGTACGTGCCTTCATTTTTATCGCGAGAAGATTTCAGCCTTTTCTTCCCTCGTCGACTCGCATCGAATTGTGCCTACCCACGCTGCAAGGCGCTCTCAACAATTGAATCCCTTTTTTTATTTTTGCAAATAAAGTCAAAGTCCGACCCTCCTGGGGCTCGAACCCAGGACTCAAACAAGTAGAATTCGAGGTTAACCACTTGAACCACCGGGGCGACCGGCATGGTATGATATTAATAGGATGATAGGACTATTAATACTAACAGTACCCTGTAGGAAGTAGGAAGGTGTGCGCCGTGTGCCGGGCGCAGCTCCATCCGGCGATGCTCTCTTCAACGCTCCATCCTCGATCCATCAATCGAGGCATCCGAGGGGCGCAGCCTCTAATCTACAGAACTCACGCTAACCTGGCTGGTGCTATCGTCACGTACTATACGTAGTACATACTTCTACCGGTCGTTTGATCAACCAACAGCAACAAAGCTTGCGAGCGCTGCTGTATGAGTGGTAGCAGACACCCATGCAACAGCAATTCATCACGTACATATCAGTTCTTGTGAGTCAACGGCAACACTGGGTCGATTTGATTATTGATTATTTGGGGGCTATGGTGTGTGTATTTCTTTTAACTTGACGTTTTCTCTACAGTTCAACTCGTACCCTCAGCGATCTTCTGGACTATTGGTAGCCGTGATCACAGGTGTCGCACCTCCTCCCCCCTCCGGTAAAAGGCCTTCATTTATATCGCGCATAGGGTTCAGCATTCCCACTGCTCGTCGATTTTCATCGAAGGTTGCCAACTCACGCTCTCGCGCTTTCCGCTAATCTATTCTTACGGAAGAAAGAGTCCCTGCATACGGGTATGCATGCACTCAGCGAGACTCGAACCCAATTGATGTAGGTAGGCACGAGGACCACCTACCAAGCTACCGGGGACGCCGTTTGATCAGAATCAAGTGGTCGCGATAAATATCAGGATTAGCTTTGTTGATTGGTATATCGAGGCATGGACACCTGCTGACAATGAACCTTTATGGAGGTTTTATGCTTGGCGTCTAACGCCTAAAGCCGAGCCTCCGACCCGAACCCTAACCCAGTGAGCAGTGCCGGGAGACCTGTAAGACTCTATTGTAGGTTAATTCGGCCGGCTTGAATGCTGTGCTTCGACATACTCTTACTGATAGGTTGATTCGGCTCGGGATGCTGTGGCTTGTTAACACTCTAGGTTGATTGACCCGCGTATAATATATATACCTGGTACTCCTTAGCCAACCAGAGTGCGCAAAAAGCTAACTCAGGAAGATTCATTCTCAGCAGGTGTCCACTATTGGATATATCATGATTGCTTGATTACTTACAGAGAAAAGTAAGGCGTTTTCACGTGGGGATTTTTGTTTTAGAGACCACGACACCCCTCGGCACTACATTACCCAGCACGTATACCTCATGAGCTACGGGAGCCCACGGCAGAGTTGCCTTCCGTCGTGAGTAAACCGGAAAGAGGAAGAGCAGAGGAGCGGCAGCAGCGGGCCGAAGTCGCGCCTTCTGCGGTATCTCAACTATTAATGTGCATCCTTCGTCTTCCTGGTGATCCCACTGACAGTAACACCGAGGTGTCGGAAGTCAGAACGCCCGGTATGGTTTCAGCATTAGCATCTTGTAATCATCGGGAGGCACAAAACCTTCAAAATAAGTCTCGGCGAAATCGACCCAAAATTTAGCTATTTTGGACAAACCCATCAATAATCAATATACCCAGAAGAAATCTTACTATTGATACTCGTATGACGCAAAAATCAAACCACCGTCGTATAATGCGTGCCCCTTCTTCGTCTGGGGTATTTTTTAGGTGGGAAGCGTCGTGCTTGCCAGCCGATTTTTGTTCATTTTATGGTTTTTCGGATCCTCTTGGGGTTACAGCACCTGTGTGCGACCACGGGCTTTTCATACTTCGTTTAAGAGCTATTAATAATGTGAGTACAACAGCAATAGACGAGTGGGAGTTTGCTGTTACCACGTCAGTGCCTTGCCATTTTGCGGCGAGCATGCTGTTATTGGTCGTGCACAAGTTGGAAGAACAGGATGATGGAGGTTTCGTATGTCACGAGAAAATATATTCCAGGTGTGTAATATGCGCCGTTGTGGTCCTCCAGCGTCGGGCATCGAGCACTGAACAGCACATGGAGGATAACCAAGGAACAAATTTCTTCTCCGAACGCTTTATTATGTGTTGTGCCCCGTTGACTACAGGCCTACTACCTCTCTAATCGTTTTGCACTATTAATATCAACGTGTAGCGAGCGAGAACTCGCGTGCCAGGTATTTATTATGCCGGCGTCCCCGGTGGCCTGGTAGGGGGTCCGCGTGCCTATCAATATCAATTTCGTGAGTTCAAGTCTCACCGAGTGCATGTTCGTAGATATTTTTTCTGGCAATGAAAAAATGATAGGCGGAAAGCGCGAGAGCGTGAGTTAGCCACATTCGATGAAACTCGACGAGCAGTGGGAATGCTGAACGCTATGCGCAACAAAAAATAAAGGCACGTACCGGGGGGGAGAGAAGGGACGACATCTGTGACCACCGCTTGTCCACAAGATCGCTGAGGGTAAACCTCCTACGAGTTAGGCTGGTAAGTAAAAGTGATGACTAAAAGAAAATAAATTCAAATACGCCATCCACTATTTAATAGTCCCCGTCGCCTCCATGGCATGCATACTTACTTCAACTTTATTCATCATACCAGGTATCTGGTACTATTAATAGAATGGTTTAGAGGATGTGTTTCCACAGACTAACATTGGTATATTTTAACCGCTCGAGGGCTGCTTCGTGGACGTATCCATGTGATCCATGAAAACGAGTAGGGCGGTCTCCGCTGCTCCGGCTATGCTGACGGAAAGTATACAGCAGTACCGCAGTGCTATATCACGAAGCGAACTATTACTCTGTTTGATTTTATGAACATAATCAACAATTAATATCACCAAATTTGGGTTGATTGGTTCGTTGCTGTTGTTTGATTGTTATCTAATAAATCAAAGGCCAAGTTGATGTGATTATAATTGGAAATAGTCAAAACAAAAAATCGCGATTACAGCACGCGACAGCACTTGAGAATCTGGCAGTTAAGAATGTCAGACTGGGATTTACGGAAATTTAAGATTTTACAGGTGAGCATATGTGCTGAACTCGGGGAGGAAATAAGAATTATAAATTGGGAAGTGCAAGGGGGTCGGCAGGTAAGAATCTGGCTGAATGCACTGCACCCCTGAAAAATTAGAATCTGCCCAAAAATCCCCCAAGGCCACATCAGGCCCCCCGCCAAACTGCCTCTGCTCCAAAATCGTCCTCACAGGTGATGTTTTTTTTTTTTTTTTGTTTCGCCAACCAAGTTCTTGTCCCCTCTGCAAGCATGCAAAAAAAAATATTTCAACACCATTTTTTCTGTTTTTTCGATGCGGATGGAAGCAGTGCGGTGGTGGGTGGTGTACTGCTTGCTGCTAGAGTAGGGTTAGGGTTAGCCTAAACCTAACCCTAAGGGGGGGGGATGGGAGCAGTGGGGAGGAAACCTGCGGGCAAGGAGCTGATGGAGAAAGTGACGGGGATGGCCGCGGGAGGGGAGGGGGGGGGTGATGAGAGTGGAGAGGAAGCGGATGGGTCAGGGGACGGGGAGCAAAAGCAAGGAGAAGGGGAGCAGGACGAGGGCAGTGGGGACGAGGACGAGGACAGCGGTGAGGTGGACGAGGACAGCTTGGAAGAAGGTGAGGGTATACGGGTTTTATGTTTTTGTGTGGTTGCATCTAGTCTCGTTTGGTTCAGCTCTTCAAGGTGGTTTAACTAGATACAGTATTACCAGTGTTTAGTGGGTACTTGACAAGACGTTTCCCGACTTATGACTTATAGTATTGTACTGTGTGGTTCTCTTCTCGGGAATAGTCCCAGAGTTTGGCCCTTGAACAACGTGAAATACGACCCTCTTTTCATTTTCGTTTGCACCCGCACTCTCATCGTATGGCATGCAGATGCCTCTGACAACGGGAAAGAACCGCTGACTCTGCTGGAAGACGAGGACGACATGTCACCGGAGGACGAGGCAATCGGGATGGTTATTCCGGATGGGTTTCGTCTTCAAGAGTCGAGACCACCTGCTCTAGACGACTCTTTAGCGAAACGTGGTGTGTTAGTCAGACTAAGCATGGGGTGGTTCGGTGGTCTGATCACTGGCAAGAGTCAGGAGCGCATGAAAGACGTGTACGACTACCGTGTGCATCTTGAAGAAGACAAAGCGTGCGGAGCATGACGCTACCGTTAGGTGCATACAGCTCGGGAACAAGCGCGGCGGTGGGTGCGGGGGTTTTACTCGAGCGTAACGACAAAGAGCAGGCGGGGGGGACAGTCGGAGCGGGCGGGCAGAACAGTCAGCTGGGAGATTCACAAGAAGGCGGAGAAAAACCGGCAGTCAGTAGCAGGGGGAGAGCATTGACGCCCAACGTGCGTAACGTAGACCATGTCGATTGAGTGGCTATAACCCCCACGTACGACTGGTGCCACAGCAAAGTCGTTGAAGGTGGGCAAGATGAGCTTTGATGCCTGCAGTCCTGTAGAGCATCGTTTATAATAAAAATCTTGTGAATTATGAGTGATCGATACCATGTGGAAAAAAAGCGTTTTCGATAGGACCTATGCCAATGGAAACGCGCAGTTCAAAAGTTTTTTTTCAAACATATTGCTTTAAAAAAACAGCCGAAAATTGTCTCGTACCGCCGCTGTGGGGGAAAAAAGAGAAAAATGTTTATTTTATTTTTTTTCCCCCCCAACGGCTGCAGGCAGCGCAATTTGTTTTTTCTGTTCGCAAATTGTCAACACGGTGATAGAAACCAGCTCGTGCGACGGTCGACGCTCGATCTCGACATAGACTCAGCCCACGGCCAACCCGCTCGGTATCTGGCAACACCAACGAATATAGATGACGGCCTCGAAGATATCAGGTGGATCCATGGTCTAGGGGGCGAGAGCTTGCCGGCGGCGTCCTACGGTATCCTCCCAAACCTGATTTTTTTTTTACTTTTTGCCATTCGAGACGGATGGAGAAGTGTTGTCTTCTGCTGTCTGTTTTGTGCAAACCAGCGGCCAATGTTTTTTTATCATACGCCTGGTCAGCTCCCGCGACATGACACCGACCATTGTGTGAAGACGGTGACCCTAGGGTGGGTCGGGGCCCCTAACGAGCGCACTCCGTTCAGAAAATTCATGACGCAATCGTTTGTTTTGTTGATCGATGTCTGTCGAGGACTCGGAATCTCGCCGCTTCGAACCAAAGATCGGCCTGAGTTTTTCTCAAGCCGATGTTGGCCCAACATCCGCCCCAGATTTGCTTTTTTCGGGCTTTTCCAAAAGTTAGGAACTTTTTTTTTTACGTGGCCCATAGGAAACGTGTTCTGAAGAAATTTGGCGGGTATCTTTGGAATTCAAACTTTTGATTGAAACTTCGCTGTCCGTGTCCCATTGGCATAGGTTTAACCGCTCAAGAAAAAAAAGGCCGCATTGAACGCCTTTGCAAAATAAGAATTTTGATTTTAAGAATTTGGCGTTTTGCACCTCTTCGCCCAATAAGAATTAGGATTTTACTGTAAGCATTTCTACTGAAATTGGAGAGGAAATAAGACGCAAGACTGAGTGAAGTAGGAAAATCCTCAAGGGCTGTCGCGTACTGCTGTACCAGGGTAGTCATTACCATTACGCGTAGTTTGATTGTTGATTCATGACACTTATCAATAGTAACACAATCGTTGGTAAGGGATGGTCAAAAGATGATGGGTCAATGGTCAATGGTAAGCGGTCGATGGGGCTCGACACTGCGCTGCACTGCTGCCTGCTGTTTAGATACGTATTCTGTTTCGAAAAGGCCAATTTCCCGAAGCTACGACAACACGGCCACAAAAACGAGCTGCGTTTGTTAGTGTCCAGCCCCATCGCAACCGTTGCGCCAACGAACAATCGCTGCTGCTTACTCGAAAATTAGCCGCAGGAGCCAGGAAGCAGATCAGAGATCAGGGGTCGAAAATGTCTGAGGACCCTGACGCTGTTTCCCACTTTGCAGACGATATTCATGACACACGTCAGAAGAGGCAAAATTCGAATTTCCCAAGAATTTCCGTCCTGCAATCTAATAAACTGCTAAAATATTCGCTATCAGAGCTGTCATCAAGATCACACTGCGTTGCTGTAGGCCGAAAACACGCGGCTGGTCAACGTACATCGCGCCCAGGGCCAACATTTAACCTTGCCAGTTGCGGTGGGCAGCCAGTAGCACGGTAGCATGCCTGGCTGCAGCTGTGCAGTGACTGCCGACGGCTGTCCTCGTCGTGAAAAGTTGTCGGCGAAATGAAAATTCGTTCAAACGCTCGTTGGAGGTTGGGGTACAGTCTCATCAGTGGGTCTCTTGAGCTCACCAGTTTGAGGCGCGTTTTCTTCGCCACTCGCACTACCATCACCCTCTTCCGTTGGTGGGTTGACGTGGTCCGTAGACATGTTTCGGCCGCGTGCGAAGTGCCGTTAACCTCGTGCACAACGAAAGCTAAAGTGCCAGCAAAGAGCACAAACGACGAGTCGGCGGCATAAGAATGCCGACAGGAGGAGTTCCATACAGTGCTAAAGGCGTTCTGGTTCACCAGTTACACTCGGATAAATTATTCCAACACGTTCTCTTTAGCTAGTTCTCTTGCTCCGGCTCGTTGCGGCCGCACAAAGCCTCGCCCGTTGCTCGGTTAGGGCCCTTCCTCATGCTAGCAGGATGTTGCATAGTTGCTATGGTTCTAACCACCCTACCATGGCCGGTCCCGGGACAAGGTGGGCTCAATAAGGAATTCGATGTCGTGAGTGTTCGGATGCCTTCGTACAGAAGGCGTCGTCGTCGGATACGATTTCTGGATTTTCAAGATTTTCCGAGTCGGTTGATGTTCCGTCCAAACATTTTTCGATTTTTTTTTAAAAGATCGTACTCTCTTATCAATACGAGGTGGAGCCAGCATCCTGTTGCGGCATCGGTATTCGATCAAGGCCTAGTTCAGATTCCTTGCGTTTACATGCAATGAGTATCACGTGCGTGCTTGTGCGCTCGCGCAACATCACACCCCCGTACGGCATAATATACCTGGTATTATTCTGCTTTGCTGCTTGGTCGTACACTGCATGGTCATGTACAATAATACTCGCATAAACTCGCAGTTCAGCGCAGTCTTACCGTTCACGGTTTATCGAGGCATTCCATGATGTAATACTCGTACGTGAATTTCGAAGACTGTTCGTGATTTTTCCGACGGTGACGTACAGGACTTGTACAGATTTGAGAAGCAGGCAGGCAGGCAGGCAGGCAGGCGAGGTAGGTGTCAATTGCACCAAGTGCGGTCAGCGGTTGATTTCCCTGATGGAATCTCGTCGCGAGGGTGTACGCAGTGGACGATATCTCTGGGGTCTATTATATTTATGCCCATTGCAAGGGTATACACAGTGGAGGATTCCTGAGGTCTATCGATCAATACGTATGCCCTAATGATTTTCCAGCCAACAACGCTGCTGATCCCACGGCTCTCCGGGGCCTTCCGATCCACCTTCGAGCGAGCTCAGTAGCTTCTTTGTACTCTCACTACTTCTGCAGTGCAGTCGTCTTCACTACGCAGCTGTCCTATAGGTCGCCGCCCAGTAGTATGGTAGTACTGTGGAAGGCTTTGTATCAAACAGAGGGGGGGACAGGTCTCTACTGTCCCCTGTGTTCAGTTTTATACATTCAAAAGTATTGTTCAGGCGTAGAGGGGGGAGACGGTGTCAGGTGCCCCCCCCCCGTCCTATCGGGAGGGTCGAAGTTCAACAATTCGACGTGAGCAGTCGAAAAACAACACGGCCATCCCTGACACGCACGTATTCTTTATGCATTCTGTAGGCGTATTGTGCACATTGACGTACACCTCTCATAGGTGAACTGGCGAAGGCACCGACGATCCCACCACTTGTTCCCCCACATCTTCATGTACGCGGAAGAGAATTTCGAGCACACCTGTTTTTACCTAGCGCAATTCTAAAATCGAATCGTAGGCCACCACCCATCCACCTGCCCACGCACTCACCACCCATCTACCCTCCTACGCACCCACTAATCGACCCACACACCCACCCACCCACCCACCCACCGCACCCATCACGCCCACCTCACCCCCTCACCTCACCACCCAGCCCCACCTACCCATCGACCCACCCACCCTCGCGCCGTCGTTGTCCTCTTGATTCTGCGAAAGAGTTGACCGAACCATACACCGACGCCGACGAAGACAGGCCGACAGCATTCTGGGATACGCGGCTAGAGATCGATCCCTGTTGCAACGTGACAGTGGGGGAGCCGGTGGAGGTCACCGTGTGGTTCAAGACTGATGGGATTTTTTCCGAATCTACCGCCCTTTACATTGATCTTCCCCGTGAGTAAATATGGCGAAAGCCTCTACATCGTATGTACCAGGTATATCTTTTTTTATGAGAGTTGACCATATTAGAACTGCACGGTGCTTGAATGAAGATGGATCAGTGTAATTTCAAGCAATTTGTCACCGAAATAGGAGCCCAGTCCCACGCAATTGCCGCCGAACATATATATATATATGTATATATATATTATACCCTGGTATATATATATTATATACCAGGCACCAGGTATATTATATTGGCTGAGTTTTACGCGAAAAAAGTAAATTAGTTTTTTTGTACTGATATTACAGTAGTAGTTACAGAAGCGTTGGACGCAACCCTGCCTCACAAAATAATACTGGTACGAACTTGAACCAGGCCAAAGGTATTTGGTGTCGGCTATTGTATATAGTATTACTATGTAACGACTGCCTTGCTCAAACTCGTCTCCGACATTGTTTCGAGTATTGAGTTTTGTGATGCTTGTCTGTACAAAGGCCTACCTGATATATACTTGTTGTAATTCATCGCAACGTTTCACGCCAATATCGAGATATATGTATACAAACTTGGCGTTGTGCGTTCTGCGGGATGTGCCACCGAGGGGCACACGGCAACGTATATTGCGATATGGCAGATGTCACCCTAAACGATAGCATCAGCCGTTATTGCTCGAACGCAGCCGGTGGTGTCATCCTCGTATACCGGGGCGCCTGCTGCTCGTACTGGATAGAGAGACGTGTAACACACACCAAGTTATTTCGCAAGCACATGCATCGAAAGGTTTTTCATGCACCTCTGCTGCTATTTGTTGCCGAGGTTAGCCTGCTGTGGTGATCAAGCAATCCTTCGAGCGGAAATAAGGGGCAAGACTTGGTACAGTGATATTAGTGTTTGCAAGAAGTGGCTGTGTGCTAACCGGTAGGGTTTGACCACTGCTGCATCGCTGAAGGTGCTGGGAATGCACGGCATAATACGAAGGGCGCACGGGATGTACCCGCCCCTCCATACCTTCGAAAAGTGCGACAAGGTTGCATTTTTGCAGTTTATACGAATTTGCTCACAGAGTTTTTTTTTGCTCATCCCATTTATTGTCTTCGCACATCTTCTTCTCTCTCTCCTTCCAACTCGTAACTCACAACTCGTAACTCAGATCCGGGGTCACATAGCAGGCTCATCTACCCCCTTCCCGCTACGGTGCGTGCCTTCGTTTTTATCGAGAGAAGATTTCAGCCTTTCCTTCCCTCGTCGACTCGCATAGAGTTACGCACAACTGATTGCTCTCCGTGCCTTTCGCGACTCGCGGTTTACTCTCGTATTTCGCGGTTCTGAACAGGACTGACAACGGGCACTGTTGAAGGCCGGTTCGAAGATGGGGCGGCCATAGATCTTGGAGAGGTAAGTGCACCCGCAATACTTAATACATGCCCCAGACAGGCGGAGTGCAATATCAAGCAGCAAACCTTAAACTTGAAATAGACGCGCTTGGCTCTCAGCAAAAGGTGGAGTAGTACCGCAATCCCGATGCTGCATCGCTGGTTATTATCTCGGAGGCCTTGAAGCAGTGTGGTAGCTTTAACGCTCCCCTCGGCCTCTCGGGCCTAATGCTGTGTGCGTGGTGCAAAGGATTCTAGCGTTCGAAACACTAGATTATCAGATATTTCCATCATTCGTGTTCATCAGTTGAATAGCCATGTCTATAAGTCAAGTCCATCAGGGACGGTCCTTTCCGTGGCTGCCGAAACCACGAGTATAGGTAGGTATTAGTGCTGCGCGGCTCCCGAAAAAAGGGCGCTGCCTGAATTTACCCACAACAACTGACGCTACTGCTTGCTGTGCGGAAAAGAAAACGGATAAAATCATAGCACCACGCCAATGCCCCACGTCATTGTACCACGTGGTGGTGTGGCCTGCACCTGTCGCCTGTAACATACACAACATGTTGGAATGGCTGCGTGCGTATCCAAATTGTGCACGGGGTTCCCCCCACAATCGTACGCCAAACACCACACCGCCAGTATGCCCACATCCTTCAGGAGCAGGGCTGTGCTCGTGTTTTATTGTTTCGCTCGTCACCTGCCCACATTTTATTCGAAACTCGCCAAAACAAACATATAACCATCTAATACTGTACTTCGTACCCCACATCCGACCAAAGCTCGCCGAAAGAACAACTTACCATACAGACTGGTTCAAGTTGAACGACGGGAGCTTACTCCCCGGCCAAAGGCCACGCCGTTTTTGCGAGTCAGACCGTGAGAATAGCACACATCTTTTATGAGTCTTTACGAACACCTACCCTGACGGATTTTTTTGTTTTGTTTTGCTCTGCAAGATTTTTCGTTTTTTTCATTGATTTTTTTAATCTTTGCCACCTTAGGCCGAAAGTTTTCGGCGAAAACGAAAAGAAGTAAAAAAACACCGGCACTTCAGTCCTCGGGGAGGAGATAAATATTACGTGTTCAATTTTTTAGGGTCTATCTCTAAAAATCGGAGTGGAAGTTTGGACATTTGTGCGGAGAAAGTGAAAAAATGAGGCATTGCCTCGTTCTTACTTAGTTTCAATATATCATCGATTTTCGGTGATGTGCTTTGCTTCATACAAAACATACACGTGTCAGACGTTCGAATTCTTGCGCAAAAACATGTTCAGACATGCCTTCGAGTGCTTGTAACCGCACTGTTCGGAAGAAAAAAACGTGTATCCCCATGGAAACGCCTGCCAGTTACTGATCGTATTTAAGGACCATGGCTGGTCGGGACATATTTAGGCCAATAGCGCCAGCACTAGGACCTGAGCACAAAAAAACGGCCATTGTTACCCTCTTCTGCTGTGCATGGCGGATAGTACGATACCCAATAGGTCCCATTCGAGTAGATACTGCTGCCAGCCTTCGTAGGGGAGAGAATTGCCGTCTTTTAAACAGCTAGTGTTCTGATATGTAATATTGCACTTCGTGGATACGCGTTCCAAGGACTGCGGCTCCCTCTTTGACCGTCTGTCCGACCCGCAGATGGATGTAAGCCCGTCAACCATTTGGAAAGGCGCGTGGCACGAGGGCACATACAACGAGGCATCACCTTTCGAAACTTCTCGCCTGACCATGGTGATGAAACCTGGCCGGACTCTTAACCTCACGTCGGTGAGGAGACTACTTGTAAATCTTAACCAACGTCGTTAGGATTTTCTTCGCGCTAAGGAACATACAATTTTATACCATCTATATCCACTGTAGCTGCGTGCGGTGGTGGTAACATGCTGAGTCTAGGCCTGCGAGCGCGGTATTTCAACCCGCGTCGTTTTCAAGGCACAGTTCGAGGCAAAATACTGAAGCATTACACCGTATTGAGGTCAGTTCCTGCAGCAACGGTGTTGAGAGTTAGTTCCTCGCGCAGTGAGTGTGACCTTAAGGCTCTCAGTTTTTTTTGGGGGGAAAGTGGCGCCTTCGTTCAAAAGTTTGGAGGCCTTTAATTCCGTGGGACTGCCAGAACAAAGCTCTGCTCCGTCGGTCGTTTCTATTTCTCTGCAGGCCTCTTGACCGTTTCCCCAACACCGCAGTTGTTTCTTCGACGAGAAGACGCACGATTCACGGTGGTGGTTTGTGTCCCCACAAAAAAAGTACACCCCTCCTACCTCCTCACCAGAAACACTCCTGTTTCGCCCTTTTTTGTACAACGACATACACGGTTTCGCGACGATCCCTTGGAGTTAGGAGATGGGTCAGTCTTGCCGGTAGTGTTGACGGCTTCCGCAATAACTCTTCGTTACGTAGTCACTTCGAGGAAATACTCAGGCGGCAGGGGGTGAGGCCTAAGGGTTAAGGGTTAGGGTTAGTGTCTAAAGTCAGGTGTATTCCAACCATTGTGTCGAAGCTGGGCCAAGATCTAAACATCCCTCGTTTTCGCAGCAGAGAAACCCTATGATATACTGCCGTACATTCTGCGGACGAGGCACAAAAACGATACCATGTACTACAAGAACCGACAACGCCTGCCTCGCGCGACGTCTTGATTGTAGGAAGAAGATTTTTTCGTCAGGATATCGAAGCGTAACGGCATCTCGGCTTTCTGCGGGTGGGGCGAGAACGCGTTAGGCTTCCGTATTTCCACGAACACGTCGGAGTTCGACGAAGTTGCCTTGGAGACATCGCCTCAACTAGGCAACGGATGCAGGTATGGTACCGAACACTGCCGTTTATTGAGAAACCTGAATTCCTCTTTAGCACTCACAGCGTTTACCACAGCGAATTGTGTCCCATTCTAATTTCAAGTATTATGTCCCCGAAAACACGAGCGCAGTTCATGAAGGGGTCAACCTTTTAGGCTTGCAGTCCCGTTTAGGGGATAGACCACTCAAATTGTAAGTAGATTGTGCCCAAAACGGGACTGCGGTCCTACAGCAAAAGGGTTAAGGCATGCATAGCGACCAAGAAAAACGACGTGTGTCACCTCATCAAGCGCCTTGGAACAGGTTGCAGCAGTAAGTTATATACGTGTATCATTATGCTGCGCGCGTGCCGCTTAGTTTACTGTAGCTCATCAATTGCGCCGCAGTTTCCAGCGCGTACCTCACTACCCCAGCAGCATAGCACCCACACGCCTGGCCTGCCTGGTGTGGTCGATGCTGTACTATAATCAAGTCATATATTTTCGACATTGTTTCATACGAGTTCGCCACTTATTCGACACGATGGTTGAGGGTCACTGTCTACGACACGACTCTATGTACATGCTATCCCTAACCCTAACCTTAAACCCTAGGCCAATCAGACTCAATCAACGAGTGATTTGTATTGTGATTAGCCCCATGTTTCTCGTACTGCACAAAGTGTGCTACAACCATAATGTCGAAAATTCAAGTGGTGAACCCTACTCCAATGTTTTTCCTCCGCAACCCCAATGAGTGTTGATTGACCCCTCTTCAACCCCCTTAGGACCGCAGTCCCGTTTGGGGGACAAACTACTCGAAATTTGAGTAGTTTGTCCCCAAAACGGGACTGCGGTTCTAAAAGGGAAAACTGTCCCACTCTAGTTACAAGTAGTTTGTCCCCGATAACGTGAGAGCACAGCTTGGAACCTGGCAAAGAAAGGGATGGTTGTTGATAGACGGAAGTAGGCATATATATCATGTAGATAATAGACCTTATGCATAAGATCCCTTCGTATACGGATATTTCCTCTTTCGGGAAAGTTATGAGTGATCAACGTTAAAGCTCATGCTGCACATTGTCGGATGGCAGGCATAACAATAGTTAATATCCAGCTGTGGGATCTAACTCTCTCCAGGCACGCTACAATAATAGGGGTAGCACTTTTTGCCTTCCGAGGCAAATATTTCCGACTGGCCAGGCTCCTTAACCAAATGTCGTTGGAAAACCGCTATTAATACGTAGGGTTTGACAATGTTATTCGCGACAGACCTGCTGTCTATCTGCCACGGGCTTTGAGGCCTGTCATTGGGTTTCGCAGTTATTATTTCCGCAAAAACGTTGTTTTGGTGGGGGATGGAGCTCCAACGTTATGATCGAGTCAGAAGCCAAGGGTGCTCGATTAAAAAAAGAGAAACCGACCTAAACTCCTTCCCAGTGCCGAAAGGAAAACAAACCAGTCAGTGCTTTGGGATTTCTGGACGATGTTACGAAAAGCGAGTTTTTTTTTCAAGATTTGTATTTTACTCCGTTCTACAGTATATCCCCTCCAGTCTGGGTCTTGAAAATGGGTAGAGGGGTGTCGGGATTTTCTATTCTTCGTAGACCCCTGGAGGAGCCCCCAGAAATAATAGATGCTACCCCTGCCGCTGCGCTCTTTTGCGGCGTCAAATACCGAACTACTTTACTGCTGTGCTGCGTACTCGTTCTGTTTTTCGCTATTAATAGTAGTAGCGGGTAAAAAGGGCAGGCTGGATCCAACTCTTACGAAAATCGTATTACGGTGTGCATCACACCATATTAATATTACGGGGGACCATAGTAAACAGGACCATATATTGTTAGTAAAAATAGGGAAATACACTATATAGGTTTTTGTATATACAGTAGGTCCTATTTACTATGCCCCCCCGTAATAGTTCCCAGAACCGTGTATTACCCCCCTATTATATACATGTATGTCCACACGCCATATTTGGTTCTGATTAGGACTGTACAGTAGTATGGTAGAATCCGCAGTTGTAGTGCTAAGGGAGAGGGGAGTGGTTGGGGAAACAATCCTTAAGGCAATCTCGAAGGACGCACGACCTTGGTGTGTCGGAGGGAACATGTCGTTCGGCCACTCGATAGATGAACGCCAGAGCTTTCTTATCGAAGCGTAAGGCACCTCCCTCACCGCGCTTTCTTGGTCATTGTCAGTTCCCCTATAAACAATAATACACTCACCCGCAATCGGTGGGGGAGGCGACGGATTATCGTACTGTGATCTCGGGTACGCCCGACTATTGAGGTGTGTTTAACTCAATCATAGTTCCACCCTCGTATGAGGACGAAGCGGAAATGTGGTAGGAGGCGTTTTTCAGCGCTTGCAACGCAGATTGTGTCCTTTTTCATTCACCCATATGATTGGTATAGCCGATCGAACAGGCTCTAGTTCCAGCGCCGCCAAGCCGCAACCGCACACCCCTTCAGAATTGCAACCATTTTTTGAGGAGACAAACTACTTGGAACTAGGGTGGGAAATTTCTTGCTTCAGAGAGGAAAGCTGGCGGTAAAAAATGCCAATTGCAGCAGCGGCCTCTTCGTGGTTGGTGGATGATACAATGGTTGGTTTCCGAGCTGCAACGCAAGGAGTCGAACGGTACGGGCGAAACATGATCCTACACCTACTACATGTAGTACTGCTGGGCGCTCACTGTGCAGGCATTAGCTTCTGAGCTATTGGGGTAACATACCGATCGACAACGGGTACCCAGCCCGGGGTAATCCTTCTCCTTGTAACACTCTCCCCCCCTCTGAACGGCGATGACCAGTCCTGTCGACGACGCCAAATGTGAAGAAGGTGTCACCTACTACTGAGCTATAGGGGTCAAATACCGACCGACTACCCAGCCCAGGGTAATCCTTAGAACATCACTCTACTCCTAGAAGGTTCAAAGGATGATCACACCAAAAAAAATCAACCATTGTGTTGGTCGCTATCTTCAACACACGAAGGGGTTGAGGGAAAGGAAGACCAGCTGAAAATATTTGTTGGCATATAATATCGATGCAGGCCTCACACAGTATCCGCTGAGCCAGGATCGTACCTAACTGTTAAGACGGCACTTTTGTCTGTCATGCGTACGATACAGCAGTTTTCTTGTCGCACCGCATTACAATATTCTAATACTCTAATACTCTAATCGACCCGCAAAGGAACGAATGCGGTGAACCAAAAATAAACGAAATGAGTTTCATATTTCACGGCTCAGGAGAAAACCGTTTACCCGTCATGTTGGAACTACAGGGAGGATTGCTTCAACCGAGGGGTTTGCGACTACTGCCAGGAGGCGTGCTTGTGTCACCAGGGACAGGGGGACAAAACCTACGACATTGTCGGCAGCGGAGGATGGGTTCGTCTGGACTGTGCCGATTGTGAGAATCCTTGCACCCCTTTCGACAAGAAGACTGCTACTGTAGTACTGTGGTACCGCAGTATAGATCCACTACTGATGTACAGTAGTAGTAAGAAACAACTTAAACGGTGGTAATATTAGGCTCACTGTTTGGAGGGCGCCGAGATATTTTGGTTTCTAAATCGAATGGTGGTAATATTAGGCTCACAGTTTGGAGGGCGCCGAGATATTTTGGTTTCTAAATCGAATGGTGGTAATATTAGGCTCACTGTTTGGAGGGCGCCGATATATTTTGGTTTCTAAATCGAATGGTGGTAATATTAGGCTCACTGTTTGGAGGGCGCCGATATATTTTGGTTTCTAAATCGAATGGTGGTAATATTAGGCTCACTGTTTGGAGGGCGCCGATATATTTTGGTTTCTAAATCGAATGGTGGTAATATTAGGCTCACTGTTTGGAGGGCGCCGATATATTTTGGTTTCTAAATCGTACTCAGCGGGGAGCGCTACGCTACATCCCACCTGGTGCACAATAGCCTACGCGCAAGGGTGTTTTTCAAGCTGTCCTTATTGCTCAGATTTGCCAGATCTTGTTGGCGGGGGTAAGCGGGGTCCTGCCTTTTTTTATTCTCCTCTCATTTCTTATCTTCGCCCTTATCCTGTCTGTCCTTCCTAGTTGTAACTCAGATCCGGGGTCACATACATAGCGGGTTCTCCTTGGCTCGTGCCTTGCATTGTTATCGCGAGAATACTTTGGCCCTCTCTTCCTCCGTCGACTCGCGTCTAATCGATTGCGCCTATCATATCATACATACCCACGCTACTAGGCGCTCTCCGCAGTTGATTCCTTTGATTTTTGCAAAATAACATCAGAATCTCACTCACCAACAGCAGTGGGAGTTGGGCTCACAAAATCAACGCTAACAGTATTCGAGGGCACCGGGGAGACCTACATGCTGGCTTGATACTGCTGACGCTACCGATTGCTTGACCTGCACAGAATAGACGAGATGAAGCTCACAGTGTTCCCCATACAATGCTTTCGTCGGTGATTGTCTACTGAAAATCTGGTGATGGTGGCAAGACTTGAAGAGAGTTTCCGATCATCATTAAATCTTCGTGAAGGATGTTCCCAAAACCTCCAAACAATCGGTCGACCAATGGAAATCACCCGAAAGACGTCAGTCGTGTCCAAAATTCCTTCCGCCCCAAAAGACCGTTGATGACGTCGGCCGTCATCCAAGGGTTTTCGGTCAAAGAGGGTTTCTCGGCCGAATTGTTTTGACCAATCAGAAAAGTACGTGCTACACACCCCTTTCTGTCGTTTCGATGAAAACGTACAAAACATGCACTCGTACCTCTCAAGTTGTTTTGAGGTAAGTGAAGAAAAATGTCAGAGGGGCTGGTACACTGTGCATATGGTACTGCTGTAGTGCCTCCATCGGATACCCTGCGGTTCGTTTTGATTTGAAGCCACTGCGGTCGGTTCTCGCCGTCCGTGTTTCCCTTTTGTTGCGCACAACTCCTCGCTCGAACGACGCAGACGTGTGTCCCGCGGGGAAATCTTGGACGGCGCGGCAGGAGAATCTTGAAGGTGGCGCATGGGGTGCGCTGGAGAATCACGCGCTGGCTGAGTGTTCGGGGAACGGCAGGCGAGCTTTACTCAAGAGGCGTTCTACGGTAGATGTTCACCCTAGTTTTTTTTAGGCTCCTCACTCAAGGAGAGCTCCATACCTCACCCGAAAAAAGACTTGAGCAAAAATAAAATTACATCCCGATGAATAATCCCATGTCCCAAGTTTACACAAATGTCATCTTTCGAAACAAGATTAGTATTCCGACGATTTTAGGGTATGGAACCCCGTCATTCAGAAAACATTTTTGGCGGAAACGTGCCACCTCTATTGTCGGACGCGTACTGCACACACTATCCACACTTATTCCCAAGTATTTTGCCCCCCCAAAAACGTGCGTGCAGTCTAAAGGGGTTATTGCTTTTTCGCACGTTTCCAACAGAGGGACATATTTTAACGCGGTCATCCTCCGGGTAGCACCACTGTAGCATCCGCAGGCGTGTTGTCACCGTGGTATAAACCAACTTCGACCACCATTTTTCCGTTGCTCTCTGCGCAGTGGAGAAATGACTAGCTTTTTTGGGTCTAAACGCATGGTTGACCTGCGAGGATTTCAGTATTATCAAGACATGGCCGAAAAAAAAAAGTTGCCACTGATTTCCGGTTGCCCTTCTACGAAGATGCCACACCATAAGTTCGAAAGGCCAATGGGCGCGTTCTACGATAGAGGTAGCACATTTCCGCTAAAATATTTTCTGAATGACGGGACCCCTTAAGCCAAAATCGTCGGAAGGCCAAACATGTTTCGAAAAACGGCGTATTTCTATGCTCGGGCCATGGGATTGTTCATCGGGATGCAATTTGAATTCGGCCGAAGTCAGTTTTCGGGTGAGGTGCAGACCTCTTCAAGTGAGGAGCCTCAGACAAATTAGGGGGAACCTCTATCGTAGAATGCCACAATGCGTTACGTCGAGATTCCCGCGCCGAAGAGTGCGTACAGCTGCGGTCGACTTCCTCGATACCGTAAAAAAATTGCCCCTTTTCGTTAGCAAGGTGTTGGGTTTTTGCTGCGACCTCTGTTGTTTTGCGCACCCGGATACTATTCTCCGCATTTGAACTTTCGAACCAGCCCATCCAGCTTCAGCATGAACAACACTCCGCCATTCCGGGCGAACCAATGCTTCATGCGTGCACGTGCGTCCCTCAAACGTCGTTGCAATCAACATCACAAGTAATGCCCGCGGTTCATGGATTTGTTTTTCATCATTTTCACATTTCACTCCGCCTTCTCCCTGCGCTTCACTCGAGACCCTGTCGAGGTACCCAGGCTATGTCTAATCGTGACCGACTCAGCACACCTTGCCCCGTGTCCAAACACTTGTTTCGTTTTTTGCGACGTGCTCCGACCCGGGCACCCTTTACGCTTCCCACACCCACCACCGAACAGCTGCAACAGGACAGACGCGTCGTGCATCTGCTCCTCTGGCTTCGAAGGCGACGCCTGCCAAAGAAGTGAGCCCTGTGATATAATTTTTCAGTTTTTTTTTTTCCCCCCGGTTCTGAGTTGGGTTGGGTGCTGACTGGAATATCGCCCCCCACTTGCCTGCTTTTGTTTCGGTTGGGAAAAAGCATACCGCCAGCACAGAACACGTATACTTCCGTACCCGAACCCATGAGAGAGCAATATGCCGCAAGTATCTACCGACGCGCAGAAAAGGGTCTTGCAGTACGCTACGCGGCATTCTATATACACTAGTTGACTTTAACAATAAGATCTGCATGCCTGATGGCAATCCTTCCGCACGGACGGAGAACCGTCGAAAACACGCTCCTGGGGCACAAAACAATCGAACCTTAGGGGGGCAAAGGTGCAGGCAGCAGTATCATCAGGAAGATCCTCCGACTGGCCTCCACCGGACCTTAAAAAAAATCGATCGACTCTCCGCGGGAAACGATACACCAACCCCAAGCCAACAACGACCGCGGGCGATCGGACCGAACCCCCGAGTTTTAAACGGCACCCGCAATGCCGTACGATATTCATCCGGTATATTTTCTGTCGCCGCCCGCTCCTTGCACCATCACCACCACCGTCCTACTCCGTATCCCCTTGTTGCACCAGTAAAAACGCGTCATTCCATCGACCGTCTAGCGCCAAACCCTCCACTCTTCTAGAAACGCCTTCTTCGTCAACACCTCCATCACCTCCATCGCCGTCGTCGCTAGCCATCGCCATCGCCGAGTCTCGGACCAAAGACAGCGCCCTGTCCCACTGCCCGCCCACCACGCACGCGTCGAGCGCCGCCCGGCAAGTTGCGGGGGACGGTTCGTGCTCCTCTGTTGCCCACATGGCCTCCACTGTAGCCAGAGCCTTGTCCGCCGTCCTCGCCGCCGTTGTGGCGGCGGCAATCGCGGAAGAGGCGTTATTTTGTGATTCTTTTGGTGCCATGGACTGGTGTTGCGATGCGACGCCACCGAGGCGGTCGGATGGTGTTTTTTCCGGAGCGTTTTCGAAAAGCGGCGGTGCTTGGGAGGGAGGGAGGTGGTCATCCGTCGCACCTGGAATGCCTGCCGAGAGAGGTTCGGCGGTGTCGGGAAGAAGAGATGGGTCGAGGGGGGTGGGGGGCGGGGGTGATTTACAGTGGAGATATTCGCAAAGCGACTGGGTTGTGGTCTAAGTCACCACCAGTGCAAAGACAAATAATAAGTTCCAGTTCAACTCTGATATACAGCAGTCAGTCATTACATTGATATTACCAGGTATACAAGAACGAGTCTGTCCTTGGTGACACCCCCCCATGGGTGATCTTGAATTAGTTCGTCTCGTTGTCCCTCCTAGGACACGTCGGGAACACTGGAACAGGATAAGGACCTGCGCCTGTAATCAAAGCAGGATCCACTGTCCATGCTGGTGTCCATATTGTGGTCGACGAGTATTGTCGTCGTAGAGGGGTGATCTGAGCTGGCGGATGCCCATTGAGATATATGCAAGCATTGACAATCCCTCGAAATAACTTAGGGAAACCATATCTCCACGCATCGGCCTTTTTCCGAAAAATCCTTGATTTCGATAAGAACCTTTCTGAATTGCACTTTGGCGAGATGCTTCTTCTTGCAGTCTGCCAGCATCCTTCCCGTCGGCACGAAGTGGAGTGTTTGCACACACGATGAACCTGAACACGTGTATATAGCGGCTCCAACGCCGAGAATATGGGTGCCCATACCTGGCACGATGCTCATTCCCTCGGCTTCCATCCGCTGGAGGAGGTACTCAACGTGTTTCGCCTGCCCCGCCCAACGGCACTCGGCGAGGGCGGCTGTGTACACCACGTTGCCAGGTGCAACTCCCTCTCCCTTCATCTATTCGCGTCGACCAGCAAGAAGCAAAAAAGGGGGAGCAAGAAAGGGACCATGAATTAATACCTAGCCCTCGTACGATATACATTTCAATATACCCGTAGCATAAATAACATTGCATTCAGATCCGGCCTAACTCTATTGTATAGGATTTAGAGTGGATCCCACAGTTGAGCTGGGTTTCGATGGGCGACCACGTGCCCATTGGAGCCTAAGGTTCATTCTTATCTTAGAGGATTTTTTCCATAATTTCCAAAGTTTGGAAATAATTGGAGATATGTACCTGGTATCAATATACGGAGGCGTTCTGTCACTATTCGTGAATTTCTCCAGAACCAAAAATATCAACATTCCAATATTGGGAAAAAAAAACAAGAAAACATGGAAGAGCAAATTGCGCGAAAAAAATGTCGAAAAATTGGATAAAAAGCTCTCCGATAAGAATAAGCCGTTACCGCGGGGGCACCAGACGCTACGACAAGTACTGCTTGTAATGGAGAATGAAGGGAATATGGAGAGTAGACGCACGTTGTTGACTGTGGAGGATCCACCGAACTATCAATAGCAGGGCATGCCACTTCAGGCAGCAGCAGCAGCAGCAGCAGTAGCAGCAGCAGCAGCAGCAGCAGCAGCAGCAGCAGGAGCAGCAGATCCATCGCGCCCATCAGTTGCTTGTGTGCATGTGCTGCTATATACGTACTACGGGTGCTGTGGTTCTCTGGTGCACTCAAATTTTTAAAAAACACAGAAGTACGTGCGGGGTATCAGACCTGGTACGTATGTAGATTACTGAAGTGCGGCGCAACCTCAATTGTGGCAGCATGAAACCTACCTCATCCACGAGGAAGAGCGCGAGTTCCCACGGGACAACACTCTGCCCACCGAAAGCGCGTGCGAAGCTCGCGGGCGCACCGCCCTGCTGCAGGCAATCGCGTCGCTCGTTGTTGCAACGATAAGCTGTCTCAGCACGACTAAACACAGGAGGAGCCGAAGGAAGCCCTGCGGTGGATGACCTGAAACCTCGAGGACGCACGCAGCTCTCCGGCAGACTGCAGCGGTCTGCTCTTGACCGATGCAATCGTACCGCGTGCCTGGAAGAGGAGCTGGAGGCCCGCCTTAATATCTCCAATCGCACAGCAGGCATCTTGCTCGACGATACATGACGGAGAGAGAAATATGTCATTGTAGACATGAACAAGCCATGTTGATCTTTTAGCGCGCTCGACATGGAGGGTGCCACGCAGCTCACACAGCTGCTGCTGCTGCTGCTGCGAGTAGCTACCAGGCCGGCTTGGGCCCAGGCACAAGAAGCGGCTCGGCAGAAGCCCTGCCGTGCTGCGCGTGAAAGCATCGGTATCTTCTCTTCTGGTCGTAGGCACTACCAACATACAGCAGGCGCCCCTGTAACTCTGTAACGAGCAAGGTCTCTGGGCTCTGAGCAACTGGTGTGTGTGTACCGTACCTGGTATGTGTGTGTGTTTTTTTTTGCGGGAGTTGAAATAGAAAAATATGTTTCCGGCGGGGAAAACTGGCTGACGTACCCCACACTTTTCAGTTTTCGATTCAGGCCGTGATCATGTGATCATGGTATGTGATCATGTACATGGTGCCGTGATGCCGCGATGTGGTTGACGTGCTGACGGTTTCACGGTTTCACGGTTTCACGCGGATATGTAATCCGTTCTGCAATAAATAAGCTTTTTACCAGGTACCCTGGTATGATTTTCTGAAGCACGTTGAACACCGACGACAGACAATACTTGACGACTGGGAACTGGAAATGCTACATATATATACGTATGTGTTGAACAAACCCTATCCGCGCTATAGACACCACTCGCTCTTGGGGCCTGCGCCGCGAGGTAGAAGGGGAAAGAGGCAACCCGTTCGTGTGTGTGTTCTTTTTGCCGGAGATAGCGACCAAAACAATGACCACTTTGTTCGTTTGGTGTTTATCAACTGACGCTTTCTACGATAGAGGTAGCACATTTCCGCTTTTTTGTTTCTGAATGACGGGCCTCCTTAACCCAATTTCGTCGAAACGTCAATGTTGTTTCGAAAAATGACGTTTTGTAAACTTGGACCATGAGATTTTTCATTCGGAAGCAATTTAATTTTTGCTGAGCTGATTTTTCGGATGAGGTAAGGAGCTCCTCAAGTGAGGAGCCTCGAAAAATTCAGGGTGAACCTCTAGCGTAGAACGTCTCAACTATTAATACCTGGTACAAGTACTGTTTATGAGTAGGAGCAGCGTGATAGCGCCCAGCAGTACGTATGGTCAGGATCATGTTACGCCAGTCTCCTTGTGTTGAAAAAACTTGGACACCGATTTGTGCTGTGTGCTGTACCACCCCCCAACCACGCAATGTGGCCATTCATTGCTGTACAGTACCTGGTATAATCGTAAGTATTTTATCGTCAATTTTCCTTTCTGGGTTCCCAAGAAGGTATCGTATAACAACACCGTTTTCTCTACGAACCCGTCGGCATCCAGCACACCCACCCAGTCAGTGCCGTGCCGATTATTCATCCCAGAGAGATACAACAAGCTCTGTGTGGCCACAACATTACGATACAGAGATACACTACATCATTGTAGTCAATGCAATGCAATGCCATGCCATCGTATTGGATACGACAGCCACAACACACAACACCGTACGGCGGATTGGCTTGTGTCTACCGAAGATATACAAGTGATCGGGCATGAGAGCTGAGGGAAGTAAAAGAGATCAAATTAATACCACCACATGGCAATGATACCCGCTTGACCTGTGGTTTGCACCACGGCATAGTAAGGCCTCTTTGGCCTGTGGTTTGACACTTACTTACGTCCAAGTCTAAAGGAGGATTATGTGTTCGACGAGAGGGTAAAACAACAACAGGTATGTATCCATCGGTATACCGACGACAAGGATTTAACAGCATTGGTACCGTACTCTGCTGTATCAGGTACGTGTGTGTATTCACGCACGTACTTCTTCCTCGTACCTGGTACCTGGTGCCTGATACCAGGTACCAGGTATAGTTTATGAGGTAGATTTATTCAAGCGCACTATGTATGAGTGAGTATGATACTTTGACGCCCCGCATCAGTCAGTATATATATATATATATATGCTTTCAAGTCACAGTAAGGTGTGTGTGGTACGGTAGACTACTCGTACGTTTGCCCATTAATCGCGGCCGAACGAATCGATTATCCCCGCCCTCTTATCCTGCCCCCCCCCCTTTGTTCATATTGGCAGCTGCGCATGGGCGCGTCGCTCCAATCGCGTGATACACACTGCAGCACCGGTACATCGATAACTCCCACTTTTTAAATTATCATTCTCGCCATCCGACGAGTTGTGTCGCATGAAGCATGAGCATCAACGTTGCCCACTCATGAGCACTCCGAGAGAAGAAAAATACGTGAAACAAAAAGAGCCTTGAATACAAAGTCTGATGACTTCATATTATCCCATTAACTGCAGTCTTTAGATATTCCAATCTACCAGAACAAAGTCCCGGTCTCTTTCCTCAACAAAACGACCACAATTTCCCTTTCCAATCGTCTACCACTCCTCTCTCTATCTTAATCCACCACCCCCCCCATCTCTCAGAATTCACCACACCCCTCTTTCTCCCATTCCACCGCCGCCGTCGTACCGTGCATACGTGTTTCCCTTAGATTCGTGCCCTTCAGGTTGCTCCGATCATGGCGTGTGTCTTAGCATCCACGACCTGGGACAGATCACCGAGGCGTTGCCGCTGATGGGCGAGTTCAACATATACGGGGGGGTAGGCTCCAACGAGGTGAATACAGCATCAGAGCGAAGCCTGCTCACTGGAAATACAAACCCAAACTAATTCCAAGCGTTGCTCCCCCGAAAGCCCGCGTGCAGTTTCTCAAGGGGGTAAAGCACCACGATGCTGAAGAAGGCGGTATGAACATGGGGCTAGGGGCTGACTATTGTCTGATGTGCAGGCTGTCTCTGTCTGCATCCGACATGACCCCCCCGCCGAGTAACCCCCCCCCCCGCTGTAGCTGACCCGAGTTCAAGACTTTGGTTGTAGTAGTAGTGGAAGCACAGCCCCGCCCACTTGAAGCAGTAGACGCGCGTTGTATCGCTTCTATACTGGGTCGTGCCACCTGAAAGCAAGCGTGTTCTTTCAGATTCACCGGGCGCTGTAAAGTCGAGCGCTGTATTGAGGAGTATGCACAACGCCTGTATGTGCGGCGTGCGACAGCTGGATAGAGTATAGGCCCAAATACATTAAATAACCTATTCATAAGAAAAGCACCTACTGTAGCTCACTTTGTCAGGGATGTTCATAAATTTGGATTGAGAAATCGTGCTCAGCGGCTATTATAGCACTATTTTAAACCCTATGCTGCTGTAGTATACCTGGTACTAACCTATGCCCAAAGCTGATGCCATATTACCGGGTAGGCATGTATACCGCAGTAAGCAATAAATATCAGATAGTTATCAGAACCCACGAGGGACCCAAACACCATGTATCCCCGCACGCTCACACACCAGAACGTGGTCTGATTGCCATGCTTCCCCCACAATTGTACTATTAATAGTGTGAATGCACAAGGCTTGCTCAGATTGGATGCTCTAGTTTTTGTCGGGGCTATTCGATGTTCAGCCCTAGCCATCACCCCTCTACCGTTCTAACACGAGTCGTACTTATGTTCGATACACGGTACATACCTACATACCTACCTCCCTCCCTACAGTACCTACATACCTACGTATATACATACCTGGTACATACGCGGATAGAGTCGAGTAGAACAGACGCATGCGACGGTTGGTAGGGGTGGGTACACCTTCGAAATTTTCCCGAGGTTACGGTCCTCGCTTGAGAAGCTGTGTGTGTCTTTCACATGAAACCGTTCTTTCTACCCGTCGACATCCAGCACAGCCAGTGTCCGTGCCGATTATTCTATCCTAGAGAGATACAAGCTATGTGGTCACAAAATACCACACAGAGATACCACGTTGTCATGCAGTAAGCAGAGCAGACAGTGCAATGCCACGCCATCGCTCCATATACGTACGTATCACCCCCAAAAAAGGGTTTTCACAAAAAAAAGGCTTTTACACGCTTGACCCGATGGGCAATCCCATCCCATGGCCTACCAAGGTTTACAGTGAAACATAGAGAGTAAAAAAAACGCATGCCTTTAGCACCTTATTGCCTCATTGGGTAGTTCCGAAGTTGAGAAGCCCCATCAGTCAGAAATATTAGCCTCATAAGGCGAAAAGGTGCTTTAGTAAGATACCCCTATGTATCACAGTACCCATCGGCAATTCACTTATAAGATCATACCATACCTGCTCGTTTCCGGCTTCTGGCAGACGGTGGCCTGGGATTCCGAGGCCATGTATGGCTGCCGGTGCGATTCGTCTTGGGAGGTGGGACTGGGTGCTGGTCAGCGGCAGCAGGCGGAGTATTTTGGCGCGGACTGTGCTCAACGTAAGTCTGGAGTCCGCCGACGTACCCTTGTTTTCTGCACTCTAATTCCGAGCCTATTTTGTTCAACAAAAAGTGCCCCAAAAGTGAGTATAATATTTAATATTACGGGGGGCCATAGTTAACAGGACCTATGGTACACATAAAAACCTATATGTTTAACCATTTTTACTAACAATATTTGGTCCTGTTAACTATGGTCCCCCGTAATAGTACAACACATGATTGACTGTATTACGTTGAGTTCCCTCCTACTAAAAACGAGCATCGGATGCCAGAAGAAGAGCTTTCCCGTGATATGAAAAAATGACCACGAAGAAAATAAGAGCGCAGAACCCCCAAACGTGCATTCCTGACCTCTTCTTTGTTGTAAAAAATAACACATCGAACAGATAGATGATCTGCAGGTCGGATATATCATCTACATATACAATATTTACAGATAGATCATCTAGGTCCTCACCTGGAGTTATAAGATGTCGTGCAGGATTTGCATGGTACAAGGTGCATATCCAACCCACGGGAAAGAAAGCGTGCTATTAATAGATCGTGCAGATTGTACGGTTCCCAGCCCGCAACATGAGCTATGGTACATAGATAGATCGTAACGATTGGGAAACTACTATATATATGCCCTGAGCGATGTGTGTATATACTGTAAACTTTGTTGTAAAAGGCGTGCTGTGATACGTGTATCTTATCTCAGGTCGATGTCCTACTGGAGACGACCCTCTAACCTCTGCGGACGACACGGACTGCGAGGGGGTTTCGGCGGACGGGGGCTTCGGGGTAGGAGAGGTATGGACGGGGCAGCATAATTTTTGTCGGTATAGGAAAAAAGCGCTTGACCGCTTGGCCAGATTATTATCGCCGTATAACACTATCACACGAGTGATAAGATAGCACACACCCTCTCGTGACGAATTTCCGAGCCGATTTTCTCCAAAACCAAAGGGGGGCAGACATAACGATATTGGTGGCTTTGGAACTAATTCCCATCAATATACCTCAATAGACGCATCGCTTTGCGTTTTCGATCTCCCCGTTGTCGAGTAAAGCAGCCTAGAAATTCGTCCAAGGGGGTGTGATATCTTATCACCCGTGTGATAGTGCCTTGGTGTTATACGCTATCCTTTTTGGGGTGGGGGTGGTATGCGCGGCCACATCATTTCGTGCCGATAGAAAAACGAGCCGTAGACTACAATGTGATCTGATGACTGTCCTCCGAGGTATGCATGCACGGCAACATCATTTTCGCTGGCAGAAAAGAGCCGTAGACTGCCGCAGTGTGGTCATAATTTTTTAATCCTACTCGTAGGTTCGATGCAATCATAAATGAAAGTCCTGATATGCATATATCTTCCAGATTCCATTTCACATCATTTCGAACGGTTACTCGTATTCATACGAAAATCGTGTCAGTCACTTACCTGGGAACTGCTTTCCAACTGCTACACTCCTCGGACATATTGTGATCTAAACCATTTTTATTAATAGTTCATCACCTGCAGCTGCGAAGAGGCTGTGGGGGATCTGCATAGTACAGCTCCAACCAAGGAAATATATGCTACTCAGGGTATTCGTATCCCACTCGGCAAAACATGAGCTACTGTAGATCATACAATGTCGAGAATATATGACCTATCTGCCTTGAAATATCTAGCCCATGAAGTGGGAATGATCTGTAGATGATCTGCAGGTGATCTGTCCGAGGAGCGTGGGACCCAGGCATAGCAGCTTGTGATGCTATACGATAAGTGTATTGGTCCTGTTGAGACTGCAGTCCCGCTTTGGGGACACAGTACTTCCAAGTCAAGTGGGTTGTTCCCAAAACGGGACTACAGCCCTAGAAGGGTTAATACAGGCAACACCCAGCGTCTAGAAATAGCGTTCAGCAGCACAATACGTATCATCACGCCGTGCGCGTGTCGTGCAACTCCCTGCGCTGCAGTTTCTGTAGTAATAGGACTCATACCATACCCCACCCTACCCTACCCTACCCTACCCCTAGCAGCCCGGGCTGCTTAGGGTGGCCGGCCGATGCTGCACAGGTGATCGCCATTTACCGTCGACACATTTTCCCTTCGCAGCCCTCAGGAGTATGCCAATATAGAGTGGCGTGTCCATTCCAATGCTTAGTGCGCTTAGTGTGTGGCAGGCCCGATGGATGTGCGTGGTCTAGACTTAGAATGCAGCGAGTTTCTCGTGCTATAACAGCAAATCACAAAACGGCATTCATGTACACGTGTACACGGTGCGGGGAACAAACTTAAAACGCACCACCCTCCGGTATACTGCACGAACACCCACAAGGCGAATCGCCGCGGGCAGATCCGATCGTGTACAGCACTTACCGTGCCACTCCCATTCCTCGGCGCCCACCCACTGTCGACTTACAGGCGGGAAACTTGTGCCACGTGGACTGTTCCAATCGAGGGCTGTGCGACTACACTAGTGGGGATTGCAGCTGCTACGACGGTTTCTACGGCTACAATTGCGGAAAAACAACCGCTCTGTCGTACTAACGAAAAACAATGTTAGAGAGACGGCACGAAGACGCACACAAGTAAAAACCTGGTGCTTTCAGCCCCTTGGAAAACTCGGCGCACTAGCTAGCGGCTAGGAACGCCAACGCCTCTTCCGCCGTACAACCCCACTTTTCGTTCGTTGCGTATTTTCTGCATCATCCAACTTCTTTTTTTTTTCTGTTGCGCCTCCGACGATCACACACGCACACAACGAACGGCACGCAGCGAGTGCGTTAACAGGCTTAGCTTTCCACTCAAACGACAACACAGGACAATCCCGTACGAGCAGCCCCAGCACAACAAAAACGCGGCACAACCTCTCCTCTCGAATTGAGCAAGAAAAAAACGCGGCGCAACCTCTCCCCCCTAGGTGGATCGTTCGCGTGCCGCTATTGGGCTGCCCGCCGCTTGACCGTGAGGTGCGTCCCGTGCTCTGGGATGGTCGGTATTATCCACGCGTTCGGCACCCCTGCGTTCTTGTTGATCAAGGAAAACTCGTATCGGTTAACCAGGAGAGACAGGACCACCTGCAATGACACAAGGGGTGGTGCGAGGGTGTGTGTATGTGTTCTCCCCGACGAGTGCCAAGGGATGGTGCGGTGTGTGTGCTATGCGTTGTCTGCGCGAAAATAAACCCTCCGTCAGATTAGTCTACTGCTACTAATACGCGCTCGTACCAGGCAATCAAGTATCAAGTGGTAGCACTCGATCCCTGCCCGAGGCCCTGTGTTTTACCCCACGTAAGGGCCCCTGCCGCGTCAGGCTACCGCGCATCGGGGTTGACGTCATTAAAATTGCGGCTACTTGTTTGAGGCGCCCTACACTCAACAGCCCATGCCCATGTTGAAAAAAAATAAATACTGTACGCTCAACCCGATCAACAATCCGTTCGGCCAAATACATACGTAGAGAAACACAACAACTGCAGTATTTATAGCTAATGTGACAGTTGAAGCGGCCCAGTCCGTCAGTCAGAAAATGTTGGACAAACAATACACGTCACGGCGAACGGGGTAACATACGCTGCGGAACGGCTTACTGCCCTCCCCCGCCAAAATTTACACTGGCATCAGGTAAATACTGCTGCAAGTATCATCCCACACAAGATTCCAGTACAGTATCACGGGGGACCGTATTAAATAGAACCTACGGTACACACAAAGACCTATATATTTCGCTTTTTTTACTGACAATATTTTGTCCTATTTTCTACGGTCCCCCGTAATATTACCTGGGACCATAGTTAATAGGACCAAATATTGTTAGTAAAAATGGTCAAGTATATAGGTTTTTACGTATACCATAGGTCCTGTTAACTATGGTCCCCCGTAATAGAACACTATAGGTAAATATTGTTAGTAAAAATGGTCAAGTATATAGGTTTTTACGTATACCATAGGTCCTACCAGGTATTAACTATGGTCCCCCGTAATAGTTGTCCTCTCAAAAAACGAGGGTACAGTTAGCCCCACAAGGGGTTCAGTACCTTCGACTCCAGAAGCGACAGGTGCTGCCCCAAGCAGTTCCTGGGCCCGTCAATAAAGGGTAGGAAGGTGTACGACGCCAAAGCCCCGGAGAAGCGGGACGGGTCGAACCGCATCGGCTCCGGCCACAGATCCGCCCGCTCGTGTACCGCCTGATCGATGGGTGCACCCCGGCGGCGGGCGAACGCATCGGGGAGGGGGAGGGACAGGGCGATACATAGGGCCGAGAAACATCTTACGACGCCAACATAGGAGACGGAATATGGCAGCAGTACGCAGGGTTGAGAATTTGGGTTCCCATATAATACAGTACAACGGTAAAGGAGACATATTTCGGCTGTGGCCATCGAGCCGCCGTTTTAAGCCACACTTTGGGCATCGACAGCTAGACCGTTGAAACATCCGCTCGGTTGACGGAGCCTGGTAGCATCCAGGGGAGCGACCTTTCTACCCGTCGACATCCAGTGCAACCGGTGTACGTGCCGATCCTTCGACCCTGACCTTGGTATAATCCTTCTAGACGAATTAACGTAAAACGCGTGCGGCGGACGTATTTTATGATGCCGCTAAAATGAGCAAATGTGGGACTACTGTAGTCCTGCAGAAGGTAGTCTCTTTTTGCAGTGTGGGTGTCGAGATACCATCATATTATCATACACCGAGGTGAGTTATGTGGCGTTACTACACTCCCGGGGGTCAGCAACAAATAACCGAACAATAGCGGCTATCTCAAGAGTGCCCCTGAGGAGAGAGACTGGGTGTTTTTTTTTCCGAAGGATTATAGTGATGATGAGGCGGGACGCACGATTTATCATGGTAGGGGATAAGACCTGGTATCCACACCAACACGAGCACCACACAACACAGATGCACCGTCTTTTTCGGTCACGCACGACGCTGATAAAAGAGCAGCAGCGAATCTGGTATTCTTAACCTCTTTACGACCGCACTTCCGTTTTGGGGCCAAGTTACTTGGAGTTAGAGTAGATATGTGTGTTATGTACACTGCAGTACTAAATTGGTTTAACTTCACCCCTATGCGACTTCAGAGGGGAAATATGTGAATATTTTATATACATATATGACGGTTACAGGGTCGGCCACGCTAGGCATCAGCCCGGGCTGCTGGGGTAAGCTGCTACGTCCGAAGTGCATCGCACAATAGGGAGACGTACGGCACGCGGCGGGCGGGCGGGCAGGCAGGCAGCATCATGGTCGTTGTATTGCCGCCCACTCTTCCTCAACGGGCTGGGCCATAAGACCGCACTGGAAGCTTGTTAGGCCTCTATACTGCAATCGAGACAAAGGGAAAATATCCTCCGTATATACAATTGCACCCGCGTTTTTTTGGTGATAAACTACTTGAAAATAATATGGGACTATTTTAGCAGAAGGTAACAAGGGCAACCTGTATCAAGAACTGCGAACATGTTTGTGGGCAATAGGGTGGGACGCTTTTTTCCTACGTTAAAAGTGCATATAAGGGTTACGCAAGTCTTGCCTTGATCATGAGGTGCACATGGCTCCCTTTAGGGATGAAGTGCTCCTCCCCCTCGTCTCCGCAGATGGTAGTATCCTCCACGCAACGCCGAACCACCAGGGGGACAACGCTGTGGACGTCACAGAGGGAGGGAGACGAAGAAGCACGTTAGCTACCACGGCAGAGTCGGGAGTGGGCCGGAAGGGTGGCAACGGAATACATATATACATTTATACACGTCACACCTATTGCGGCAATCGACCACGGACCTTGCCTTCCTGTGATCCGGGGAGAGAATCGCCGGTTTGGTTGTCCAAGGAGGCACGGGAGGGAGGGGGGGGGGTACTCATTTCTTTTTTTTGGGGGGGGGCACTTAAGGCGAGTAGAGTGGATATGAGATATGCGACCCTGTATAGCCGGAGTGGGTTCATTATGAAACGGTCAAAGCTAAACAACGAGGAAACAATCGCTCCAATCCCTCAGACGTGTACAAAACGGGCCGGGTCATTTGGCAGTCCTATTTCCGCGCCGTTTTCGACGTCGTTCTTGCACCACTATGCCGGGTTGAACTTTGGAAAAGACAACATGCTCGAAAGTACACGCCCAGCGTTGACACTCTTCAGATATTTTTTCCAAAGGAGAAATATATCATAGGTGCAAGCCGAGGGTGCAATACAAAAAAGGAGAAAACGTCACCACACTTGACAAAAAAAGTCAGAACGAAAATCAAACCAGTGGAGTGGCAGATGATCTGCACGACCTAAAAAAAATGACCTTGAAATATGAAATATAGATATACTTCGTATATGTTTCAACTTAGTTTTATACCTTGAAATATATAATATAGATATACTTCGTATATGATTCAACTTCGTTTTAATATATCCTCTTTTGTCTAGACCTCGGAAAAAGTGCCGTTTCGGACTCTCGCTTTGGTGTGCCCTCGTGCAAGAACGGAATCACCTATACTTGCGGAGGGCCTCCCGCAGACACGCCTCGGTGAGCTGTAAACCCCGAAGAGCTTCCGCAGACGGAAGGGGGCCGGTCAAAGAAGCCCCGGAGCCATACACCTCTTCCGATTCCGCCACCACCTTCGAAGAACGATACGAAGCCGTTCAAGCACAATGTAAGCAACACAAAGCTAAGACGCACGCCATCAAAGCGTCCGTCAAGCCGTACAGAAGCAGCACGCCCACCCACGCCATGCGGCAGAGATTTGCGTAGTTTTCGTGTACCTTCGCAAGGATCGTACAACTCACAAGACTGCATAGCGACGTGATTATGACCGAGTACACAGTCTAGTCTGGGTAGTGTTGCATTCAACCAACGAATGCGTGCGTCGGGATTCGATTAAACTACAGTCGGTGTTTGCTCTTTGCGTCCCCTGGTCACCAAACGGAAAACAAAAAAAAAACTGCAAAAAATCACCTTGCTCATGAGGTCCTTATTTTCCATGAGCTCGTAGAGAGACCAGTTGAGCATCGACGCTGACGTCTCGTGCCCGGCGAGGACAAACGTCTTCATCTCGTCCCTGATCTGCGACACCGAACGAACACGATAAACACGAAATCAGCCGCAAATGGAAGCAAACAAAACAACCCAAAGGAGACGAGTCGCGACAGCAGCAGGGACCACCGCAAGTATCGAACGCCAAGTTCGACCGACCGTGCCTACGACCACGACTTGACTATCCATTGTCTCCAGTCGTTGTCGGTGTGGAGGGGTGGAGGGGGGGGGGGCGAGGACGGGGGCGCGGGCACGGCGGGTTTACAGGACAATTTATGGTACTCTCCTCGCACGTTGTTTAGCACCAGCACTAGCCCCCAGCTGCAGTCACGTGCGGGCAAGCCAATGTCACGCCAAGTACATAGCGGCAATGATGCACCTGTGGACGCACGCTTAAAGAGCGAGTACTTCGCATGCCCCCACGCTTCTATACACCCACCACGCATCACACTCCAACCGCCAGAAGGTGTTTACCAGACGCACCTGCAGTGCTGCCGCTGGTCCCCACTCCCCCGGCTCCAGCGAATGCAAAACCTTGTCCAAAATATCACGCCTCCGTGAAGGTGAATCATTTCCGTTGTGCCCCACCCCTCCGCCGTTTCCATTGGCCACCCCGCTCCCCGCCGCCGTAGCGACAGCATCCCCGTTTTCTCTCGGCCCCGCGGGCTGAACCTTTTCTGCCTGAATCAGGTCCCACCGGCGGTAAATAATGCCTGTGATGTAGTCGTTGAGTATCCGTTGGTTTTTTATGTGAGCCCACCAGGCGGGCACGAGCGGGAAGAATCGCCGCATGGGATTCCATGTCCTGTTTAGTATACAGAGAGGGTTGGGTTACGCAGGGAAAACATGAGCGTGTGATTAGGGCTTGACTTTTTGCAGCCGCCCGACCTTCGGGCCGCTCGTTCCTGAAGGGCATACACATGCATCGCCTGCTTGGGGAAATACACTCGCTTATCAACACCGTGCGCTCGAGGGCAACCCCTCGTGAATCACGGGTCGGCCCGTTGTATTGTTCCATTTGCTTCGCGGCCGATCCCCAAAGCCGTTTCCCATGGTCATGACCAACTATACCAGCTCTCTGGCCGCCTAGTAGGCGTTTCATGCGAGTCCCATGGGAGTCTCGTGGCACCAACTTTTCATACTCCGTTGCCTAATTTCATGCACAGAGCAGATGCGAGCGTGCGTCGCTTCCTAGTCTCACGCACACGGCAGAGGCGAGGAGAGCCTGCGAGGGTTCACGGAAAGAGCGCGCTAGGGAGAGCAAGAGACGCCGTGTTGCACGGCCACGTTACAATTGCCGCGCTATACTGCATACCAGGTACTAGGTATAGTTTAAGTGCAGGGTGCGTACTACTGTAATTAAACGGGCAATAAGAAGGCCAGGCCGAGATTGGCAACAAAGCTTGAAATTCAGGAGCGATAATCCTGAAGGTAGTGTAGGACGCACCCTTCCCAGGACAAGAAACCCAGCCTGAATCCGCATTCCTGTTTCTTACTACAACACGTATGCAAGCAAGCGTCCTATAGTAGAATCAGGGCGCAGTACCTCTTGTGCCCCTCCACGACGATCGGCATGTACACCGTGGCAAACGTCCCGTCCGCCTCCTCCGCAGACAAGCTCAACAACGCCTCGGAGATCACCTGCAAACCCCAAATGTTGAGATATCCGTTGAAACAAGCGAACAGAACGTCGAGAGAGTTGTTGGAACAAGCGCACATTAGCGTACTCCTGTAAAAAACGTATGACCCCTTGCACAGCACAGCACTCGCCCCCATCGTTGGGCTCTGCTGGCAACAGCAGGACAAGCGGACACTGAGGGCAGACCGTCACTCATCGCCAAGTTTACAGAGTGTGGCGCGACAAACACAGGCAGAAATGTTACTCCTGGGGCAGTTGGGAACCGGAAGGAAAGCAGCGTGTGGGTTGTTTTCCTCCGACCTCCGACCAAGAAAGGTTTGAAGCTCTGAATTTTGCACCATTGGGATACCTAGAGCTTCATTCCGAGACACCCGTTCTCAAATAAAATGCGACGGTGCGAGCTAAGCCTTGAGGCGTTCACCCACAGAGCACGCTCTACGCATACTAGAGATTGCAGTGTAGCACAGCACAGCACAGCTCAGGGCAGAACAGGACAGGCCAGGACAGGACAGCACAGGACAGGACAGGACAGGAAAAAAACAGCGATTACTACCTGCAGGGTGAGGTGTCGCATCTCTTCTCCTATCTCCACCGAGCTACCCGTCTTGGCCGCCTCGTCCAGCTTCTTGGCGAGACGCGCAACCGCCCTCTGGGACATGCCCGGAACCTCGGAGAGCACCTCGATGCGGAACGCAGCGGACACCTGGAGACAGGCAGCGAGCGTCACAGTTCCAAACAGCGAAACGGCAAACGTCGACCGATACTCTGGCGTCAGTCCTGTCTTCGTGTTTGTGCTCGTTGTGGTGTGGGTGTTGGTATGGGTGTTGGTTGCTGATGTTGTTGGATGCTGGTGTTGGTGTCGGCGTTTGTGTTTGTGTTGGTGTGTTTGTGTTGGTGTTGTTCGTGCTACAGGGGTGGTGTTGTCGTAAATAGTGGTGGTTTCGGCGTTCATTTAGCATTGGTGTTGGTGTTGGTGTTGGGCGAAAACGCTGCTGTAGATAGCAAACTTGCGAGACGTTCGACCCCCGTCGACAGGGAAGCCCCCTGACACGCCAAAGTACGATGTATAGTAGCTGTACCAGGAGTTAATATAAACCATACGCGGAACTTACGTTGTCGGGCATGATAGCGGTTTCGATTCCACACCCTTCCCGGTGTCAAGGTGTATCACCAAAATACTACAACTATCGAACTGTGAGGGGCATCTCATGTACTAACTACCGTACTATTAATACTGTTTGTTACGACTACCGTACTATTAATACTGTTATTACGAGTATTGCCCTCGTCTATTGTGTGCCTGGGCTTGTCCTCGGACACGCCTTCGTGCGCCTCATATCGGGTGAAGATAAAACGAACGAGCGAGTCTTCTGAAAACTTGAAGGCAGAGATTGGTCCATCGCGCTACATCACACGCTCGGGGGATTTTAGCAAGTGGACCTGCTGCTTGTTTTACACGGTAGGGCGAATTTTCCGCCGCTTGATTGACGCAATATACCACCTTGCACGCCCTGCACGTTTCACCTTGTTTCTCTGCTTGCGCCACTTCGGTCCGTCCGAGGTGACGATGCCAGTTCCAAGGAGGGACAGGAAGGGTCGATAGGCGAAATCGATGTCCTTGTGGTACTTGGTAATCTGATTCCAGCGGGGGGGAGGGATTGGGCAGAGGTTCAAGCGTGGGCCGATCAAGGAAATATTATACCTGATGTACGATGCAGTGCGACTACGTACAGTGGTAGTACACGGCAACCGCGTGGGTGCTGAAGAGGGGCCACCAACGAAGCGCAACGCTCACTGCTGCGACGTGGTTGCTACACAACCTCTAGTCTCACGAATGCACCCCTTTGCAGTAGCTCTGCAGCACACGCAAGCGGTGTAACAACAGTATCGCTACACATAACACGCCACTCCAGCGATTCAACGTGCGCACAGCAGTGCACGCCTCAGAGTGAACCTCAATCCCGCACGCGCCAGACACCTCACTACCCCCTGTAACGGGCATGCCACGCACCTTGGTCCTCATAACCTCTCTCATATAGGCTGGGTCCGACAGAACCACGTTCACGTGGCCGAACAGCGGAAACTGGTAAACCTTGCCATACTCCCTCGCCCACCGAGTCATCACGTCCCAGGGGGCGCCGTCAGCAAGCTCGAGTGCTTGTCCCAGGACGGGCCAACCCCCCCTGGATGGCCACACCGTACACAAAGAAAACGGCGTGGGTGTTGGGGTGTGAGTTGGAGCTCGGTGCCGTTCTTCGCGCCCGGTTATATATATATATATCTCTATATATACCAGGTATAATATATATATAATATATACCAGGTATATATTAATTATATACCTGATATATATTATATAATGATATATACGATTATATATAATATATGTATATATATACACAAGGCGCTTCGCTCCGCGGGCGGCCTACGCCGCCCGCTACGCTCGCTCAGGAAGGAAAAAAGTACATCAAATTATGCGAAGCGAACAGAGGTCCACGATTGAGTTTAGTTTTTTCAAGGATCGTAATTTTTTTTCAAAAAATGATGAAATACGTCAGCTGTGAGGTCGACTGATTACATAGTTGATACTCAACTTGCAACCGGCGACTTGATAATGCCAAGAGTCCCGCCGCCATGCTTCAGGAAAAAACAGCTCCGACGTCAGCTTGGATGCCACATATACGCTTCGCGTCGCGGATGTCGTACGTACGTGCATACCCCAGGTAGGGTACTACTGTCTGTACTTATTTTCTTCTTTCGATATGCTCTACCGGTATGTCTGTACTGTATGTACGAAGAAAGCGAAAGCACAGGACGGCACAGCAGCAAAAACAATGACAATGAAACCGAAAACTCGGAAAGGAAAACAAATCCCCGTCCCCTCTCGTGTAATATTTTCCCGCCTGATTGGAACACCTTACACCCGGTCGAAAAGAAGAAAATAAAAAATCGCACAGAAGAGCTTCTCTCTCAGCCTCGTACGCCGCCCGCCCCTCTCGCGACCACCTCGCTACCGGTTGGGTCCGGGAAAAGCTTTTATCACTCTCTGCCACAATCAGCCCCGTCGCCCGCCTCGCGTGAAGCCCGGTGCTCACCGTGGCCGCCGTTCGCCAGCTCGATAACGTTGGTGTTCAAACTGCACAGGTCCCTCTTTCAACTTCAGCGTGGTCGCAAAAATAAGCACCGCTTGAATATTATCTTGCCCTCCCGAACGACCTTCATAACTCGTACATACTCTATCAACAATCATAAATCGAAGCCAGACAAAGCCCGTTCATGCATCCCTCGTGTCTCGAGGCACACGCGACGCCTAGGAACGAAAGCGGCGACCGCGCTCCTTGCAACCCCCCCTCTACCCGCCAGCACCCGCTGACACCCGCGACGGTGCCGGGTCCTCCCGCGATGCCGTGCTCGGAGAACACGCACGCACACGAAACGAAAGAAGAAAAACGGAAGAAAGGACCGAGAAAACAAAGAACTGCTGGAAAGGTCCGGCAAGTAATGAAAGGAGGCGGTTTGGAAGTGGGAGCTCTGAGAGGCCAGGGATGCACCAACCGAGCACGCTCAGGGGTTGTGATCTAAGTATGTAGTTCTATATATATGACTCAATAATAGTACTATACGAGTCTTGACCATGGTAATTTCGCAAAGTCTGGGTAAATTAAGGCGTTGGGAGTTGGGGTTTGCCACCCTGGGTGAGTCTCCGTTACTCCTCTGTGTGCAATGGTTAAAACAGAAAACAAACGAACAATACCGGTGTTGGTTCGCGGAACGCATGCCCCCTACACCCTGTGTGGTAGTGCCTCCTTGGTCGTATCCATACATATATCGTGAGCACAAGTGAGGTTCGCATCTTCACATGGGTTGATGCTTGATGGGCTCTACGAAGACACATATTATAGGCACCTTGTACGTACCTGGTACATACCAAGAGTGATTTTTACCTGTCCTCACCACTTGTCACCCATCGCCTCAGCGCCATGCCATACGACGGATCACCAAGGGAGGAAACAGCGGTATTGCATTTTGATAGATCGTCGATTGCTTAGGCTGTGAGATGGTTGCCTGTAAGTTGCCAGCTGATTATTAGTGGGCTAGGCATTCAAGTTGGTTGCAAAAAAAAAATAAGTTGCCAGCTGATTATTAGTGGGCTAGGCATTCAAGTTGGTTGCCGCGAATATCCAACAGTTTTGTTTATTTTGGTTTCCTTGATTGTAGGAAGTCTTGTTACGTACGGGGCACGTATTTTCCCGCGACATCAGGAGCCTACACCTGAGCAAACAGAGAGGGGGTCTACTGCAGCTCATGGCGCATCGACACATTGCAAACGACGAAATTTACAATACACGCATTTCATTATAAAAACCAGTGCCAAAATTGGCCTTTTATCGTACTTAAGTCTTATGTGTGTAAATTGAAGCCAGCTAGCGGTGTTTATGAGGAGCCTCCGGCGGAGCCTTCAGCGGGATCCTCCGGAGGCGCCTCCGGCGGGCCCTCCGGGGGCGCCACCAGCAAGCCCCCTCGACCGGGTTTTTGGCTCGCTTCGCTCGCTGCTTTAGTCCACTAATGCGCTGGGTAGCGCCAGCCAACTAGTCGGCTCTAGTCAAGTAGTTGGCTGGCTCCGCCAGCTTACTATTAACAATGGAAACTCCAGCCAACTCACAGCCCTACCCATTAGTCTATAAGAGTAGATTGAGCTTCAGCAGTAATTGGTACGCATGTACGAGTGCTGCCAGCTGCCAGTACAGCAATACGCGTAACCGCGTATAGCTGCTGGTGGAACAACAGTTCACATCAACCACCGTGCTGGTGTTCTGGTATTAATAGTATACTGGTATGCTGCACCTGAAACACTGAAACCATCAACACAGCTGGACCTCTAGACCACGAGAGCTGAATCTCTGGCGCTGAACCTCTATTACGGGGGACCACAGTAAATAGGACCTACGGTGCACACAAAAACCTATATATTTCCCTAGTTGTAATGAAAATATTTGGTCCTATTTACTATGGTTCCCCGTAATAGAGTCTTGAGCACATCTGACGAGCTTGTTGTCCATAGGAGAGCTCACATACGACAGATATCGAATACCACGTGATGATCTATGATACTGTAGATATTTCAGGGCAGACGTACTTCTGATCTGTAGGATCTAGCTCATGTTGCCGGGTGACAGCCGTATAATCTGCATGATCTATTAATACTACTGTAGGACACATGTTTCCTGGGTTGAACCCGTACTCCGGTACAGATCCTGCACAGCATCTCACATCGGCAGCTTAGGATCTACATGATTTAGATTATCTATCTGTAGGTTATCTAAATCTGTCCGATTGTGGAAGATCCAATATACTTGGTATCTGGTACTCAATACCAAGATGAATTCGTGAAAGAATGACATACTATGTCATACGTCACGGTCAAGCTGGAATAGATCGAACCCATTGGAAAGCTCTGTGCTTTGCGTACGTGATGCTTGTTCGGAAGGTGCGACAACCATTTGCCGGGGCCTCTGGTGCAATGGAGTAGAGTTGCACCCCGGCCTTAAAATTTGGAACCGGGTACCCGACTGGGTGGGGGGCGGTTGAGGAGGAACCGGAACCGGGTACCCGGGTCCCGGCAGACACGGGTACCCGTGTACCCGGGTTACCATACACTATTTGATCCCCTTTTAGTTTGAGTGGCGGCGAATGAGGCGGACACGGATATCTCGATCTGGGTACCCGTGTACCCGAGTACCCGGGTTACGATACACTATTTGCTCCCCTTTTTGAGTTTGAGCTGCGGCGTGGTAAGGCGGACATGGGTACCCGGGTTACCATACAATATTTGCTAAACTTGTAGCTTTGGAGCGGCGGCGTGGTAGGCAAGGCAGGTATTAATAGAGGCATTCTCTATTCTCGGTCTGTAGTCTGCAGGGGCGAGAGGCGAGAGGCACAGCCGCTGGAGTGTAAATCAACGTATACCCCAGTCTTGGGGCCTCCATACAGCACAATTGACGGGTACCCGGGTACCCGGGGTACATATACCCGCGGTTCCGTGAGTTGGACCGGGACTGTTCCGGTTCCGACGGTTCCGGGTGCCCGCCACCGGGTACCCGGTTCTCAGTCAGACGGGGTGCAACTCTACAATGGAGCAGTCACACTTTTAGACCTCTCCCGACCGTTATGGTGCCATTTGTAGACAAACCACGACTAAACCCTAAAATCGCAGTGGTACGTATAGTCTAATAATAGGATAGCCGTAGCTTGTCTGAAACTGCTGTTGGTTCTGATTAGCCGGCAAACTCCGCGTCATAGTGCTGCGCTATGATACTCTGTGCACGAGTATTGCTAGTGTTATAACTGTGTGTAGGCCAGAGGACGGCACGGCAAGAGTTCACGTGCCAAAATTGTTCTCGTTCAAACGAACAACCGCCATACAGGTAGGTACGCAGGCGCCCTTGCTGTGCGTTTCGAGTGCCCAACAGGGCCACCATCGACACCACACCTGCCTCACCACCCTCGCACACAGCTGGTGCGTTGACTAGAGGCCGCTGGCATATGTTCATACTCACTTTACGGAAGGAACCGTGCGCGAGAGACGTCGCAGCTTTAGGCCCAGCTGGCACCGCAGCAAGACCTTCCAAGCAATCCAAAAACCCGCAAGCGAGCACAGAAGTGCCAGCAGACCAGCGCCCTCTCTCTGTTCCTCTAGACCGGCCAGGCCGATCATCCTGGCGTCCACACCGACCAAAAAATCCCGGACATCTCCCAACGAGGTTGGGACATAGTTTGACACGCTATACATGGAGTGGGAGGTGGACAAAGCTCCTTCGGGTTCTGGGGCATGGGGGGGGATGCATTTTTGTTTTGTGTTTTGTGGAGGATCCGTGCATATTGTTCGTACTACTTCGAAGGCCGGTACGCATAGGGGACAAAAAGCCACATCCCCAACGACCGATTGCGATTCGGCCAGTCGGCAAGGACGTGAGGAGGCAAGGCGGTGGCCGCTGCAGCTGCGCACGGATCTGATTGTATTCGAGGTGCGACAAGCGGTAAGTCCTCAGCGTGATGCCTCGCCTGAAACATGTCTCTACCTTAGTTCTGTCGGTGCGTGGTTTGCGTTTCGCTGTTGCTTGCTTGTGTGCTAGACGCGCTCTTCCTCTCTCGGCCGGTGTTGACTCCAGGTATACCGGTACCAGGTATACGTTGGTATAACGGTATCAGGTGTACGTTGCATCCGTGCTGGTCTAGACCCGAGGAGTCCCTGGTCCGGTGCGCCCAAGGTGCCGACCCTCATGTTGATACCTTTTGTCTGTCTTCGCTTTCTGAAGCGCGGCCAACTTCTGCAAGAGGAGCGCCCCCCAAGTTGATATGTTGGGTGGGTCATCACGAAAATATAGCCCCTGTGGATCAACATTGCAACGCTGCTGTGTCCGTGTCCTTGTGTGCTTGTGAAGGCTCTTGGACACCTGCGGAGATTGCTCCATGACCAGACGTACAGCAGTGATGCACCCCGAGCGCAATTGTAGTACGTCGAAGTCGCTGTGCCTGCGTGATACTCTCGGTCTCAAGCCAGCCCGATAGATTACACCGGGCTGGAAAATACACGCTGTAAAACGTACGGAATGACAGGACTCGTACAGGTGGCAACACTGCTCGTATACGATACCTCATCGCCAGCATGTTCAACCGTTTACGTATGATAGGACATATGTACTGCTGTTGAACAGCAGAAACAGCAGTCTTCAGAATTACGATCTCGTAGGCACAACAACAATGTACACACCGCATGCGCAGCAGTACGTGTAGTCTATAGTACGTCATACAACAACACGGCTAGATTTACCGGTACTCTGTCGTCTAGTTTAGTGCTCAGAGCCAGTTTGCAGTTTGCGCTACTCGTAGATGAGTACTCGTATTGCTCTGGGGTAGAGATACTATCCTGTTGCCAATTACCCGGGTACTCGCCAGCATTACCCGGCTTGCTAATACCCGTCGCGGGTACGAGTAACACTTCATAGTCGTCGAGTATTTTGGCCCTTGTTACCCAAGTACACGTTTTGTTACGTTGGAAACCCCGGAGATGGCAAATTATCATCCCCTGAATCACATCGCCTGGGTAGCATTTCGTGCATATTCGCCAGGAGAACCTTTTCATATTGAAAATGCTGTCTCATGCCTCATGCCTCATGTCTCGCGCCATTCTCTGACTAAACGAGTATACCAATAGAGGTTATACCGTTTTGCCAATTACCCGGGTACTCTCGAGTATTTCCCGGTTTGCTTAACCCTTTTAGAACCGCAGTCCCGTTTCGGGGACAAACTACTTGAAATTTGACTGGTTTGCCCCCAAAACGGAACTGCGGTTCTAAAAGGGTTAATACCCGTCACGGATACGGGTATCACTTCATACTCGCTGAGTATATGGGCCCCGGATGCTGGCTAGCGGAGTCTTGTAGAATACCTGGTGTGCGTTTACGACTTGTTTGACTGCTAATAGTTGTCCTGTTCTGTGCCCCGGCCGGAATTACAGTTCATTAGTTACTACCAGGTATCAGATACCTGGTACAACCTCCAAGAGACAACCAGTCAGTCCGCCATCAACGCCGACAATCTACCTCTGCTCCAGCTGGACGCACTCTTGCGCCTCTGTATCCAGTACTAGAGCTACAACCGGTAGATACCTCCGAGGCGCTACAAACAGAGCCACTTATATCTCAATAATCTCAAGTACCGTACCAGTCTGCATTTAGCAGTGCCTTCTGCATACTCGTACTCGTACCTGGTTTCACAACTCGTAGCATCGAACTTGTCCATAACTGGCAGGAGCGATTGGGACAAGGCAACGCAAGCGGCACTCGTGAACTATTGGGCTCATCTCATAGCCTATTCATAGTTAATGCTGGCATTCAGTATTAGTAGTAGCACTAATTCCAAGTGAGAAGATGAAGAAGCGGGGAGCGGGGGGCGAGGGGCATGGGGCAGCGGGGGGGGCGTCGGCTAGGCGGAGGGATAGGGATAGGGATGGAGACGGAGGCGGGGGCGAGGGCGAGGGGAAGCTGCGGATCCACTTGAAGCGGTCGTGCACTGACAGGAAGGTGGTGCCTGGGAACACGAAGCTAGGGCTAACAACTGACGGTGAGGTTATTATTCTGATGACTCAATACATTAATTCTGGTGTGCAGCGGACATACGTCCTCCTATCTATTAGTAGTAGGGAGCCCATCTCTTAGGGAGAAGATGACACAACTCAAAACCGCGGTCGTGTCAGACTATTAATATTAGGAAGTATGGTGTGAGCGTACAGCTCCCTTCTTTTTATCCTTGCTTGCTCCGCGCCTGTCGTCTACGTGCTTCCTTGTGCTGGAGTCCGGCACTAAAAGCAGCGATCCCCTAACCTACACCTGGTACTATAATCTATACTATAATCAAATAAATACCCAAAAGGGTAAATAGATGGGGTGCTTTCTTTTCGCGCTACTAGATACCCGGTACCTGGTAGCGTTCATTTGTCATGTTTAGTTCGCGAAGTAGTTGTCTCGTCTTCCGCTTTCGTAGGTTTTGTGTTACGCGTGTCTGGCCCCGTAGTGCCCCTCCAGCAGCCCATCGACTTACGACTGCTGTACGACTGCTGTTATCATGCTCTGGCGATACTTTCTGTCGCTGTTTCGTCGCATTCCATAGGGTATCAAGTTGTTGCCCTCCTTTTTTGTCACTACTACTGTAATCGCTCTCAGAAATCAGAAAACAAACAAGCTTGAAGGGGACAGAAGCGCGTGCTGTCGTGACGAGCGGGACGCCTATATATGAGCACAGTTTGAGCTACACCACCGGTCCGTATGTGCACTATTAATATTAATGTCATCACTACAGTGATATTATTGTTCATTACTGTTGTTCATACCATACGATACTATACTTACGACTGGGAGTTGATCGATTGGCTATCTCTGCGTACGGCAGACCAGACTTGTACGATCGGTGCCCTCCCTCAACTTCCACCCCACCTTCTTCATCGCGTGGCGTTAACGCATACCCTCGGTAAATATGTGCTGGTGCGGTATGTACACTTTTTTTTTTACGTCGCCCTTGCTCGCAAACTTGATGGATTGACCTCCTCAAGACTGGCACAAGTTCAAGAAGCTGCTGTCCTCCAAGACTTTCGCGGTGCACGACACGCAGCGCATGCGGGGTGAGGACGTGACGGCCAAGTGGGCCACGGAGAGCGGCTTCCGAGAGCCTGTGATCGCGGTGGACAAGGCCGGCATGGGCCTCAAGGTGACCATGGTTGATGCGAGTATCGCAGCAGTAGCACACACGATTGGTGTACGAGTATCATACACCTGGTATACCGTAGCTGTTTCACCCATCTTTGTGTTATATGGCAATGCGTACATGCACGTGCGGACGGCGAGTGCGCTCGCTCTGCAGAATGGGCGGCCGGATTGGTTGAATCGAGCATAGACGGGGTCGGCCTTGCGGTCGTTTATGTTGGCGGTGATGGCGTTGTGTTGTCCACCCACTCACTGGCACCATAGACACGTACTGTAGTCGGAATCGGTATTCTACCACCAAATTTGTGTTTGTTCTGGAGGTGCGAGCAGGAGATGGCCGTGTGTGCTTCGCTGCGCAAGGGAGGCCCTTCATTATTCTACCCCAGCACTACTACTGCAGATTGTTACTCCAATGTGTTTTGAGTGCAATGCCGCCAAGCGTGTTGTGCGTGTGAACTGTGAACTGGCCACCTTCTAACACACCCACCGTATCCTCATCATCATCAGCATATTCGGCACCACCGCCATCCTTTCGTCGGTCGGCCGGGTCAGAACACACCCTCGTCCTTTGCGCCGCTCATGCACGCTCCTGCTGAGCAAAAACAAAACATCCTGAGTCGTTCCCACGACGAGCACAGGTATATACCCCAACGTGACGACTAACACCCGCTGCTCGTCGACCTGAAACGTCGGTACGACCGCCCTCTGCATGCTTCGCCCCTTGCTGTCCATGGGTGTATCGATGGATACCGACGGATGGCGATGGATGACGGTGATTCATGCCTATGGATGATTTCGGTGGATGCTCATGGATGATGCCGATAAACGCTGGTGGATGATGGGTGATTCACGCTCGTGGATGGTGCCATTGGTACCGATGGATGCTGATGGATGCTGGGGGATGCTGGTGGATGATGTTGATGGGTGCCGTAGGTGCCGGAACCGTCCTTCACGGTTGCCGATGTCGCCCGCGTTGTCGGGGAGGAGAAAGCCATCCGACCGATACACGTGGGGGAGCAGGCCAACATCGACCAGGTGCGGTTGCGAGTTGTTCGGTGTGGTTCGGTTACGGGTTGGTGCCGTGCGGTGTATTGAAATGTGATGCGGTTGGGTGTGGTGCGGTGCTGTTCAGAGCGATGTGTTGCGGTGCGGTGCGGTGCAGTTTTGGTGCGTTTTGGTGTGGTTTGGTGTAGCATAGTACGGTGTTGTGCAGTAAGGTGTTGTTTGGTGCGTTTTAGTGCGGTACGGTGCGGTTTGGTACGGTTTTGGTTCGTTTTGGTGTGGTTTGATGCATTGTGGTGCATTTTGGTGTGGTTTCGTGCGGTTTGATCCGGGTTTTAGTGTGGTACACAGCGGTGTGGTGTGGTTTGCGGCGGTATGTTCCTGCACGAGAGACGGGACCTAGCAGCAAGGGTAAGGAGTAAGACTTTGCCTCTAGGGGAAGGAGTAAGAGTTGGCCTAGCGCTCGGTCGAAGTGCGGGTCTTCGTGCGCGCCGGCAGGAGTACTTCAGCGGGCGCATCTGCTTCGTTCGTGTGCGATCCTGCGGCACACATTCTTTTCGGCGGCTGCAGCCAACACAACAGCATCGCGTACGAGTAGCGTGGAGTACACACACGACGGGGACAGTTGCGGTTTGGTTTACGGCAGTTTCACTGGTTGTGGTGTTGCCCGATGGCAGGGACAAAAGTCGACGGCCTGCGCATTTCCTGGTTCGATTTTTGTCATTCTTGTCTCCAAGTCCTGAGCGGAGGGAAGTGCTCGCCTCTCCGCCCTCCACCCCCCCCCCCCCCCCCCCCCCTGCCTTGTTATACGACTACGACCATGCATAATAATGAGTATGCGGGGGTTGTCGTTGGAATGTCGCCGTTTTGCGCTACAGAGCATGACGTTGGCGGAGTTTGCGGAGTACTTCGAGACGTGCACAAAGCCAGGCCAGGCCATCCTCAACATGATATCGTTGGAGTTCAGGTGAGGAAGGGAAGGGAGAGGAGAGGAGGGTCAGGGAAAGGTAGAGCAGATGAAGAAGGGGCGGGGCCGCAGCATGTCTCTTGTTCATGCACGAAAACGTGGGTTGGCCTGCTCCTGTGCTATATTTCGTTTAAGCCGTTGATAGCGACAGCCGCTACAGTTTTCATTGAGGGTTTCGTGGAAACACAAAAAATTACAGCGTACAGTCGCTCAGACCTATGCCAATGGGACAGCGAAGTTTTAATAAAAAGTTTGAATTTCAAAGATACCCGCCAAAAAAAATCAGAACACGCTTCCTATGGGGCCACGTAAAAAAAAAAAAAAGTTCCTAACTTTTGGAAAAGCCCGAAAAAAGCAAATCTGGGGCCGATGTTGGGCCAACATCGGCTTGAGAAAAACTCAGGCCGATCTTTGGTTCGAAGCGGCGAAGTTCCGAGTCCTCGACAGACATCGATCAACAAAACCAACGATTGCGCCATGAATTCTGAACGGAGTGCGCTCATTAGGGGCTCCGACCCACCCTAGGGTCAACATCTTCACACCATGGCCGGTGTCATGTGGCGGGAGCTGACCAGGCGTATGATAAAAAAACAATTGGCCGCTGGTTTGCACAATCCAGAAGACAAAAATTCTCCATCCGTGTCGAATGACACAAAATTGACTTTTTTTCAGGTCTGGCAGGATACCGTACGACGCCGCCGGCAATCTCTCGCCCCCTAGACCATGGATCCACCTGATATCTTCGAGGCCGTCATCTCTATCCGTTGGCCTTGCCAGATACCGAGCGGGTTGGCCGTGGGCTGAGTCTATGTCGAGATCGAGCGTCGATCGTCGCACGAGCTGGTTTCTATCACCGTGTGGACAATTTGCAAGCAGAAAAAACAAATTGCGTCGCCTGCAGCCGTTGGGGGGGGAAAAATAAAAAAATCAAACATTTTTTCCTTTTTTTCCCACAGCGGCGGCATGATAATTTTTTTGGCTGTTTTTTTAAAGCAATATATCTAAAAAAAATATTTTGAACTTCGCGTTTCCATTGACATAGATCTCATACACTTATCCACACAGGCACACAGCTACACCACGGTTACATTCTTGCAGCATAACGGTAGGTGGGAAGCCTTGCGAGGCGTTTTCGAACGGGTAGCTTGTCGCCAAGCGACGACATTCCAGGAGCCGACCGTCATGTGTGCAGATCGTGCAACTCAAGCGTTGGGCATGCAATTGGGGAGCGAAGGGCGTGCGTCCCGATGTATTACTGCGGTTCACCCCTCCCCACTTCGATACATGTACTTGCACAAAGCTATGACACCTGGATTATTTTGTGCTGGTAGCCAGTCCGGCCCAAAATATGATTATCGGGCACCTTGGTGGGAGCACTGGCGTGTTTGCTGTCCGAGCGATGTGGCTTCAGCACCCCTGTCCCCCGCCCCCTTCTCGACCGAAAGACTCCCGGACATCGAGGAACACCCGCCCACAGCCGGCCGCCAGGAATTAATGGTTCGCTGTCGAAACATTCTTGTAAATGGTGTGCTCACAGACACCCACGCACACCTACCCGCCCACCCCTGTCCGCATACCCCCTCGTTTCCCTTGTTCGCTCTATACCTTATTCCACTGCTCATGAAACGCGGCAGTGACACGCCACTGTCTAAGATGGTGCGGTCGCCGCAGGTCGTGCGAGACATAGATTGGCTCGACCAATGCTGGCCGGACGATCGCAAGCAGGAGGGACAGTTCCCGAAGGTGCGTTATGCTTTTTCCGGAACAGTAGTACACGGGGGCACGACATCGCGTTGGCTTGCTTTTCTCACTGCCTGCATATATTACCGCTCCGAAAAACTCGCGTGTTTTCTCACGTGGCGTTTCATGCGGCGCGCAACCCTGTTTGGCGTTTCATGCGGCGCAATTCCAAACACATTGACTATTGGATTTTATGTAAAGGGCTCGACCGTAAGATGGGCCTGAGCGTGCCGAGCGAGCACGTCACTAACGGGCTGTGGTGTTGAGACGACGGGCGGAAGGCTGCATGGCTTTGTTGCGTTGTCGTCGGGAAACAGGCGCGTGTCGTCGGTTTGCTGGCTTCTGCTAACCGTTGACCCGGGCCGCCTGGCACGTGGTCGTGCAGCGTGTGTTTCCGACCTATTCTTCCTGTTTAGTTGTGTTGAGTTTTGTCGTGTTGTGTATTGTGTTGTGTTGTGTTTTGTTGTGTTCATTGTGGTGTGTTGTTGCGAATCAAGCATAATAACAGCCGTCGACATGTGTTCGACTTACCGAGGGCTTCTTTTGTTGTGTTGCGTTGCGTTGTGTTGTGTGTTGTGTGTTGTGTCGTGCTTTGATTGTAGATATGATCAACCGCCCGGCGTCGTTTCTACCAACACGTCTCTTTCTTCGGTTATTGACCTCGGTGCTATCAGCCGCGCCTTTTTTTTGTTTTACTCTCACTAACCTCCCTCCGCGGGCTTGAACTGTTACACGTTCACTGCCTCTCAGGTTCAGTACTATTGTCTCATGAGCCAGGGGGGGTCCTACACCGATTTCCACGTCGACTTCGGCGGTACAAGCGTGTGGTATCACATACTAAGGGGCAAGAAGGTGACCGTACGCGGATGAGAGGGACGTATGCCGTTACAAAACGTTGCGACATATCGCCCAAACTGTTGTGATTGTGTTGTTAACCCGGTGTGAGAGAAGCTTGCCGGCGGCGGCACGGATTGGGGTGTTGTCGAGTCAAAGGCTGACATAGCGCATTGTGCACTTTGTTGCAGCTGCTGTAGTATTCATAGTATTATTAGCGGTGTTGGCGGAAGCAAGAGTACTAATACCAGTGGTGCTAGAAGCAGGTGGTAGTGGTAATAGTAGTAGTAGTAGTAGTAGTAGTAGTAGTAGTAGTGGTGGTGGCATTACCGTGTACCGATATCACGCAAGGGAACACACCCCATAAGACGAATTTCAGAGCCAATTTTCTCCAACACATGCCTTAAGGGCCTATTAATAGGGTACACAGAACGAACATGGTGGCTGTGGAGACGTTTCGTCGAGAATGTTCTGTACACGCGTCGCTCGGTGTTTACACTCTCCCTGGCTTCGAGATTAGCACCACTACCGCCACTACCATCACTCAGGCTCGTCCGAGGGTGTGCCATATTGTCACCCGAGTCGCACGGTAGCAGTGCAGGAGCATGAGTATCACCATTACGGAGGACCATAGTAAATACCACCTATGGTACACACAAAAGCCTATGTATTCACCTTTTTTTACTATTACGGGGGGCCATAGTTAACAGGACCAAATATTGTTAGTAAAAATGGTTAAAAATATAGGTTTTTATGTATACCATAGGTCCTGTTAACTATGGTCCCCCGTAATATATATATATTTGATCCTATTTACTATGGTCCCCCGTAGTAGTACCACTATTAATAGTATCAGTATGAGTATCAGTAGTACAGTAGTAGTAGTGTTGTCAGTAGTAGTAGTAGTGGTAGTAGTAGTAGTAGTAGTATTACGGGGGTCCATAGTTAATAGGACCAAATATTGTTAGTAAAAATTGGTAAATGTATAGGTTTTTATGTCTACCATAGGTCCTATTAACTATGGTCCCCCGTAATAGTAGTAGTTGCAGTAACATGTGGCACCCTGTCCTTGCCGTCACGGCCAAGTTTTGGGTCGTGCCATGGTCATGTGATCACACCATGCGTCACGCCATTCTCACACCGTGGTACCGCATCATAATTCGTACCTGGTACGTGACAGGAGTTTCTCCTGATCCGACCAACGCGGACCAACCTCGACCTCTACGAAAGTTGGATCAACAGCCCGACACAAAGCCAGGTCTTCTTCGGAGATCTCGCTGACGTCTGCTACAGGTATGTACGACTAAGAGCCTCCCCCAAGCTCGAAGAGTCGACCTCAAGATCATTTACGAAGAAGTGAGCTGTGAGATTGAGGCTTTCGCCGACGCTCATCTTTGCAAGCTGCGTGTGACACTTCGATCGTTTTTGTTGCACGCACTATATTTGTACAATTGCAGTTGACATTAGTGCTGTATACGGCATGTATTAAACATCACTTTTTCATGATTATGTGTCTTCCTCCGTCGCCGAACGTGCGAGATCGCGGATTGGCAAAAGTTCAAAGTATATCGACGACCAGTCGGAATTCAGAACCCCATAAGCGTTCCACGAAAGGTGAAGGCAAGTAGCAGGGGTCGAGAGCGGACGACACCTTTGGCCAAGGCTTGCGCACAAGAGCGATGGGGATAAAAAATCTCTCCGAGTTGAGCTGGAGAGGAGAAGCGAGGATGTATTTTCAAGGCGTTATCGGGGGGGGGGGGGGGGGGGGGGGGGTCCTGTTTTAACGCACTTGGCGGGGCGGCGACGTTACTTGGCCGAAGGGCATTGTGGTACTGCCGTTGCTTGGTCTTGAATAGCTGATGTTGCTACAGACGTCGTGGGGTAGTTGGTATGGTATATACCCGGTACTGTCGTCGCTAGGTATAGTGTTGGTGTTCGAAAACGAGCTCGTGAAGTAATTACAATCCGCGTGTAGGTTGAAAAAAAAGACGCGCACGTCAGCGTATCGCACACAAGGCGACTCCGTGTTTTTGAGCGTGTGCGTAGTACCATGCGCAGTATGTTGAAGGCGTACAGCAATGTCAGGTCCGGCAATCGGGCAGAACTGCTGCCGTTTGTTCAGCTTGCCTAAAATTCCGCCTACATTAGTATGGAGGGCGGTTTGGCGAGCTTAATTTATTTTTCGCTTTGCCGCTGGTGGACGGCGTAGCAGGAGCTGAATTGCGTTTCTGACCAAGGCTGCAGAAGGGACGGGTGCCGATTTTTTTGTTCACGAGTTAACCCTTTTAGAACCGCAGTCCCGTTTTGGGGACAAACCACTCAAATTTCAAGTAGTTTGTTCCCAAAACGGGACTGCGGTTCTAAAGGGGTTAAGGCCACTTGCCCGAGTAGCTCTGTACTTCCCTAAAAAGCGGACTTGAACATATTTCCGTCGCGGTGCTTATGGCGAAACCAAATAACCACAATAGCTTATCACTACGGTAAGTTGGATGACCACGCTCAACCCAGCACCCCCGGGTATCATAGGTGGATATCGATTATGCGGATGATACAACGGATGGGGTCTACAGGGGATGTGTTGGATGCATCCCCGGGTATCGTAAGGCTGATATGGGTTTTGTGGATGATATGTGTATAAGGTGGTGCAGACCTGCGGACCTTTGGCTTTTCCATCCTGATCCCCCGCCGCACCCTGATCCCACCGGGATATGTCGATTTGGTACCCTGCTCCCATCCACAAGGTGCAGATATGATGGTCTACCGGGGACATCTTGGATATATCCCCGGGTTTCAAATTCGGATTGGCCGCTGTGAGCACATCCACAGCACAAGAAGCAGTACCGTTTTACACACTTTATAATTCTGCATGCACCTGTGAAACCCCGGGGATGTACTCAAGATGCCCCCTGTAGAGGGAACCCCTTATATGATCCGCATAATCCGTATCCACCTCTGGTATCCGGGGATGTACCCAAGATATCCCCTAGAGACCACATCCATTATGTCATCCGCATGATAACTGTCCACCTATAGGACCGGGGGATATGCCCAAGATGTCCCATGACGACCACGTGAATCAAAAGGGTCGATACTGGCGCAAGTAACTCTGAGCCGCTGTACAAAGAAACGTTGGGAGTGCATGTGTTGAATTTGGTGTGGGTATGACCCCGCGAGGGTAAGGACTCCATAACCACACTCCGGACCCACACCGTAACCTTGGTCTCCTCCCGGATGCGGGCGGGCAACACTGCTCGGTTTCATGTCCCTGCTTGCCGCGGCGGGTCGGATCAGTGCACACTAGTGAAACATGTTTGAAGTGACGAGTGGTTTGACGATTTAGCTAAATGGTCGAACCACTCGTCGTTCAACCTTGCCTCTCAAGTGTGCGTGCACTCGCCCGATCTGCCGCGTTCAGCAGGGCCGCACTACCTAAGCAGTGTTGTTGCGCCCTATGGCCTATAGGTAGATGAGTAATGATTTCTGTGCCAGCATCGCTGAAACGCGCGAGTGAGATGGTCACCCAGGAAACACACGTGAGATGTACCATAGGTTGACGGCAGTGTACGATCCTTCCGGATTCGGGCAGGCAACACCGCTCGGTTTCACGTCCCTGCTTGCTGTGGGAGATCGGGCTGGTGTACACCCGAGAAGCACGGGCGGAATGACGAGTGATTGGACGATTTCGCTAAATGGCGGAACCACTCGTCGCTCGGCCGTTCCTCTCGGCTGTGCACTCGTCCGATCTGCTGCAATAACCGGGGCCACACTACCTAAGCAGTGCTGTTTCGCCCTGTTTTTCTAGTTGGATGAACCACACTCAGTTCGGCGCCAGTGCCGCTGAAACACCCTAGTAAGATGGCCGAGTCACCCGGGTGACACACTTCAGAAACATCACAGATTGACGGCTCTGTGCGATTCTACGAGAGGCCGCAGGCAGCAGCATTACCCATTCGCCCGCAATACCCGTAGCACCCAGGAGGAAAAATCAATTCAGCTTCTGCGACGACTTCTACCTGCAGCAACGTTGAAAAGAGGAAGAAGCGCACCAAACCGTCTTGAGAAGAGGTAGACTCCGTGTAGGGGTGCTGTCAGGGCCTGTGTTGCTTGACCGTGGAGTAGTGGTGTACCTGGTAGGTGTACCGGACCTCTGTACAAGCTTGGTCGTGGGCTTGCCGTGCTGGTGGTGATGCCGCCCTGTCATAATTCAAAGGCTGTCCGTGATTTTTCGCTGAGGGCAGCTGGACCGATGGCAAGTGCCATCAGCTGGGTTTGCGCGCAAAACAGGAGACAAAAACGAAACGCTTGTAGTTGTGCCGAACGATAGCTGTTCAAGGGAGGGGAGGAGGAGACGGACGGGGAGGGGAGGGGACGGGAGAGGTGGGGGGTGAGGAAGCGGGGAGGGCAGGGGAGGTGGGATGGGAGGGCCGGGGAGGAGAAGGGAGGGGAGGAAGCGGGAGGGGGTAGGAGAGGGCAAGGCGACACGGCAAGCGCGACCCGCTGCTGCCTGCCTCAATCGACGACCAGGCGGTCGAAGCTCAAGGTTTCCGGGTACAGGCGGCCAGGCGGCCTCTTGTAGGAAATTCTCCTAACGCCTTTCTCCGGCTGCATAGGGGTTTTCCTTTTCGTGGAAGTTCTGGCGAAAGCGTGCTCTGCTCTGCGCCCCCCCGCGCCCCGCCGTGCCTTCCTTACATCATGGTCTTGACGCTCGCCCTTACCCGCATCTCCCGTTCGCGCCGTGGTTTGTTTCGCGTCTATTTGTTCTTCTCTGGTGTGCTCAGGGTGGTGCTGAACGCTGGGGAGACGCTGATGATTCCGTCCGGCTGGATTCACGCCGTGTTCACGCCGAAGCCTTCGCTAGTCTTTGGCGGCAACTTCTTGCACTCGCTCAACATCCCCATGCAGCTGCAGGTATGATAGGCGCCGGGCACGATTCTGCTCGTGTGTGGCCTTGCTTGGCAGGTTACTTTCTTTTCTTGGTTGGCTGTGTGGCCGAGAAGCTGGTTTAATGAACCGAATGGCGGGCACGCGGCGGTTGGGGCGGAGTAGGGAGAGGTCGAGTGGTGTTTTTTTGCATAAGAGGGTGACCATCAGAAAACGTGGTTGTACGTTGGTCGTCTATGTCTATGTGGCCATGCTCGTGCTGTGTTGGGTGTGTGAGATGGATGGGTGGGTGGGTGGATGGGTGGCTTGGTGTCCTTTCGGTTACTGTTGGTGGCAAAAGGGTGGTCGGGAAATGTCTCCTACACAGAAGGGGGGGAGGGGGGGGGGGGTGAGTTGAAGGATGCGATACATTCGTGTGTTCGTTTAGGCCAGGAGGCTGAGCGCTCTGCCGCTTTCAAAAAGAGCTACCGATAGCTGTCACTACAGCATGCAATGTCGGACGGGTTGCGTTGGCCACACTTTGCTGCTGAGTTCCGCTTACAAGGACGGTGCTTTGACTTGTCGCGCATCACGCGCATCACAAGTGGTGGATGTTCTGTCCACCCCTCGCCTTAGTTGTTCTTCGCCTGCCGCTTGGTTTTGCTGTAGCCCTCGGGCGGTCAACGGCTATCCGTTCCACGATTCGTATTTATGTTGCGCTCCGCACGCCCTCAACGCCATGGTTATTGTGCTCCTGATTTGGCTTGTCCTATCCTATCCTGCCCTGTTCTGCCCTATTCTGCGCTGTCCTGCCCTATCCGTCCTGCCTTGTCCTGTCATGTCCGACCCCATTTTTTTCCTGTTTTGGCTTGTCCTGTCTTCCCCCGTTCTCCGTCCTATTGCTGTCCTGTCTTCCCCCGTTCTCCGTCCTATTCCTGTCCTGTCCTGTCCTGTCCTGTCCTGTCCTGACCCTATCCTGTCCGTGTTCTGTCTTGTCTTGTTCCGCCCTATCCCCCTGTCCGCGTCTGTGTCCTGTCGTGTCTTGTTCTGCCCTATTCCGCTGTCCGTGTCGTGTACTGTTTTGTCTTGTTTTGCCCTTTCCTGCTCGTGCTCGTGTCCATGTCCTTTCCTTCGCTGTCCCTCTCCTCTCCTATCCTATCCTATCCTATTCCTATTCCTGTCCTGCTCTTTTGCCCCCCGTGGCTGGCTGCTATCGTCGTCGATGCGGGGCTCACCAACGCCGCGCGCGCACAGATCCATTCGATAGAGGGTCGGGCGAAGATCCCCAACAAGTTCCGCTTCCCCTACTTGAAGGAGATGATGTTCTTCGCTGCCTCGCGCTACCTCAGGATTCTACGGGAGCAGCAGGCACGTAACTGCCGCGGCTGGACGGGTTGTAGGGGTGTTTGGCTGTGTCGACGCCAAATATACTTGTAGTATTACGGGGGACCATGGTAAATAGGACCAAATATTATATTTAGGTTTTTGTGCGTACCGTAGGTCCTATTTACTACCAGGTACCTGGTATGGTCCCCCGTAGTAGTAGCTGGTGGTGTTTTTGTTTGTCTGCGTAAAAATGAAGGCGGGGGAGAGCACCAACTCGATACGGCACATGGGGGAGTTCAAGTTTTTTTAGCTTGCCTTGGACCGCCAGGTTTGACGTTTCGTTTTGGTACCGTTCTGGTCACGTTCTTTGTCCCGGTTTAATCCCAGTCTGGTCCCGGAGACGGTCCCGGTTTGGTCCCGTTTTGGTCCCGGTTTTGTCCCGATTGGGTCCCGGTTTGGTCCCGATTGGGTCCCGGTTTGGGTCCGGGTTCGGTCCCGGTTTGGTCTCGTATTTGTCCCAATTGATCCCGGTTTGATCCCGGCCTGGTCCCGGAGATGGCCCCGGTTTGGTCGCGCTTTGGTCCCGGTTTTGTCCCGATTGGGTCCCGGTTTGGTCCCGATTGGGTCCCGGTTTGGTCTCGTATTTGTCCCAATTGATCCCGGTTTGATCCCGGCCTGGTCCCGGAGATGGTCCCGGTTTGGTCCCGTTTTGGTCCCGGTTTTGTCCCGATTGGGTCCCGGTTTGGTCCCGATTGGGTCCCGGTTTGGTCTCGTATTTGTCCCAATTGATCCCGGTTTGATCCCGGCCTGGTCCCGGAGATGGTCCCGGTTTGGTCTCGTTCCATCGCGATTTGGTCCCGTTTTAGTTCGGTTTGATCCCGGCTTGGTCCTGTTTCGGGCCCGTTTTTAGTCCCGTTTTCGTCCTGGGTTGGTTCTGTACTCTGTAGTGGTCACGTTTTTGTCCCGTTTAGTCCCGGTTTTGTCCCGTTTTAGTCCCGTTTGAGTCCCAGGCGGGTCCCGTTTTGGTCTCCATTAGACCCCGGTTCGATTCCGGTTAGGTCCCGTCTCCATGCATACTTGGTCCCGTTTATCCCCGGTCTGGGACCGGTTTGGTCCCGTTTTAGTCCCGATGTGGCGCAGGTTTGGTTCTGTTTAGGTCACTTGTTTGTCCCATTGTAGTCCCGACTGAGTCCTGGTTTGTTCTCGTGTGGGTCCCTGGTTGATTTCGCTCTGGTCGCATTTTTGTTGGTTTGAATTTGGAGGCACCAGTACGCGAGTAGGATGTGGGGGAGGGGGTTGGAAGACAGCGCGCGCCTAGCCTCTGTCGTTGTGACCGGGCCGATCGTTGCAAAAAAGCGTTACATTTTTTTCTTCTTTCTGTCCATTGGTTGTACGTAGAGTATTAATGGCTGGTACTATTGTGTACGAAGTATATATGTACTATATATAGTACAGCTTGCGATGCCATTGGTGCAGCTGTCCCCATGCGCCATGTGAAGCTGCTGGAATATTATTAGCCTCCCTTCCATGCGTCTGTTGCCCGATGCCGATCAGAGTCGAAGTCGTCGCAAGGCAAGCGCTCGCAGGTTTTGTTGGCCGCCGGGGGGAGCGAGCAACGCGGCCCCACCGGTTCAAACTGCTGGAATAACTTTTTTTTACGCTGATGCAGATTTTTTCAAGCGCCACGCCATTCTGCATTTTTTCTGGCACCGTACCCTTGGCGTTCTCGGCAAAACCCCCTGACCCCGGCGAAAGTGTCCCCCTTCTACAGTGATTGGAAACCCTCTGAGTCCGAAATGTGGGTGCGACGCTTTAAGGAGTACACGCTTACCGATACCCCTCTCCCCCCCCCCCCCCCCCCCCCCCTCTCTATTTCATGCCAGGGAGTTGCAAAGACCGCGCCGTCGGTGAAAGAGGGGCTGACTTCTGGTGGCTCGAAGAAATCAACGGGGAAGATGGAGGAGACGGAGGGGGAGGAGGCGGTAGCTTCAGCGCCAGCGGGGGCGACGCCGGCTGTTGGAGGCGCGGAACACGCCGCTAGTAATAGTGGTTCGCTAAGCCGCTGGGAGAGGGAAGGGCTACAGCCCCTGCTCGAGGTGAGGCTTGCTCTTTTTGTTTGTTTGTTTCGGTTTTTGTGTATGTGTCTGATTTGTGTGCGTGTGTTTCTGGTGTTTTTTCGTGATCGCGTCTGATTTTGGTGGTGGTGGTTTTTGCTTCTGTTCTTTTTTTCTTCTCGGTGTGGTTTTTATGTTCGTTTGTTTCGTGTGATCCCATGTTTTTCGTCTCGCTCGGTCTCCGCCGCTTGGCGTTGGGCGTTTTTGTGTGCGCCGGTGTGGTTGACTCAAGTCAGTGCCGGGCCGGCATATTGAGAATTGGTGAGGAGCGCGAGTATAGCATACCCCCGTTGCCCTATACAGCCCGTTGCTGTTTCGTCGGGCGGTTCACAGCGGAAACGCGCGAAACAGTTGAGTCAGGGCGCTGGTGGGAGCCCGGAAACCTGTTTTTGCGGATGCGGCGCAAAAGACAAAGCGTGCGTACGTACCAGGTATACGGTATGGCGAAAGAAACGACACCCCAGCTGCCCCGCCCACCAACACCCGGTTTCGCCGCGCTCAAGAGGCCCGCAGTTACGTTTGCGCTCGGGCGCGATCTGATTGGGAGCGACCGGGGCGACGAGGGTGTAAATAAATCGTTGAACCATACCTTTTTTTATTTTTTTATTTCTTGTTGTGTTTTTGACCGTGCGTCGCGCTGTCTCCCTCTCTCGTCTTGGGCGTCTCGCAGGCGTGCAGGGGGTGGATGGAGGAAGAGGATGAATACAGCAGCGAGGAGGACGTTCCCGATGAGTGGTACGCCGCGGCGATGGCGGCGGGGTGCGCGGAAGTGGACGAGATGTTGGCCGAGCTCGGTCTTCGCATTTCGACCCTCGAGAAGGTGTGTGATGTGGTTGGTGGTTGGTGGGGATAGGCGGGTCTCGTTCGATGCTTGATTCGTGTATGTGCGTGCGTGGGCGGTGTTTTTATTTTTCGGCGATGGGAAGTTTGCGACGGGTGCGCAGGATTTTTCTCATTGGGCGAGGTTAGGATTTCTCTCTCTCAGTACTTGGAAGTGCTGTGGATGGTATTTCGGGAAACCGATGGTCCGGGGATAGGTTTGGAACGTCGTGGCTTTTACCGTGGGTGGATTTTTCGTTCTGTGTGTTGGTCTTGGTGCTGTTTGTTATCCTGCTTTAGGCTTTGTCGCAGCTGAATATGACGGCAGCGTCTACGAGCGGAGTGTCGCGATGTGTCGCGGTTGACGCCGGATCGTTTTGTAGAATTACCGAACCCCCTGGGTGGACATGCTCATAGCAAGCAGCTACTCGTGTCACAGCCATCGAGGTGCGTAGCTGATTATTGTCTTGATTGCTCTCTCTCTCTCTCTCGAGACTAACCGTGGAATGCCATACCCCCCTTGTTTTGCGCACGCCCCGCCCCCCCCCCCCCGGCACGTCATCCCAACCCAATCACGGCTCCAAGATGCCCCTTGCTGGGGAATCATCGGCGGCTACCACGGCTTCCTCCTCCCCCCCCCCCTCCTCCTTCTCTTCCTCTGCCGCCGCGGCCGCGACCGCTCCTGCTACCCAAGCTGCCGTGACCGGCTTGGACAACGTCCTGATCACGGACAATGCCGTCGCTTCTCCCAGCGCTCCGGATGTCAGCTCCGCGGAGGACAGCGACGCAGACGACGGCCCCAGGCCCGTTGCCGTGGCGGCACCGCCCCCCGACACGGACGCCGACGGGATCATAGCTACAGCCGCGCCGCCGCCACTGCCGCCTCCGCTGCCGCCTACGTTGCTGGTTCCGCCTCAAATGCCAGCGATGCCAGCGATGCCAGCGATGGTAGTGTCGCCGGGGGCATCTGGATCGAGCGCAGTTGCTGCCGCCGGTACACGGGGTGCGGGTGCGCTTGGAGGCGAGGGTGTGGATGGGTTCGGGGCGGCTTCTTCTGCAGGGGGACCGGCGGGACCTGCGGTGCCTCCGCGCTCACTCCCGAAGCTGAAAATTTCGATCAAACCGCGGTCTCCCCGCCGACCGGAGGCCTTCGACACGGGGAAGGTACCAGCGCCTAGCGGGAGGATCTCGCCGGGGGTTGGTGTCAGTCCGAGGGCGTCCCTCAAGCTGGTGCTAAAGGGTCCGGCGCTGTTGTCGCGCTCGCCGGCGAAGGGCGCGGGCGGTCCGGACGGTGTTGGCGGGGGCGGCGGAGGAGGGGGGTCTGGACGACGGGAGCGGAGTGCAGTCGAGGTCTCGTCGTCGTCGTGTTCTACTGGTAGGAAAAGGGGCAGGGGGCAGCAGGTGTGGGACGGGAGATGGAGGGAGGGGAGGGAAGCGTCCGGGCGCAGAGGAAGCAGCGGAGGGGAGGAGGAAGATGAGGAGGATGAGGAAGAGGAAGAGGAGGAGGAGGAGGGTGAGGAGGATGAAGAGGATGACAGCGACGACGAAGGACGAGTTGGGAGGGGAGGGAAGAGGAAAGCGAGGCCCTTGGGGAGCAGGTTAAGAGCGATCGCGAGGCTGGGCGATGACGCCGCGGGAGGGGACTCCGAGGACGACGACTCGGCTGACGAATACAAGCCAGATGCCGAGGTAAGACCCGTTTCGCCCCCACACTCTCTCCGTCGCTACAGTACGGTGGTAGGAGATGGGCCGCGCCGACGCAGATCAGTTTTGAAGTGCTTTGCTTGACGATTGGTGGCAGACGACGCTTTTGCGAACGGACGGGGACCGGGAAGGGCCACGAGGGGCAGGAGGAAGGGACGGGAAGAGGAGGAGGGGAGGGTACTTGCACCCGTTAGCATCCGTTCGCGGATGGAGTGCTATCGGATGTGGTCGGCGTTGTGATAGTGGTTTCGGGTGCACAGTTCTGTGTTTTTGTGTTCGATTGAAACGGAGATTGTTGCAGGATTCGTCGTGAAAGCGGCACTGCCTCCTTTCGAGCGGTGCAAATACCTGGCGCTGCAAGGTGCTACCGATGAAGAAATGCCGAGTGATTGTAAAGGTTGTGCGCGCCCCTATCCCCATGTCGCTCCCCGCCCGTTATCCCTACGTGCATGCATCGACCCGAAACCCGGCTCTGGTAGTCCCAGCCCCGCATGTTGAACAGAAAAAAACTGTCGAGCAGATACGACTGCTTCTGGTGTTTCGCTTTGTTTGCAAAGCTCACGATGTTTTGTGCCTGGACACTCGATCGAACCGCTTGAGACGTCACGATCGACGGCAGCCCCAACGTTTCGATGGTCAGGCTGTTTCCGATGCGGTTCGATTTTTTAGCTTCAGATTTTGACCTGATCGCATTTTCAGATGTGAACTTGGCAAATCGAAACAGTGTTCCTATGCTGAAAAAGCAGATTTATTTTGCATGCGGAGATTCGGGCAAACGCCGAGACCAACGGCTGTTGTTGTGGTCTGGCGCCTCGAAGAGACGCGCTGGGTGCGCTGCACTGCACGTAGGACCCAAGCGTCCGAGCCAAGGCTGACTGCCTCTGGTCTGGCGGCGAAGAGACACGTGGCGAGTGCGCTAGAGTCAGCCTGGCTTGGTAAATTGTGTTTCTCAGTGTGACTGACTGCTGCTGTTGCTGCTGTACAGCAATGTAGTCTACGAGTACGCACAGCATCCACGGAGAGGTGCGCGCCGAGTGCGCCTCTCTTGGTCTCGAGGCCCGAGCTCGCGCCAGCCGACTGTAGTCTGGCCACGGAGAGACGCGCCGCCCGCCGACCGCACGTCGGGCGCGAAGCAGCGTCGCTATACAGCTGTCACTATCCAACTCATCGATCGTTCTGCTGCTGTTTGCTGTCGTGGATAACATCTTGAATCTGGAGAGCATACCATTTTTCGATTAAAAAATCTGATGACCCAAGTCGTCGGATGTCGGGCCAAAGTCTGACGACTTGGGTAATCGGATTATCAAATTGAGTGATTTCCCGGTCGGATTTTGCATATTCGGACTGCATAACCAGGGGCATTCATTTTTGAGATAGAAAAATAATTATCTGAAGCTCGGAATCGAACCGCATAGGAAACAGCCTCAAAACGCGACGATGTGCCATCCACTCCCCATCCTCCCCACACCGTCTCCTTCCCGCAGGATGGCGTGCTTCCGGGAGACCACAAGTTCAAGCTAGACGGCGCTGACGTCCGAGAATGGAAGAGAACTCGCGGCACCATGACCGACACCTCTCAGGGCTCAACAGGCAGTGGTTTCGGCGGCGCAGCACGTGGGGGCAGCGCGTGGAGTGGGTTTGGTGGCGGCGGAGGCGGGGCTAGTGGGGGGGAGGGGGAGCCGCTCAGACGGGGGGCGGTGGTTGGCGGGATGAGGCGGTTTCCCGGGACGAAGCAGCAGGCGCTGCGCAAAAACGGGGTGTTTAAAATTGCGCCGCAGTCCAAGGTACTTGAAAGCGCGGTTTGTTACGGGTGGTTTGCCCTATATATATTAGCGATGGGTCTAGGAGAAATTCTACAAGTTCATACGTACTACAGGAGGTGGATACATTCCAAAAGGGGCTCGTAGTAATTACTCTAATGCCTGTTGCGTTCGGAATGGGGGGGACAACGTGCCGGGGGGTTGGTTGATAATTGGCGGGGTGCGTCCAATTTTTTGTTTCCGGAAATCAGGAGCGAAACATGGAGATGTTGATGCTATCGTAAACCCGTACATGGTCGAAGTGTGACTTTTTTTTTTTTTTTTTTCCCGAATGTTGGATTCTGACCCTCGTGCTTGCTTGTTCCGTTTGTTTTTTTGACCCGTTTCGACGCCGCGCCGATACAGGTGCTTAAGAAGGAGAAGAAGCCGCTGACGGCTAAGCAGAAGCTCCTGGCTAAGATGCGACGCTGAAAACAACCGAGCATGACGCGGGTTTTGTGCACTTTTTGTCTTTAATCGTCCCGAGCACTTGGAACTTCCGAGTTCTGCGTAGCCTCGTATTGGCTGTCTATTGTCGCGGGGGTGTCTGTTGCTTTGGCGCGTGTTTTTGCTGCTTGGGGCGCCGATTGGTAACGTTGAAGGACGCCGAATGGCAACCTTTACGGTTTTATAAATTGTATGGGTGTTAGGTGTGGTGCTTTGTTTGGTGCGATGAGGGTTGGCGGTACCCGCACCATGCGCCACACGGCAATGCTTTGCAATTGCCGCATCGCAGCATCGCCATCGCAACGTGGTCTGTTTAGCCATCGCAGCGTACTTTGTTTACGCACGCACGACTTCCATCTGCACGAGAACATCGGTACGGTACTGTGCGGATTCTTCATTTGAGTCGACGTATCAGACGATAAATATACGAAGTATGTATGAAGCGCTGCAGGGTGCTGACTCTCGGGAGGCCCGGCATTTGCTCATGGCGGAGGCCGAGGCCAACAAACTAGGAAGCGGCCACGCTCACATTCCAACCTTTGCGTACGGAGTTGGTCACCTGCCCTACAAGATATGGTTTGCACATGTGGCGTCCCATTTTGCAGATGGTTGTTGCCACAAGATGTAATTGGTTGAATGCCTCACGACTCGACGCGCTCCTGTTTCAAGATCAACGTTAAGTTTATTACGCTGCTATTGACGAGAATCTCGTCGGAAACCGGTCTAAAATCCCCACATTAACCACCCCCAGACCCAGCCCTGGCCCAAGACCCAAACCTATCCCTAGCCGAAGTCTTCGGGGCTTTCTAATAGTGCCGTAATCCCAGCTAAAAAGCCCGAGGCCGCTCCCGAACCCCAGCGCCCACCCCAGCTTCAAGCCCCCCGCGTAATATACCCGACCCCATCCCCACTCGCGTCCTCTGCCTCAAGGCCCCACCTTTAACCGCAAGCCCCTGCTCGGGCTCAGCCCTGACTCATCAGGCCCAACCCAAGTACCGGCTTCATCGCATGCCCAAAGCCATGCCCCAGTCCAAGCGTGGGCCTCGGCTTCCACCCTTCAGCGCGAGCCTCCCACCCTCAGCCTGAGTCAGTCCACTCTCTGTCGCATCTCTAGCTTCAGCCAAATTTCTGCAGTATTCTGACTCGATGTCCTGGATCGTTTGATGTAAGTATTGGATATTTGGATGAGGCCTCCTGCGTCGACCCGTGGTCTCGTCCATACTTCGTTGCTTCGTAGCATAGTATTTTGTTGTGTGTGCTCCAAATATACCACTGGTCGGATACGTAGTTGTCTCACCCTAACTGCTTTACGCTTGCCTCAACCCTGTCTCGCACATGCTGCGAAGTCTTTCTCGAACTCGGGCGACAGAGGAAGTCGGCAAGCGCCCGCGTAGCGCTGGCCGCGTTTTCTCTTGCCACCCTGGACCCGGCCGCTAATATCGACCCCAGTTCTGTCCCAAGCCACCTAGCCCAGACCCAAGACTCAGACCTAGACGTAGTGCCATCCCCGCACCAACGCCAAAATCAGCTTCAAGCCTCAGCCCTGGACCCCATTCCCATCTCCAGCTTAGGCTCCGCAACTAGCGAAGGTGTATTTTTGTGGTACGGATACAGTTTCGCGCATTTCATGGGCGACCCACGGGCAGCTCATGGGTACGCCACAGGCGACGACCTATAGGCGCGTCTCCGATCACCTACACTCTTTGTCGTTTTGACAAATCTCCTTAGGAATCCCATGGGGCACAACGCCCATGAGCCATCCCCACGGGCAACCCACAAGCTATCTATGGGCAACCCGCAGGCAACCCAAGACCTCCCGCAGGTGATCAACGGGGAACCCACGGACAACCCATGGACAATTCCCGGGTGATCCACGGAAAATCCGGACAACCCATCGGCGATCCATGGCTGCCCCACGGACAACTCAAGGGCAATCCATCGGCGACTCACGGGCTAAGGCACCCCACGGACAATACGCGGACAACCCACGTGCAACCCACGAGTTATCCACGGGAAACCAATGGCCAACCCACGGGCGGCCCTTGGACGACCCACGGACAACTTACGGACAACCCACCGACAACTTGTGGGCAACCCATGGGCAACCCATGGGCGACCCGTGGATAACCCACGCACAATCCAAGGGCATCCCACGGGCACCCCACTGGCGACCCGCGGGATCCATGGGCGCATCACCTGCAACCCACGGATAACTCACGCGCAACCCATGGACAAACAATGGGCGCCCCATGGGCGCCCCACGGACAACCCATGGGCACCCAACGGACAGCCTACGGACAACCCATGGGCAACCCATAGGCGCCCCATGAATATCCCATAAACGACCCATTGACAATCCACGGGCAAAGCATGGAAAAGCCGCGGATGACCTACGGAAAACCCATAAACAACGACGCCTCAATGGCAGCCGACGGGATCGCCACGTAAAACCCATCGGTGACCCGCGAATAATCCTTGCGTGACCCAACGACAACCCATGGGCGCCTCACGGGCGACCCATGGGCGTCCCACCCCGAAACCCATGGGCGCCCCATGAGCAACCCATGCACGCCCCACCGACAACCCACGGGCGACTCACGGGCAACGTATGGACACCCGACGGACAACCCATGGGGGCAAGCCACGGGCAACCCATGGGTCAACCATGGACAAACCACAGGGACAGCCCACGGGCAACCCACGGACGACCCATGAGCGCCTCACGGCTAATACATGGGCAACTCGCCGACAACCCACGGGCGACTCACGAACAATTCACGGGCAATCCATGAGCAACACATGGACGCCCCATGGAAATCCCATGGGCAACCAACCGACAACCCGCGACTTACTCGCAGTTAACCCACGGGCGACCCACGGAAAGCTCACGGACTCCCCAACGACAACCTACGAGCAACCCATGGGTGGTCCAAGGACAACCCACGGGAAACCCATGGGCGCCGGACGGGCGCCCGACGGAGAAGTCATGGGTGACCTTCGGACAACCCACGGACAACTCAGGGGCGACCCATGGACGACCCATGGGCGCTTCGCAGACAACCCATGGGCGACCCACTGGAATTTCCGTGGACAACCCACGGACAACCCACTGGAAATACATGGACAGCCTACGGACACTCCACGGGCGATCCATGAGTGACCCATGGACGCCCTGCGGACAACCCATGGGCGCCCCACGGACAATTCATGGGCATTCCATGGAAAATCCACGGGCAAGCCATGGGCGACTCACGGACAAGCCGCGGATAATCGACACCCCACGAACCACCCATGGAAAACCCACGGGCGACCCACGGACAACCCATAGACGACCCCTGGCCGCACCACGGACAACGCATGTGCGACCCTTGGCCGCACCACGAACAACCCATGAACGACGCACGGGCAATCCATGGGCGCCTCACGGACAACCCATTGGCACTCATGGGTATCCCATGGATAACCCATGGGCGACTAACCAATGAGCGCCCCACGGACATCCCATGGGCGGCCTACAGCCAACCCTCGGCCAACCCGTGGACGACCAACGGACAACGCACGGACAACCCACGGACAACCTATGGACGCCCGATGTGCGCCCAACGGACAAGGCACGGACAATCCACAGCTGGCGACTCAAGAACAACCCATGGAGCTTCGGTCGACCTCGTCCTCAACCTTAACCTCAGCCTGACCCCTAGTCTCAGCCTCAACCACATTTATCTCCAACCCCAGCCCCAGCTTCACACCCAGTCCTGACCCCTGCTTCAATCCGAACTCTAGACAGATCCGAAACGCCAGCCCAAGCCCCGCACTCAGCAGCAAGTCCTGTCCCAAGCTCACTACCTGACGATGTACACTCTTTATCTTTTGTATGAGTACTTCTTCGCGCATTTCATGGGCATGTCATGGGCTTCCTTCCGACGGCTAACCTTGGGGTATCCGCGGGGTACCCATAGGTTACCCACGGGGTACCCAAGGGCTACCCATGGGCTTCCCATGAGCTTCCCTAGGACTACTTCCATAGACCACCCGCGAGGGCTACCCGTGTGGGCTACCCGTGGGCTACCCACGGGCAACTACCAAATCCCCATGGTCTGCCCATGGTACACCCGAGGGCTACCCACAGGATGCCCATGGGCCGCCCATGGGCTACCAATAGGCTACCCACGGGGTACCCATGGCTACCAATGGTCAACCCATGGGCTACCCCCCAAGGCCGCCCTTGGGCTACCCGTGGGCTCCCCATGGACTACCACCAAATCCCCATGGTCTACCCATGATCTAGCCATGGGCTATCCCTGGGCTACCCACTGGGGACCACCAAAACTCCATGGGCTACCCATGGGCTACCCATGGGTTACCCATGCGATGCCCATGGACTACTCATGATCTACCGATGGGATGCCCAGGGGATACGCATGGAAAACTGCCATAGGCCACCCATGGGCTACTCGTCAACTACCGATGGGCTACCACCAAAGACCCATGGTGCACCCATGGGCTACCCGTGGGCTATCCGTGGGATACCCGCGGGTTACCCCCAAAACCCTATGGGCAACCCATGGACCCATGGGCTGCCTATGGGATACCCATGGGCTACCCATGATCTACCCAGGCCCATGGCATACGCACGGGCCACTTTAGGGATGGTATTGGGATGACTACGTGGGATGGCCATGGGATGCCCATGAACTCTTTCCATAAACATATGGCTTATCGTTGGGCTACACATGGGCTGCCCATACGATGCACATGGAATGCTCATGGCATACCCATGGGAAGTCCACGCGAGGCCCACGGGGTGCCCATGGGATGCCCATGAAACACACACGAGCAACGCTTCGGCTACACGGGCATGCCCATGGACCACCCGTGGGAAGCCCATGCGATACCCATGTAATTCCCGGCCTATGGGCATCCCGTGGGTCGCCCATGTTTAGCCCATCGCCCATGTTTAGCCCATGGGCATCGCATGGGTTGGCCACGGGTAGCCCATGGGAGTTTGATGGTAGCCCGTGAGCAGCCGAGGGGCATCCGCTTGGTGGCCTATGGGGGTAGCCCATGGATAGCCCGTGAATAACCCGTGGACAGCCCTTAAAACCCACATGGAATACGCGATTCAGTAACCATACGAACAAAGAGAGAATAATGTGCATCATCGGAGGAAGAGCTTGGGCCAGGGCTTGCGTCTGGGTGTGGGGCTTGAGCTTGGATTTGTGGCAGGGCTAGAGTGAAGATCGGGGCTGGGATTAGGACTGAGGCTGGAGCCGGGGCTGGGATTAGGGATGGGGTTGAGACTTGAGGCTGGGGCTTGGGCTGTGGTTGGGGGTTGACATTGAGGCTGGGACTGCGTTCAGCCTCGTCCTCAACCTCAACGGCAACCTGAGCCCCAGCCTCAAGTCTCAACCTCATCCCTAATCTCAGCCCTAGGGAACCGTATAACCTGCATGATTTACAGTATTATTGTAGGATATGTTTCCTGGGTTTGGGTATGTACGACAGCAGTATGCAGATTCTGCACAAAAATATCATAACGGTAGGTTAGGATCTACTGTACTACGGTATATAATCTACTGTACTAACTGTACTGCAGATCGTGATCTTTCCGACGTGCGAAGTTGTTACAAATGCGCCATCTGTGAGTTTAGCCCACGGAGTGGTAGCAACTCAACTTAGCTTTGTCTGTCGCGAAGGCGAGAAACGGGTACGAGAAAAAGTGAGTGCGAAGCAAAAAACGTTTCGCGTCACAACATCGACGCCGCGCCTTGCTCTGGCGGTGGGGCTCTCGGATATGGGGATTCTCACAGTTCACAGTCGTACTGTAGATCATCCGACAAGACTGTGGGTGCGATCTCTGCTCCATGCACCGCTCAATCACACGTGCGTGTGGCTACCTACCTTGACTACTGCCTGGTACTGTATACCAGGTACGTCGTAGTGCGACGCTGCCATCCCGCAGATACAGCCGAGAGCAAAAAACAGAGGGAAACAAAAAAGATACCCTGCACAGCCTGGCAAGGCTTTCTTTCTCGGCTGCTCAATCGCGCGTTCATCGCAACGCAGGCAGGCATATGCCCTGTTTCACCCGCCACCGCCCTAGGGTATCACCGCGTCGCCGCTACGATACAGAAGTCTCGATTTTCGCACGTCGACAGTGGCTGTCGCTTCGCGCGTCGATGCGATGCCCCTCTTACCCGCCTCTCACCTTTATTCGTCGGCATGATTTGTTGCTGCTGTGGTTCGTTTGCCGTGCTTCTTATGGTGTGATGTTCACAGAACAGGGATGGGCGAGGTCGACATGATCTTTTGGAACGGCTCGAGGCCACGATTCACGAGCGGCTTGGATAGTGGATCTCGGAAATCCCAGCAGCTTGTCAAAAAGCCACCCGTCTTGGGTCTTGTCGGGTGTGCGATGTCTGGGCGGCCCGCACGGGCAAGACTATTGCTGTGGCAGCTTCCCGCCAACCGAGAAAACAAGTCCAGAGGCTGAAAAAAACAGCCCAGAAGATACCATGCACAACCCACCCCTATCCCCGCCAAAAAAATCCTAAATATGCATACCAGACTCGTACTGGTAGCAGCTAATATTTCTGATTGGCTACGAGTACTGAATACCTGGTACCAGGTACGTACTTACTTACTGGTATTCGTTTACGAATATCACCGCCTGGAGTACGATTTCCTCTTTGTTTCCTCTTTCCTTTTCCTTCTTCCTTTCTGCCTTGTCTCTCCCTTTGTTTTTTTCCCCTCCTTCCCGTCTTTCTGCCGGTACCTTCCCCTCCTTCGTGTTGCTTCTCGGACGGTCGTCCGTGCAGTGATCTCCTTGCGTCGTTTGTATTCTGTTTCATTTCGTTTTTTTTGGTCTTATTTATTTCTGTTTTTGCTTGTGTCGCCGTTGTGTTCTCGTACCCGATACGCCGGCATTTCACGTGCTTGACCCATGGATCTGCGATTATTTTTGTTTTCGGTCTTCCTCTGTCTCACAGTTTGTGACCACAGAATCAGTGTCCCTCTAGGATAAGGAATCCGGACGGACTCTGGGTGTGCTGATGAAGCTGGTAGAAAGGACGATTTAATGTGAAGACATCGCACACCAATACTTCGAAGTATATATATACTTGGTATGTACGATATAACGTACCAGGTACCAGGTATAACGTACTCATACGGTATCCTTCTTCTGTGCCGTTGAAGCAAAACCAACTCGTCGTCGAACGGATGTACCAGGTATGAAATATCATATCCACGCAAACAGCATCAGATCCCGAGTACCTGGTATTTATTTCGGTGCAGTTCGTGAGGTTGCACTACAGCAGTAGTACCAGGTATCATATAAAAGCAATGATACAGATCATGACGTGTGTGTATGTGCACGAATGACCAACTATAAGGTTGGGGGAAAGCTTCGAAATGCTCTAATCTGCTACAGCAAGCAGTAGTACCACCATACTCTACAACACAGCCAGTGATTGCTTATGGCATGTATGCATGATCAGTGATCGCTATCGATACTTCATCAGCAAAATGATAATACCAGCAGCAGCAAGCAGCAGTCAGTGCGCTTTCCCATTTTAGAACGGAAAAACCAATCAGAGTGCCGGTTTGCGCTGGTTGGTCTGAAATAAAAATAAAAATACTTTGTATGTCGTGATGCCGCCCGCGCAATAGCCGCGCGTGCATCCGGCTGTTGGTGCACTGGCGTAACCCTTCACGGGGTAGTAAGCCGTCCACCAGACACACATACTACGCCATTCGCCGCCCACAACTTTCCCGCATAAAAGCATGTCAAAATCATGCTGGGCTACAATGCAACAACAGAAAATCAGATCACGCCTTCCCGAAGATTGCCAGAAAAGGACAATATGTGCCACCGCTGCACTACTACTGTGTGTGATACGCTTCAAGCAGCTGGTACATACAGATGGACTGGAACCGGTACACAACTGAGAAAATGTACTTGTCGGGCGAAAGCTCTTTGAGCCAGATCTACAGGGAGGATATAGGAAGAGGCAGGCAGGCAGGCAGGCAGGCAGCGCATAATAAAAAAACTGCGGGCACGAAATCCCTTTCAATGATGCGCGTTCTTGATATTATACTGGTACGTTGACACAGGTGCGCGGCTGTCTGTCCGTCCCCCTTCATGCACTGATGCTGTGGGTTTCATATGCCATCGGCGGCGAATAGTTTCGCACGATGTCAATGTGTGACATGCGTGTGTGGGAGACTGAGTGATTAATGGGGAAAAGGCTTTATTTTCCGGTGCTCCTTCAGGAAAACAGACAAGCCCTGAGACGTTGTCGAACACCCTGCACGTACTACTGTAGCAAGGACAATTCTCTTGCTGCTGTCGTCATCTGTCTGTGCCTACTGACACCACCAAAGGGGGTAGCCGCCCCCTCCTCCCCGATGCAGACACCCCACAACCATTTTTACTTCAGTAGACCTTCACTAATACAGTACACAAGCAGAGCTTAGAAAGAAAGCAATGCTGCTGTGATCGACGGCACGTCGGGCGGTGCCGATGGCCCATGCCCCCAGCCAGAAAGAAGGGCACTTCCCGCCTGCAATACGGCGGCGGCGACCCTGGACGACGACACCGTTCGACGAAGAACTTTCCGCCAATCAAAAATTTCCAGGGTTGTTCAGTCAGGAGGCTTTCAACATCTCGCGGGTCGGGTCGGGTCGGGTCGGGTCGGGTCGGGTCGGGTCGGGTCGGGTCGGGTCGGGTCGGGTCGGGTCGGGTCGGGTCGGGTCAGGTCAGGTCACGTCAAGACAACTCAAATTTTTCGTGGGTCGGGTCGGGTCAGCTGGCCCGACTCGACTCGACCCGACCCAACCCGTGAGCTTTGACCTGATCCGTGAACAGCCCCGGATTTTTTCTTTCGAAAAAAATGATCAACAGAAAAAATGCGCGCCGGAAGCACTATTTTTTTCAATCTATTTTCAATATTGGCGTCGGTCTCCACTTTTCCCGCCGTCCCCGCTGCCGTCCTTTCCAGAGGGAGGCTCACCCCCCGTTCGCTCCTCGTGCTCTCGTCTCAGCTCTTCATGCCGAACCTAAAAACAGTATGGAGCCGCACACATCAGCAGTACAGAGGGGGGGGGGGGGTACGATTTAGGGGAGGGGTGTGTCAGGTCTAGAGTACTAGACCTCCATTAAATAATATACTTCGTATTTCTGTAAAACCGGAAATGTTATTATATAGTTTTCAGTGTGCCCGTGCCAAAGCTATGCCCCCTATCGTAAATCGGCGCTTCTCTTCACTTGAGCTCTCTTAATTCGTGACCACCCTTGTGTTGAGATGGCAAGTGCACAATGGTTCTGCCACTTGCATGTCCTTGAAGACATTAGAAACGCGGTCCCTCAAATACTCCTTGACCATATGGATGCTCTAGGAGTGTTTTGGGGACCGCGTCTCAGCATCTCCAGAGAAATTCAAATACCAGGTCAATCGCGAAGGGCACGGCAGCATATGCCACGCAAGCTCCGGCAACATTCGAGACCGAATCGAACCACTCCGGCACCTACATCGGCGCGACCACCTGATTTTTTAAAAAGGGCAGCAGGGTCTTCAGCTTTCAGAGAATAACCCATGTTTCGGATTCACCTTACGACAAGTATTTCACCTTTTCCTTGCTGTGCGTTTCATCAACGACGAAACAAAGCAAACAAAGCAAGCAAAGGAAACAGGCGACGAAGTGATCCTGTGATAGGTTTGACGGACGTGCACTTGGACTTGTCTACAAACCCGTGCTTTTGGAGTATGCGTGCCAAACGCTTCCTTTTCCCTTCACGATTAAGCTGGTACTTGAACGCCTTTGAACACTTTGTTGAAAGGAGTAAAAGTACCAAGATAATCGCGAAGGAAACGTCAACGTATCTATTGCTGAAATGCATATAAGTAGCAGCTCAATCACGAAGGAAACGTCAACGTATCGATTGTTGAAAGGCATATAAGTAGCAGGTTAATCGCGAAGGGAACGTAAACGTAACATGGCAGTAGGTTATTCAGTCTTCTGGGGAAATTTTTGCATTTCGGAATCAGTTTCCGACAAATATGACTTTTGGTTGCTGTGCATTTCTTGAACGAAATATGCCGTCGCGCTGGTGTAGACGACGAAGTGATTCGATGAAAGCTTGGAAGGACGGACACTCGGACATATTCATAAATCCATGCCGCCGCAGCTTGCACGCCACAAGCTTCCGCCCCCCCCGCGATTGACCTGGTACTTGATTGTCTTGGGAGACGTCGAGACGCGGTCCACAAGATAAGTCCTGACGGTATGTATCGCGAAGGAGCCTTTTGGGGACCGCCTCTCGACATCTCCAAAGGCAGTCAAGTACCAGGTCGATCGCGGAGGGAAAGGAGGCATGTGCTATGCAAGCTCCGGCAACATGAGCTGAATGACACGTCTGAGCACGCCTCCTTCCAAGCGGTAATCATACCACTCCAGCACCTGCGCCAAGCGCGACCACCCGGTCTTCCACACGGACAACAGCTTCTTCAGCTTGCGACAAAACTGACCTTTTCGTTTTTTTGCGCTTCTTTAACGATAGAACACAGAAACAGGTCGTTGTGCTGGTGTAGGCAACGAAGTGATCCGATGAAAGCTTTGGCGGACGCGTGCTCGGGCTTGTCCATAAGCCCATGCTTCCGAAGCCTGCATGACACATCTTTCCGTCCCCTCAGCGATTGGCCTGACAACATTCATATTTTGGAAGATGTACAGACGCGGTCCCCGAATTACCCCTTGGTGCACGTCCGAGTACGCGTCTTTCCAAGCTTCAGTCGGATCACTTCATCACCTACACCAGCGCGACCACCTGCCGTTCTAAACGAACCGCAGGTTCTTCAGCCTATTGTTTCAAGCAGGTTCTTCAGCCTATTGTTTCAAGCCTGGATTTTAGAGTTCACTCGGATTCAGCATCCGATATTTTTGGCTTTTCGTTGCTCTGCGCATCTTCAACGGAAGGACAGAGAGAGGGGTCGTCGCGGTGGTGTAGGTGACGAAGCGATCCGATGGTAGCTTGGAAGGACGCATGCTCAAACTCGTCCATAAGTCCATGCCGCTGGAGCTTGCATGACCCATGCTTCCGTCCCCTCCACGATCGACCAGGTACTTGAATGTCTCGGAAGGTGTGGAAACGCGGTCCCCAGAACACTCCTTGATCGATTGGTCCATCTAGGGGTCTTTCGAGGACCGCGTCTCGATATTTTTTCAAAGACGTTCAAGTGGTGGGTCCATCGCTGAAAACACGGAAACATGCGCTATGCAAGCTCCGGCAGCATGAACTTATGGACACGTCCGAGCATGTGTCCTTCCAAGCTTGAGCCGGATCACTCCGGCACCTACGCCAGCGCGACCACCCGCTCTTCTACATGGACGGCAGCTTCTTCAGTTTCCTGGCATAAACCTAGATTTCGGACTCAGCTTGCGACAAAGCTGACAGTTTCGTTGATTCGCGTTTTTTCACAGACACAACAGAGAGACAGGTCGTTGCGCTGGTGTAGGCGACGGAGTGACCCGAAGAAAGCTTTGGCGGACGCGCGCTCGGGCTTGTTCACAAGTCCATGCCTCGGACTTATCCACAGGTTCATGCTTCCGAAGCCTGCATGCCATATGGCTCCGTTCCCTCTGTCTGCGATTGGTCAGGTACTTGAATATCTTGGAAGACGTAGAGATGCTGTCCCCAACTTTATTCTTGATACATGTCCGAGTACGCGTCCTTCGAAGCTTTCACACCTACCGAAGGGGAGATCGTGATCTAGATCATCTGGATCATCTAGATACTATAGTTTCTCACCTGCCGGTGTGAGAGGTTGGGCATGATCTGTGTACTGTAGTGTATAGTACGCATCCAACCCAGGAAAGCATGTGCTATTAATAGATCATACAGATTTTACGGGTCCCACCCGAAAACATGTGTGAAATCATACAAGATCGGGACGATATCTGCCTTCAAACATGTACAGAAGATCATGATGATGATACTGTTGATGATGATCGGATGCTTATGATGATGAAGATGATGGTGATGAAGATGATGATGATGATGAGGAAGATGCTGGTGACGACGATGATGGTGATGATGATGATGATGAATGATGACGATATTGATGACGATGATGATGATGATGGTGATGACGATGAAGAAGATGATGCTGATGATGAAGACTATGGTGATGATGATTATGATGATGATGGCGATGATGATGATGACGATGTGATAATCGATGAATCTGTCCGAGCTGTGCCAAGGTTTATTCGGATCACGTCGTGACCTACACCAGCGCGACCACCTGCTCTCTTTCTACATGAACCGCAGATTCTTCAGCCCTTTCGAAGAAGCCTCGACTTTCGATTCATTTGGCTTCAGCTTCACAGACAATCATGATTTTTTTGTTGCTGTGTGTTTCTTCGACCAAACGACCAGAGACACAGACCGTTGCGCTGATGTACGTGCTAAAAAATGAGCCGGCTAAAGATTGGAAGACGCATGCCCAGACTCGTCCATAGACCCATGACCCATGCCGCCGAAGCTTGCATGACATATGCTTCCGTTCCCTTCCCGATTGACCTGGTACTTGCCTGTCTCCAAGGATACTGAAACGCGGTCCTCAAAGTACTACTTGAGCGAATGGATCATCAACAAGTAACTTGGGGATCGCGTCTCATTATCCCTACAGACATTCAAATACAGGGTCAATCGCGGAGGGGACGGGAGCTCATATAGGCCATGTAAGCTCCGGCAGTATGGATTTATGGACATGTCCGAGCGCGCTTTAATCGGGTCACTCCGGCAGCTGAACCGGCGCGACCACTCGCTTTTCTATATGCTGCCGGAGCTTGCGTGACACATGCGTCCGTGGCCTCCGCGATTGATCTGGTACTTGCACCTCTCTCAAGATGTTGAGACGCGGTCCCCAAAATACTCCTTGATCGCCTGGATCATCAAGAAGTCTTTTGGGGACCGCGTCTCAACCTTTGTCAAGAAATTGAACCACCAGGTTAATAGCGGAGGGAACGAAAACATACACCGTGCAAGCTTCGGCAGCATGGACTTAAGGATAACTCTGAGCACGCGTCCTTTCGACTTTGAATCGGATCACTCCGGCATCTACGCCAGAGCGACCACCCGCTCTTCTACACGGACACAGGCTCTCCCGCTTTCTGGTGAAGTCCTGGATTTCGGATCCAGCGTCCGACAAATACATTTTTTTCGTTGGTTTTCGTTTTTTCAACGAGATAACAGACAAAACAGGTCGTTAGCACTGGCGTAGGCGACGAAGTGGTCCGACGATAACTTTGGCGGACGCGTGCTCGGCCTTACATGTGTCATGCAGGCTCCGGCAGGAAGGATTTATGGACAAGTCCGAGTAAGCGTCCTTCCAAGCTATAAACGTACCCCGTCGGCACCTACACCAGCACAGCCACCTGCTCTTTTTACTAGTACACACACAGCAGCTTCTTCAGCCTTCTGGAAGAAACCCGGGGATCGGATACAGCTTCCGACAGCTAAGACTTTTCTGGGACGGGTCACAAACGCAGTTGAATGGCTTTCGGATGGGTCTGCGTTTCTTCAACGAATAAATCGACCGAGCAACTTGCAAGCATCTCTCATACACGTGCGCTCCTAATCGCGTGAGCTTTTTTCTACGAAGGGTCACACCACACCATAGCACTCGGTGCACCCGCAACAAAACAAGGGAGAGACACACACACGTACGCATAACGATGTGCACGTACAGAGTAGGAACACGAGCCAGAAATGATATTTTTACGAAAAAGTGACCCGCAAGGCTCGCATTTTGGGTTTACGGCAAGAAAAATTGAAGTAAGAAACCGTGCTCAGCGACGACGAGCGCTTCTGCACTGCATCCTATATAATAGCCTATGTTCAAGGTCAAACAAGGATAGTGTCACAATAAACTGTATTCTAAAGGATTGCTCACATTGGGTGTTTTGGTTGGCGGGCCCAAACTACTGTAGTCAAGTAATACTATCATACACACACTTCCAGGCCACTATTACGGGGGACCATGGTTAATAGGACCAAATATTGTGAGTAAAGTTGGTTAAATATATTGGTTTTTACGTGTGCCATAGGTCCTATTAACTATGGTCCCCCGTCATAATAACGCCATAATCCCGGCCGTACGGGGCGAGGGGCAGCGCTGACTAAAGGGATCGTAGCCCTTCATTGCATCCCTTGAGAGAAAACCTGAGGCTCAGGTTAAACAGCCAGACGGACCGAAGAGTGTGCTCTTGCTAGAGATTTACCATAATCTCCGAGTTCGTCGTCTGGGAGGGGATAGGGGTTGTATGCTTAATACCAGGGTTGTATATAATATTACCGAACGACGAGGAGGAACAAACTCGCGATCTCGTCGCACATCGCATTTCCCGATATCTCAACACAAGATACCTCAGTACATTCGTGCGTAGCGACTGCACACCAACTAGAAACCTATGGACCTTAAAAGAGCATCAGTCAATTCTACTGTTTTTTATGCCAATTTCTTTTCAATTCTTTAACCCCACCATCTGGACTTGTTTTTGTAGTGACTGAATTGAGTCTAACGAGAAGCCCCAACAAAAAAACCAATGCGACAGACTGAAACTGAAACCGACGGACCGAAGTTCTACGGACGGACCGAGGAAACAAAAAAAAAACAAGAAGAAAAAACCCGACAAACTTCAACCGAAACCGACGGACCGAGGTTCTACCGACGACAACACGCGCGCATATGTAGACAAGCGGCCTTCAAGACAACGGTGTGGAAGGCGACGCGAAACACATTCCCTCCCCTACCTTCGAAGCTTTGGCGACAGCTTCTCTCGCCCGCTCCGCTGCATCCGACGCCCCTCTAACGGCCTGGCCGGGAGCCCCCTCATTCCCACCCCCACCCCCACCCCACCTCTCCAGGTCCTCCTTGCTAGCAAAATCAGCCTCCTTCGGTTCCTGGTAAACGGAGGGTTGTTGGCGTCGACGGCAAAAAAACATGGGGAAATCAGTCCCCCCTGAGCATTGACCTCTCCTGAGACATGGAATTGATCTCCCTACAAATAGGCGCGCTCGATGCGGGACGTGGGCCGACAATTTCGTGTTATCCAAGTTTCCTCGAAAGTTTTTAATATTAAAGTTTCCACACTTCGGATAGATCGTCTACATATCATCCACATATCATCTACAGATCATCCCCACCTCATGATCAAGATTTTTATTCTGGGGCAGGCAGATTCCTGATCTGTGTATGGTTATGATGTACAGTAGCTCCAGTAGCTCTACGTTGCCGGGTGGGAGCCGAATGTAAATACCCCGCATGATATGTTGTAACACGTTTTGTGGGTTGCATCTGTCCCATACCTGGTACAGATCATACAGATCATACAGATCCTGCCCAGTATATATACTAACGGCAGGTTAGGACCCAGATGATCTACAGATATATCGTGATCTGTCTGTCCGGCGTGTGAAACCTTGTACCAAAATACCACCTATACGTTGCTGGCGGTTTTCGGCATCATTTTAGTTACTGCAGTCGAGTGCTACGCTAAGAGTGGCACTTTTGAGCGAAAGCATTTACGACTCATGGCTGCCCAGGGTCCTTAACCCAAAATAATACCGCTGGAATATCATTATTGATACACCTGCTGTAGGCCTTGTTTGGGATTGTTCATCAACCATTGTACTTTAGCTTTTCACAAAATCAGTCTTGTGTGGCCCTGGGATATAGAGAGCTTCTTTTAAGGCCACGTGAGCCCTCAAAAACATTTTTTTGTGTGGCACTGGGATATAGAGCTCCTTTTAAGGTCAAGTGAGCTCTCAAAATCAGTTCTCGTGTGGCACTGGGATTATCCCTGGTCGAGCTTTTTTCAAGGTCAAGTGAGCCTGACCCTCAGCAATTTTACGTGCCACTATGTACCCCTACCCTGGCAGGCGTCTGCAGACCTGATATCAATACGGGAGAGCAAAGTAAGCAGAGCCCAAGGTGAACAAAACAAAACGTACCGTAACATATACTGGTATGAATAGTCATGCTTGTGATTTTTTCGTGCTTTTTCGAACACAGCTTTTCGTACGAACACTTTTTTTTTGGCGGAACGCCACGCAGTCGACACGGATAGGCCCGTCCGTACACATTGGTTGAGGTCCGGGTGCGATCGGTGCCCTCGGGGGCGCGTGCGTGGCAAGCCCTCAAAGTTGAAAAAAACAAAATGTTGACAAGCCACATTTTAATCTCTGACTACTATGCTACCAATCTGCTCCGTACTGTAAGGACCGTTTGTGTACTAAAAAAATTTGATTGAAAATTATCCTTGTGTTTGTGGACACGAGTGATATTACTAGTTGGGTGGCGACTTAATCCAGCTAACTGACTATACCGTAAGTAACAGTGGCATCACTACACAAGTTGGGCGACAAACGGGCCAAAAATATAGAGAGACGCCCGAACAATCTGCAAAAAAATACCGCACACCGCTACGTATACCCGTACCACCTACCAGGCACGGTACGCCAATGACAACACACAGGCACCAGTCGGCGACTTCTAGCTACTATTACGGGGGACCATAGTTAATAGGATCAAATATTGTCAGTAAAAATGGTTAAACATATAGGTTTTCATGTATGCCATAGGTCCTATTAACTATGGTTCACCGTAATAGTCAAACCCACAGCCCTAATTGCATCATAGCAGTTTCGCACGGCTCCGCGTACTGTGTATACCTCGGGGGGGGGCTGGGCTGCCGGCATGTCTTCGGGCATCGGCCAGCCTAGGTACCGCTGCACGGCCTTCGACTCGAAGAGCAGCCTCTGAAACATGCCGAAGATGTTGGTGGTGGTCCAGTAAACCAGGACTCCGGCGGGCATGGTGAAAGCAACGGGAATGAAGACGACGCTCATGGCGCGGAACACGTGCTTCATGTTCACCTGCGACTTCGAGTCCGCTTGGGGAGGAGGCGCGTCCGTGCCAAACTCCATCAAAAGCTGTGCAAACGTCGTACGGGCGTGGCCGAGTCCCCGACAAGAGAGAGAGGGGCGGGGGGGGGGGGTGGGAGGGGTTACTCATTTGCTGCTTTTAATAGCCTTAGCTTTTTTACCAATGACCATGCATGTACCCGTTTCGAGACGGAGCACCTTTCCCTACTCCTGATAAGAGACACCTCCCAGCATTGGAGAGAGGGGGGGGGGGGGAGGGGGGGTTCAACAGCTGTGTGTACTGACGGCTGATTTCGGGAGGGACAGGGGGGGCAGGGAAGGGAACGGAGGGGGTCGCCCTTCAAAGACGGTGCACCCCTCGACGGAAACGAACCACAACACATCGTCACCGTAGCTCGCCGGGCAAGCCTATTGCGCATACCCATCGCAATACCGCGACATACCCATCGAAATACCGCGTCCCCACCGCTCAACGCATTTCACGCAGCTCTGGGACGGCCTACCAAAGAGGCAATTTGACCGTTTCGCGGGATTGGAGAGATAAATTCGCTACCTCTCTCTCATTTGGTCGACGCCAATACCCATTCAGCGCTAGGTCTGCGGGGCGCTGGGGGAGGAGGGGGGGGTGTTGTCGCGACATGCATGGTCGTAGGTGTATTGACCATATAGACCCTTGCATCCCTACCATCCCGGGACGGAGCACGTCGGGTTTTCACCGACCAGGCAGGCATTGCTTGCACCACGCGTGAGGCGCCGTGAGGTGTTTGGCGAGTCGCATGAAGGGGTGAGTTGCATCCTACTATGAAGCAGACCAGCGCCCCGATATTCCTGACATCAACCATATGAGAGAGAGAGAGAGAGAGAGAGGGAGCGGAGGTGCCTCTCGGGTACCACGAAACGGCCAAGGAAGCACTCCTGTGGGCCGTCCCGCAGCGATGTGCGATGCGGTGGGCGGTGAGGGTACGGTAATTCAATCGGTAGGAGTGCTGCGGCAGACTTGAGCGGTAAGCTACGATGGCGATACGTTATGGCTCGTTTCAATCGATGGGTGCACTAGGTTCGGCAGACAACCCCCCCCCCCTTCCCTCGTCCCGTCCCTCCCGAAGCCGGGCGCCAGTGTACATAATTTCATCATGCGGTCAAAAAATTTCAAGCATCGCACAGCTCATCATCTACAGTAGACAATCTAGATCCTTCATATGCCGTTATGAAATGTCGTGCCAGATATGTCTCCTACAGATCCCACCCGGAAAAAAAATCATGCGCCTATATAAGAGCTGTGTCGTACAGATCCTACTCCCAAAACACGATGTAGATCGTGCAGATCATGTACGTTGGGGATCTCTCTGCCACGAAATATCTAGATAATGTAATGGGGATGATCTGATCTATAATCTGATCTATCTATCCGACGTAATCAACTCTTCAACCAATGAAAAAGATTCTCCATGTATGTGCAAGTGTGGTGAACGTGGCCTTCTTTCGTGCTGCAGCCGCTATATTTTGGGGACAAACTACTTGGGACTGGTGTAAAATCGTTTTTTGCAGTACAGTAAAAGGGTTATTTATAAAGGTCAAATCGCCTGTTACCCATCCACCGCAGGTTTTGAACCGAAAAAAAAAAAGAAGTCATCAATATACCAGGGAGGAGGTGGTGTATATCAAAATGCTACGCTGTACGCACGCTGCCCCCCGAGCGTGAAACCGACTCACCATCATTGTCGTGCACGTCAGGATTGGTAACGTGTACGTGGGGTCAGGAGCTCCGAGATTCAACATCCAATCCAACCCACCCGTCGCGTAGCCGGGGAAGTAGCTCCCCATCTGTCCCAAGAAACGAGCGCGACGCAGTACCCCGCGACACAGCACCAAAGCGGCGAAAAGGGTAGAGGGAGGCGGTAGGAATAACGTGGTGGGAGGCGGGGAGGCTGAAGTTAATACTTTTTTTCATGCATTGAGAAAGCGGAAACCACGACATGGACAGACCAAACAAACCCATAAACCTTGCCACGAAAATAAACAGGCCAACCCAGGGAGTTGCACCCTTTCGTTTCGTCCCAATCCACCGATCTCTCGACCCCCGCAGCTTCCTTCGGTCACTCTACTGTTCATCCGGAGGTCTGAAGCCGGAGATCCGCGCCACCCTACCCGAAATCCTCCAAAAAAACAAACAAACAAACAAAATATAGTACCAGGTACGAGGTACGTACTATTATCACGGTAGGCTTTCACCTGCGCACTCAAGTTGACGACACTTCCAAACAGCCACCAGCACCAGTTCCTAACGAGAGCTACCCTACCTCACGAAAACAGGTTGAAACCTGTACTAATAGTGCGATATTGATACTACAGCAGTTACCTGCTGAGTGGCGAGGAAGATCGAGATGAACACGGGAGCCTGTCCGAAGATGCACGCGATCATCTTGGGATAAGATATCCGGTGCGTTCGGAGCACGGCCATCATCTCGTGAGACACGGCCGACATCTCTTGCATGGCCGCCTCCTTCACCTCCGGGTTGGCATCTACCTGCAGAGGTGGCGCGGGGGCGAACAGCAGCGGGCGCGCGGCACAACCAAAGCGAGCGCTCAAGACATGGTTGGTACATTTTGGGGGCTACCGGAGACTTGAAACACATCTACCAAGGTACCCCTGTTCGTACATACCAGGTAACAGGTACTACAGTACGATGTTGGGTGGGTAGAGGCAACTGCTGTCGGCAACGAGGGCGCACAAAAACACGCCACCCGATGCAGCAGAACACCCTACCACGCTGGCCTTAAACGTAAGGACCGTTATTTATTGGTTACTACACTCCACAGGTCAGTATATTCTCGTTCGGAGTGGTGCCTACGGAGCGAGGTCGGTCGTTTCACCACCGGCGAAAAGGCGAAGAGGATAGGCGAACGCTCTGGACATAGACGACAAGCGCCGAGTTGCTCCGTCGGGACAAGACGATGCCATTCGAACCGACCTGCCTGTCTTTTCGGCTGGAGTCGTGGACAGCCGAGAACTTTAGCTAGGCGTGCTCCACAAAAAAAAAACACTAGCAAGGCTTCACTACATACTAAAACACCAGTCAACTCTAAATCCAAGTAGTTGGCCCCTCAAAAGGGCTGTCCCCATGTCTTAGGGACACACCACTTGGGTTCAGTACAGTATAAGCCGTAGAAAGCAAAGATGTCAGGAGGCAGCACATCCACCCCTTGACAGACAGCAACTTTTCCTTGACATGCCTTGACTGACACCAAACTGCTAGGTTCTAGTGTGGAACACTCGGCCCTTCATCCTTGACAGCGCACGTTTTGCGCCGCTTGACACGTCTCCTGACATCTTCGGTAAAAAAGGGTCAACCCTTTCAGAACTGCAGTTCCGTTTAGGGAACTTGAGTGGTTTGTCCCCAAAATGGGTCTGCAGTATATACCAACAGTACTATTACGGGGGACCATATTAAATAGGGCCTACGGTAACCACAAAAACCTACATATTTCCCTATTTTTACTAACAATATTTGGACCTATTTACTAAGGTCCCCCGTCATAAAAGGTTTGAGAGGTTCGTTGGCGCCTTTTGTGGCCTTTGGCCGTCTACGGCTACGTACGTACGGTATCAAACAAGGCAACTAAAGTATATCTTTTTACGGCGCACGTCGTTGGCACAACGAGCGGTGGTTCGTCCCATCTCACCCTGTCTTTGATGTCCTGCATCTTCGCTTGCAGCGCGGTGATCTCTGGCTTGGCCACGTTCATGCGCTTCGTCATCCCTTGCTGTAACGCCCGACGGCGGAAAAAACGCGGGACGGCAGAGGCCCGCATGCACAGGGGATAGGGGCAAAAACGGGATCCAGGATAAAATGCAAGGAGGGCGGGAGTGTGGGGGATCAAGCAACGAAATCCTATCGAGGTTGTCAATCCATGGGGGTCTGTGAACACCCAGTCGCGCTCATCGACATAATCTCTATCGCTGCAGTGGTGTTGGATATCGGTTATCGAATTGAGTTTGATACGCGTAGGATACCGATGACACAAAAAACAAGATCGGTACGATACATTTGATTCATTGAAGCTTTCGTTCAGTGTCAGCCTGAAAGTATACAGGGATATCAGGGAATAGAGAGAGGGCATAAACACGCTCGATACGCTTTATCGAAGGTTCCACATTTCGACATAACGAAACTTTCGATACTATATTTGCATTCAACACTAATACCTGCACGTGAGGCGTGGGAATTAACCCCCAAAACGCACGAACGGCTCACCCTATTGGGCCAAAAGCCCCGCACAAACCATGCTATGATCACTCCGCCTCCTACTGCTACCACCATCACAACTACCGCCGCTGCTGTTTCTGCAAGCACTACAACTGCTGCTGCTGCATCAACAAAAACAACTATCGCTGCCGTGACTGCAACTGCTGCTACTATTCCCCCCTATCCCGGCACCAATCGGCACGGCACCAACACACACGCTGAGCATCTTCAACGTCAGGCTATATCGCTTCAAGGAGGCACTGATTACCCCATGCCCCCCCCCCCCTCCCCCCCCACACACACACATACGCTTGGTGCAAGCAATGTCTGCCTAGTCGGTGAAAACCTGATTGTGCTTCGTTCCGACATACGCATTATTAAGTTGCGAGGGTCTATGGCCGTACGACTACGGCCATGCATGGCACGAGAACCCCCCCCCCCCCCCCCCCCCCCCCGCCTGCACGCCGTGATCCCCTCTCACAAAGGTCGTGACGACCGGGAGCACCGCGACCTTCGCCGCAATGGAGGTGATCACGATCGCTTCCCAGTAAGGGACGCCGGCGGTAGCCTGAACAAACCTGTCGCCAGGGGGAGAAAGCAAGAGAAGAGCAGAGCAGAGCAGAGCGGGGTGGGGTGGTGTAGGCCACGGCACGGAGGGAGGGAGTGTTAGTAGATAGAGTAGGCGGAGGGAGGGAGGGCCCTTGCAATGAGTTGGGGTGCCCGTGACAACCACGTCAAGAGGATTTCAAGCAGAACCCCGCCGTCGCGAGGCAGGCCGTGCTAAGGTGAGGGTGCCAAGTTGAACCCCAGCCGATCTCTGCCGTCGACGGGGACCGCCCGAGTTAATCAAGCGAGGCTCCAGCGTGCGGGTCAGCCGGAGGGGCCAAGTATGGAGCGAGTCGGGACACGGCAGCATCAACGATGTCGGCCGTCGGTCGCCGGTGCTGTCCATGCGGGAGCAGCGGCACAGAGCACTACTGTTGGGGATCCCAGCGCCGACATGGTCTACATCAGACCTCCTACTACAGAGCCAATCGAACGACCCGTGGTATGAGGACTGCCGTCAATATTTTGCCGCTGTCTCTTCAAGGACCCCCACGTACCTGCCGTCGCTCCTCAGTCTTGCCACCATCACCCGCGTGCCCTATATGTCCGAGAACGCCCCCACCCCACCTCAGCTCACCTCACCTCACCCCCACCAACACAAAATTACCGAATGAAACGAACGCCATGGGCTCTCTGTCCTTTGCAGCGCGAGAAACCACCCGCCCTTCACGTAACATGCTAAGCCGATCGCCCCACGCCATGGGCCACGCCAAGCACAGGAGTCCGCCCAACACGCTCTCCAAGATAGTGCCCCTCTGCAGACTGGCCGCTGTGCTGTGCACACCGACACACCGACACACCGACACTCAAGACGTTTCAAGACGCTTCAAGACGCTTCAAGACACTTCACGACACTTCAAGACACTTCAAGACACTTAAGACGCTCAAGACACTCGAGACACTCAACGCATTCAGCACGCTAAAGACACTCGACGGCATTCGACACACTCAATCAACACACGCAGAACACGGACATATCTCACCAAACCACACACCGAATTACCAACCCTCACTCACTCAATAATTTGCATGAAGATGTGGCTCGGGTAGAGGCCAAGGTCGGCCGCCGAATGCAACGTTGCCGCCGCCGCATCCGGCGTCGCCGCCACAGCCTCTCCGGCAATCTCCGCAGCAGACTCCCCAAACCCTTCCCCAGGTTGGAAAGCCGACATGGAATCTTGCGGGTCTACTGGAGCCTCGTCAGGCTTCCACGCGTCGGGGGGGGGGGTCCAGCTGTCCCCTGGCGGCGGCGGCGGCGGAGGTAGTGGTGGTGGCGGAAGCGGGAGGTAACCAAGACAGAAAACAAGGCGTTCGTTTAAATCACGCTGTCCAGAAAAATAACGATCGTTTTGGGGAATATGAATACCCACAACGGTCGTTACATTTGCGGGCAGAGTGGTACCTATAACACAACACAATACATAGATACTGGTACGTAGAGCGTATGAAGAACAAGGCGTATGAAGAGACAGGTGGAATCGTGGCGTCTTTCGTCATGTACTTTCGAGTATAGACGAGAGCGTATGCACCGCGTTTAGGGTCCCAACACAAACGGCTCTAGCCCTTGGACGACTTCACAACAAACTTAGTATGTACACTCGTAAAAACAGGATTACGGCCGTAATATCGGAGAGTTTTTCTTCCGGAATTTCGGATTTTTTGGGTTTTTTTTTTAATCAAGATACGGAGGGGTTCTGTCACGATTCCTGAAATTTAACATAGGGCAAAATATCAGGCAAGCGAAACTTCACATAGTTGGAGAAAAAATCAGGAAAATCTGGAAAACAAGAAAATCGCGAAAAAAACGATGGGAATTATGGAATTTCTGGAAAAAAGTTCTGCGATAAGAACGGCCCTCAAACAGCGTGCCGTTGACGCGATCACACGTCGAGAAAAAGCACAGAACGCACGCCTCTGATGTGGTGCTTGCACCTTCGGCCCCTGTCTCCGAGAAGCCGCCGTCGCCGCTACCGCCAGCTTCGCCGCTGGTCTTCCCCTTGCCCCCGGCAGAGTCACTGCTACTCCACCTATCCATTGGTGAACGCATCACAACGAACGTGGGAGGACAGACAGGCGATAATTATCAGCTCACTTCGTCAGCACCTCGAGGTGTCATATACAACCCCGGCACTATTCGTGGGACCTGTGCTCACCTTCTTGCCCAAGCTCGATCTGCTGGAAGGATTCACATGCACTGTAAGACAAATCACGATCTATATCATCTGTTAGATTCTAACCTCCCATTATCCGATGCTGTAGGTAGGTTCTGTATTTAGTACAGACCCAACCCCAGGAAAACATGTCCTAGATGACGCAGAATATACGGCTCCCACCAGGCAACTTGAGCTAGACCATACAGAGCAGAAATATATATATCTACCCCGAATTATCTAGATCGTGAACTGTGGGAATGAATGATCTATCGGTGATCTATGCGATGTGTGGAAGTACCACTCTGGCCAAAAATGTATAAGGAACGTTTAGACATTCTTCTGAAGACCAATCGGTCCTTATACCGCCCAGGGTGGTACTACATCAGGAAATAGCTTTCTTTTCGGGCATTGGTAACTAGGAAAACAACCTCGAGGGTCAGACTACTATATATTAAATATCAACATCAATTAGTTAATAGTCAATAGCTGTGTGCACTCGAGTGAGGGAAAGCCTCCCGCAGATGAACATTCGTAGAGTACAACACCTGCTACCGGTAGTCAGGTTTCATTGCCGTGAACATGGCATGGCATGGCATGGTCTGGACCAACCGCTGGACCAACCGTCCAGCACGGTCATTATCTCTGTCTACTCCTGTCTCATACTGGCGCCATGGCAAACATCGCACCCAGGCGATTATTATCATACTTCGAAGTACGAACATAAATCAGTGTTGCAAATTGCAACTATCGCTGTACTTACAGGATTTTTTTCAAGTGTTCTCTCGTACTGCCCAGGACACTGCCTATTGATTGGTGCTTGCTGGTCCACAACACGACAGCGCTGCAGTAAGACCCCTCGTACCAATACCGGGTATTGTGGAAGGCAGGGTCGGAGATGTCGTACATCTCGTAACACGCACGTGCGAAGGACACGTCACCGGTCAAGTAATATCATAATCTCGGGTCTCGAGCGGTCTCACACCATTGATGGTGCAGACCCGTCCTCGGGAAGATAGCTATCGGGAGATACGTAATCCGTCGCAGACTCTCGGCACCAAAAGGGAGCCCCCACCGAGTCAGTCTAGCACTAGCATCTCCTTGCTAAATATCAACGAAGAATTATGCTCGGCTTACGTCGGCCGTAACGACGGCTGCAAGGGACCCTCGCTCCGCGACCTCATCACGGCGACGTCTCCGCGACTTCTACCCTACGACATCTCCGCGACGACCCCGGTACGAACGACCAGCGCAGGTACAACATCTACAGCAGTATGATTATTAATAGCAGTTATGTGCGGTACCAGGTAATCTTCGAGTCTCCTAGTGGCCGTACGGTTCCGACGCGGCACTATTACGGGGGACCATAGTTAATAGGACCAAATATTGTTAGTAAACATGGTTAAATATATAGGTTTTTTATGTATACCGTAGGTCCTATTAACTATGGTCCCCCGTAACAGTGACGGGCTACGAGAGTGAGGGAGGGAGATCCGTCTGTGGCCGTGCTTAGTGTGGTACCGACGCTTAGACTACGCATCACACTCATACGTACTCCTTGTACCGAGTGCACAGCAGCAACATCAGCAGCTGTAGTAGGTTTAGAGCAGTGCAGAGTGTACCAGCGTATACACCAGCAGACATAAATTAAGCAGTACCGTCGTGGTAGTTTTTTAGTTGTACTCGTACTGCTGTACCAGGTATGTCGTCATCTGCATCACGACGAACGATCAGCCAACCACACGAGCACCAAGCACTCTGAACACTGCTGCTGCACACAACTACTGCTGCTGCTGCTGCTTATATGGCAAGGTAGTCAACTCGAGGTCTCCGACTCAACCTCTCGAGAAATACCGCATATAGACCCCAAGGCCGCTTGCTGCCGGGCCTTTGCGGGGAGTGGCGGCCGCCACCGCGGGCAAAGTGGCCCAAGATGAGCGGCAGACAACGCCCAGATGATCTCTATCGGGACTACCAGCACGATTACGACTTATTTATAGCAAAGACAACACAACAAGCAAAGGCTGCTTCGTACACACGGCCGTACAGCACCGACGTACAAAAAACTCTCGAGCCCCGCCGCTGGTGCGACTGATTTTTGTATCTAGCCCGAAACGCACGCAGAGCCTTGGCTTGCCAAGCTACAGTCAAGTACACCCACGTATCGTGCCCTGCTTGTTGTGCCTTGCGCTGCCGCACTCACCCCTTAGGAGTCCAAATGCTGCGTCGAGCTCCCAAGCTCTCCCACAGAGCGTCCCTTCTCCAAGCCGCAGGCGAATCCTGAAGGCGGGCTCCCCAAGCCAGCGCACTTCGTCCGACCCCGTTATCGCCACGTCTGCGGCTCCTGCTCACTACTGCTGTGGCTGCCAGATGGAGCGACTGCGACTGCCGGGAAGGCACGAGGGGCCTCCGGAGGCTGTAGTTTCCATTGCTGTAGTTGAGGGTTTCGGTGGCAACTCGCGCCGCACCCGCTAATACCGAGCCGGTCTCGTGGATGCAACCCACCAGCCTGGAAGCAGAAATAACACGCCGAGAGAACACAAGGCACATTGATGATCAGGTGAGCCAGGTGGGTCAGAGCGACTGCAGCCTAGCAGGGACCTCTGGCTGGGGTGCTTTGCGTTGTTCCATTACACAGCTTGCAGGATTCTCAGCTGCACCCTCCTTTCGTCACCGTGCTGCCTGCGCACAGCAGTGGCAGCACGCCGGGAATAGCAACGCAACCAGGAGCCGTGCACTATCGTGCACCATGCTCGTTCATACCTTTGGCTTCGCCGCGTCAATCCAACGCTCCTCATCATGGCGAGCGAGACAAACCACGTACTCTGTACTTGTCCGAACGCTTGCGCTGGGGTTTCTTTCTGGTTTATTCGCTATTTTTTTGGCGGAGGAAGGGGACGGCACACAAAGTAGCCCAGGATTTTTGTGGCGTTCCATGATTTCGATATCGATATCTTGACCGTTTCGAGTGACGGTTGACGGTTTTCGACTGATGATGCACCACAGTTTACTACCTGGTACCGTGTAACAAGCAAGGTAACACACAGCTCGTTCCCGGCCTTGCCGTAGATACACAGGTACAAGAAGTACTTTACCCGCACGAGCTTTCCGTCGGACTTGAGTGTGGATATAGATATATATGCCTGCAAGCAAGCGTCTTTTTTTGTGTTCCAAGATGAAAGTTCTTTTTATTTTTTATTTTTCTTCGTCCCATTCATTGATGTAATAATCGTTTTTGCCCTTCTTTTCCCTCTCCTTATTAGTATAGTCGTATCTCAGATCCGGAGTAAGCTCTCCTCCTCCTTCCCCACTACGGGTCGTGCCTTCATTTTTTATCGCGAAAATATTTCGGCCCTTTCTTCCCTTGCCGACTCGCGTCGAATTGTGCCTATAGCTAGATACTACAGTTACAGTTACTGTAGTAGATACCCATCCATTGGTTCCGTTTTATTACAAAAAGAAAGAATTTTCCCCCACACGGTTGGATTTGAACTCACGGAATTATTCATCTCAGCGAGCGGCATTCCCGGGTACCACCTCGTACACCAACGGGGCGATGGCGTACTCTATAATAAAACAACGAATACTGATACTACAGAAAGGAAAACTACTGTAAGCACCACAATACTGCATTCATTCGCTCCGGCACATTCGGAGGGACCCCTACTATATGTACGGTAGTGCATACAGTAAATCGTAGATACACATTATTTACTGTAGCTATATGGGTTTTTTTCTCTGTAGTGCTATGGTACTGCTTTGAATCTGCGCAAGCATGAAAGGAATAAAGCTGCTCTTCTTCTATCTCTAAGCAAACAATAACACGCGTCAGAACCTACGAGTATCGACTTAACAGGCAAACCTGTCCAGGGATACAAAGTGTCCCGACCTTGATCTTACATAACAAGTGGCACGGCGATGGCTTTCGGTGACGATTTATTCCTGCCCCTTAAGGCTAGGCCTTCCTTTCTTTCTCTTTTTTGACGTACGTTGCCGGCTTCGTTACCTTGCCGTTCAGAGGTGTGGGAGTGTGGGGTTTGATGAGCCTCATCTTCTACTCATGTTCTAGCTCGTGGAATCGGGGTTTCCACGAATTTCTCTTAATTCTGCATATATATACGGCTCATCAGTGTGGGCTAATGTCATGGTACTGCTTTGAATAAGGCTGGAAGCCAGGTCATTACCTGGGTTTAGATATTGGGATCGTCTTTGTAGTGCTTGGGAAGCGTCAGCGAGGGACGAGCTTGGTTTTCACTCTCCGCGTGCACGAAAGGAATATAGCTACTCTTCCTTAATCTCTAGGCAAACAACACACGTGAGTACCAACGAGTACGGACTCAATTGGCAAACCTGCCCAGGGATAAAAAGTGTCCAGAACTTGAGCTTAACAGCAGTCGGTGGGGCTTTAATAGCGCTTTCATGGTCTTTTCATCAAAGGCTCATGGACCTTACCTCTCCATGAAAGCACTGGATGGAAGCACCAAGGGTGCCATGAGAGCGCCATGGAAGCAACTTGGGTGTCTACCATGGAGGAAGCAGCAGGTAAGGTGGTGTGTTCCCATGGGACTTTCATGGTGGCGTCCACCACACACATTTCTTTGCTTTTTCGATCTACTTCTTCCATGGAAGTATAATGGACGTAGATACGAATTCCCACTGTTTGTTGGTGGAGGTCGAAGCTTCCAATACTTCCATCTACTGAACATTCCGCGGCCATATTTGGGAGAATATACCACGAGCTTCCACAAATATATCCCGATACACTTCCACCTATTTACTCCAACTACGCAGTTTCATAAATTTCCAGTAGCTTCCAGAAGGGCCCACGGACTTCCACTGCTTCCATAAGCTTCCGTAGGCTTCCATAAACATCCATAATCTTCCACAAGAGTCTGAAAATTCGAGCAACTTCCACCAACTTTCATCTATTTCTAATACTAGCTGTAGCTTCTAAATATCTTCTCATAGACTTCCACCGACTTCTGTTGTCTTCCACGAACTTACAAATATAGTAGGTAACATATCTCGGTAAATGGTGGGGGTGCAAGTGAGTACGCGCAGGGAAGGAGAATTGGTTCGATGAAGTTAGTGGTATTCGATGAATTATGTCAGCTTTTTCATTTTGAATTAATAACGCCCTGCACATTGTCAGAAGGCAAATAAGAATAAGAATATACAAGGCGCTTCGCTCCGCGGGCGGCCTACGCCGCCCGCTACGCTCGCTCAGGAAGGAAAAAAGTACATCAAATTATGCGAAGCGAACAGAGGTCCACGATTGAGTTTAGTGTTCTCAAGGATCGTAATTGCAAACCGGCGACTTGATAATGCCAAGAGTCCCACCGCCATGCTTCAGGAAAAAACAGCTCCGACGTCAGCTTGGATGCCACATCGGATGTCGTACGTACGTACATACACCCCAGGTAGGGTACTACTGTCTGTACTTATTTCCTTCTTTCGATATGCTCTATATCTGTGCTGTATGTACGAAGAAAGCGAAAGCACAGCACGGTACCGCAGCAAAAACAATGAAAATGAAACGGAAAACTCGGAAAGGGAAAAAATCCCCGTCCCCTCTCGTGTAATGTTTTTCTGCCTGATTGGAATACCTTACACCCGCAGCCTGGTCGAAAAGAAGAAGCTCCGCGGGCGGCCTACGCCGCCCGCTACGCTCGCTCAGGAAGGAAAAAAGTACATCAAATTATGCGAAGCGAACAGAGGTCCACGATTGAGTTTAGTGTTCTCAAGGATCGTAATTGCAAACCGGCGACTTGATAATGCCAAGAGTCCCGCCGCCATGCTTCAGGAAAACACAGCTCCGACGTCAGCTTGGATGCCACATATACGCTTCGCGTCGCGGATGTCGTACGAACGTACATACACCCCAGGTAGGGTACTACTGTCTGTACTTATTTTCTTCTTTCGATATGCTCTGCCTGGAATGTCTGTACTGTATGTACGAAGAAAGCGAAAGCACGGCACGGCTCAGCAGCAAAAACAATGAAAATGAAACCGAAAACTCGGAAAGGAAAACAAATCCCCGTCCCCTCTCCTGTAATATTTTTCTGCCTGATTGAAACACCATACACCCGGTCGAAAAGAAGAAAAGAAACAAATCGCACAGAAGAGCTTCTCTCTCAGCCTCATACGCCGCCCGCCCCTCTCGCGACCACCTCGCTACCGATTCGGTCCGGGTAAAGCTTATATCACTCTCTGCCACAATCAGCCCTGTCGCCCGCCCCGCGTGAAGCCCGGTGCTCACCGTGGCCGTCGTTCGCCAGCTCGATAACGTTGGTGTTCAAACTGCACACCTCCCTCTTTCAACTTCAGCGTGGTCGCAAAAATAAGCACCGCTTGAATATTATCTTGCTATCCCGAACGACCTTTATAAACTCGTACATACTCTATCAACAATAATAAATCGAAGCCAGACAAAGCCCGTTTATTCATCCCTCGTGTCTCGAGGCACACGCGACGCCTAGGCACGAAAGCGGCGACCGCGCTCCTTGCAACCCCCCCTCTACCCGCCAGCACCCGCTGGCACCCGCGACGGTTCCGGTTCCTCCCGCGATGCCGTGCTCGGAGAACACGCACGCACACGAAACGAAAGAAGAAAAAAGGAAGAAATGACCGAGAAAACAAAGAACTGCTGGAAAGGTCCGGCAAGTAATGAAAGGAGGCGGTTTGGAAGTGGGAGCTCTGAGAGGCCAGGGATGCACCTACCGAGCACGCTCAGGGGTTGTGATCTCTGTATGTAGTTCTATATATAGTAAACTTCCACGAACTTTCATACCGGTTTCGATTGGCTTCCATTACAGCTTCCATATGTACCTACTACGGCCGACTTCTTTTGACCTTCATCTTGTAAGTACTTCCATATTTACGTCCACCGTCTTCCATCTACTGTGCTTTTCATTGACTTCCATCCTTATCCACTTCCATTGACTTCCCCGAGCTTCCACACAAACTGCCATCTACTTCCACCGACCTCCACTGACTTCTATGAGCTTCCATATCTACTTTCACCTACATCCATTGGCTTCCATATGGTCACGCTGCCACGAGTCGCGGTTGGTGCTCTCGGCCTCCGGCGGCTCCTGCGGAGTACTGACTATATTTCTACACCACTACTGTAAGTGGGAGTAGGGTGCCAAACGGAGTCAGGTCCGGGTGATATAAGAGTTCCAAGCGGGTACTTCCTATAAAGCCGATTGTAGATGATGCTTCCGTAGAGGAAGTTGATGAAAGTAGATGAACGTACTGCAGGTGGAAGTATATGAAGGTAGTCTGTTGCTTCCACAGAAGCTGCTGCTACTTTCGTGATATATTTCTGCACCACTAAGTGGGAGTAGGGGGGAAAATGGGGGCAGATCCGGGTGGGATCAGGGTGTCGAGCGGGTACTTCCAACAAAGCCGGAGGTAGATGATGCTTCCGTAGAAATCGATGAAAGAAGATGGACGTCCTGTAGGTGGAAGTAGATGGAAAGTGGTCTGCTGCTTCCGAGGAAGCTGCTGCTACTTTCACAGGAGCTGGCATACTCCCCCACAAAACTGGAAGTAGATGGAAGCTTCCATGAAGGAGATACAAAGTTATGCCTTCATGGAAGACAATTTTATGCCTTCATGGAAATCTTGATGTAAGTAGATAGAAAAGTAGTTGGAGATAGATTTAAGTTTCCATGGAAGTAGATGAAAGCTACGAAGGAAGTAGACGGAAGTTTCTGCACGGAAAATACTTCCATGGGAGCATTACTTCCATTGACCTGCATGGAAGCTGGTGAAAGCTTCCGTCCAGTATATTACCTCCATGGAAGTCAGTGGAAGCTTTCTTGGAAGTGGATGGAAACTTTCATGGAATTAGACTCAAAAATAGTGTGAAAGACCCCCTTAGAATCATGATGTGATAAACCATGGAATCACCGTGAAAACACAATAAAGGCCCTATGGAATCCATGGAAGCGCGCATACCACCGTGTAGTCGCCATGGATTTCCCATAGAAGCATCCTAAAGGCACCACGGAAGTACCATGATAGCACCATAGAAGCACCACACCCGAGCACCATATTAGCGCCATGGAATCACCATGGGAGTAATGGAAGCGCATGCGCCACCATCAAAGTCCAATGGAAGCCCCATGGAAGCATGGACGCGGACATACCGCCATGGAAACGCATACACCCACGGTAAAAGCACCATGGAAGCACCATGGAAGCACCATGGAAGCACCACGGAAGCACCATGCAAGAACCATGGAAGCCTCACGCGAACACCACACAGAGCTACATTGGAATAACCATGAACGTTTCATACAAACGCCATGCAAGCCCCATGGAAGCAAAATGAAAGTACCGTGGAAGTACCATGAAGTTCCGTGGAAAAACCCATGAAGGTCCCATTGAAACGCCATGGAAGAAAACCACCATACGCGCACCATGGAAGTAAACCACCATAGGAATACCATGGAAGCAACATGGAAGTTCGATGGAGGCACCACGGGATTTCCATGGAAGCACCATGGAAGAACAATGGAATTCCCATGTAAGCACCCATGGATTCACCATGACAGCCCTATGAAAGCACTATGAAAGCACCATGGAAGCCCCATACAAGCACCATAGAAATCCCATGGAAGCGCCACGGAAGAATTATCGAAGGCCATGAACGTCCCACCACGGAAGCTACCACAGAAGCACCATGGAAGTGCTATGGACGCAACGTGGAAACAATGGAGACGTATGCACCACCATGTAAGCACCATGGTATTACAGTACCAACAGTGTATGTACTTCCATGGTTATGTAGACGCTTTCATTGCTTCCATGATACTTCTACGGTGCTTTAATGAAGGTGTATGCGCTTCCATGGTGCTTTCATGATGCCTCCATCATGTTTCCATGGTGTTTCCATGGTGTTCCCATGGCACTTCCGTGGACTCCCATGGTTCTGCCATGGTGATTTTATGGAACCATCTCGTTTTCATGGTGCTTTCGTGGTGCTTCCATGGTATGTTGTCCCCACGATGTTTTCAACAATGGTTTTCGAAACAAACACATATGGCACTTGCATCGCTCCACGAAGGGGTCTGGCCTCCCGAAGTCTGAATGCCTTTGAGCCCGCGCGCAGTCTGAAAATTCAACTCAACATGTTGTGTTGGTGAGTAATAATGCTCTCTGCTCGTTTTGTGCTCTACCATTGCTCGTGATCGCACGCCCGTTTATTGTTTATCGTATGATACACTTCCTCCCCCCCCCCCCCCTCCCCGCCTCTCGAACGCGTTTCGAATGAACTGATTTGTTTTCTGGTGTGGGGGGCCTTTGTGGTCAAGAAATTAAGGGCGTGTTTGGTGAGGTCGACCGGTACATTAGTAAATAAGTGGCGTCGGGATTCTGGCAGCTGGGGGTTTCGTTCGAACGATGGGTACGGAGTGGTCGGAATCATTTTCGTGCATGTCAGATGGAAGGTCAAGGCAGAGGACCTTGATGTGCAGAGGGGAGACTTTCGCCGCGAATAGTAGCAGAGGAGTTGTAGTGTAGATCCACACCAAGTCGCCTCGTACAATAGAAGGAGGGGTGGCGAAGTGCACCTTTAATGGGCAATTCGCGGCGTTTCAAGCGCAACACGGCGACGACGGGTTGATATTGGCGATCGATACAGCAGAGTCGGTGCTGAGTGTCGATGGCGAGGTTGGAGTAGACCAGTAGGTCGCGCTCCAGGCTTTAATGCCCTCCAATATGAGGAAGCTAGGATGCCGCGAGGGGGGGGGGTAGAAGGAAGCATATGCGTATTTCGTTAGGATCTATAGCCCTGTGTACTGTCGCGGCGATGACAGAGTTGTTGCATCAAACTCCGCGATCCAATCGATTTGTTATTCGTTCACCGGAGCCATCGTATGGTTGACAAGCCACTACCTTTCTTGCTGCTACACGCCGCCAGTGGAAGTCATCATGAAAACCAAACCGACCATTAGTCTACGTACAGTACAATATGTGTCCGCCAGGAAGAAAACACTTGATAGCAGCAACCCTCTATTACGGGGGACCATAGTTAACAGGACCTATGGTACACATAAAAACCTATATGTTCAACCATTTTTACGAGCAATATTTGGTCCTGTTAACTATGGCCCCCCGTAATAGAACACTATTTATTGTGACACCATTCTTGTTTGACCTTGAGGATAGATCGTTACATGTTACGGGGGGCCATAGTTAACAGGACCTGTGGTATACATAAAAACCTATATATTCAACCATTTTTACTATCAATATTTGGTCCTGTTAACTATGGCCCCCCGTAATAGGATTAAGTGCAGCGCTCGCCGCTGGGCACATTTTCTTGACCCAAATTTATGTCAATCCCTGAAAAGGTGAGCCTTATCTTAACTTATTGTTAATACGACGTATGTATGTTGTTTCTTGTTCGTGGGTCTATACTGTTGTTATGCACGTAGTTATGCCAACCATAACTCCGTGCCGATATCGATGCGCCTTGCTCACGCAACATATCAATCAGATCACAGCAAGCTGCGGTACTGCTGCCGTAGTACGCACATGGCTTGAATACCGAACGGTACCAAGCCCCGGGTACATTGGCCGTATGGAAGCATCAATTTCAGCGCGAATCGGCTGCCGTTTCCCCCCTTCTTTTGACGCACACTGACACTCTGTGGGGGGCGATTTTATCTCCCCGAAGTGCCAACACGGCCCCTGTGTGTTCACGCCCATTCTTCATATGGCCCATCCACCACTGGGGCGGAGGGGCCGGCCCTAAGTCCTACTTGTACGCACGGTAGGACATACCGGCATGTTTTACGTATGTAGACAAGTTTGGAGAGCTCTTCCTGTGTGCTGTCGTTACCAGTGGGGGGCAGCACGCTACCACTAATTACACCCCGGGGAAATACTTTTCGGTCTCGAAACGCCAGAACCTCGAAGTGTCTACGACGTGAAATACATTTGCGTTATGTGATATCGTGGCACGAACAGCAGCATCGACAAAACGTATGTACTTATGTTCATCCTCTTGCAGTGTTAAAAGGCACATGCCTTTTCAAATATATATATATATATATATCTTGCTCATAGCATATAACTTTAGACTCTAATACCATGAGCCGTAATATATATCCACGTTCCTCGCTTGCTTGCTGATTTATCCATGGGCCTGAATCAATGAGTGAAGTTGCTGATGGACACAATTTTTTCGAGCTGCAACACGATCTACACGACTGTATAGCGAGTACCTAGCCTCTGTCTATTACACCATTTATAGTACTCAACACTCTCCCAGCCAAGCAATACTCTCAGGACCAATGGAATTACCGATGACTCTCCTTGCTTCTCGCAGTGGATCATCCTTATCCATGCCATACCCACCCACCTGCATACAAAAATGTACCTGGTACGTCCCAGGTTTCTACTCCGGAGCTCCTCCGAGGTAAGCATACTGTAGTAGTACATTCGGCGATTGTAGACATCTCCTATAAAGGGAATATCTCAGTTGGGCTTTTCAAAGAACTTCCCATTCATCACCACCGGCGTAGCTAACCAACGAGTCCAAAATCTCGCCTCACCTATATACCCGTCTGACCTGTGGCTAACTGCATGGTAATACCTAACGTACCGGGCTGAGAACAGCCACCATGTGATGCTTGACAAAGCTCACGACAAACACGGACGGACGCCGGGCAAACTCGCTCGAATATGGCTTGATGATCAGCAGGCTCGCCATGAAACATGCCACGCCGGTTGCATGCGCGTCGGCCGCCACAGGTGGGACCCGCATAATCTGTATGATCTAGAACATGTTTCCTGGGTTGGATCTGTACTCTACAGATCCTGAACAACCTATCACAACGGCAGGCAGGCGAGGAACTAGATTATCTACTGCTGTGGATAGATCAGATATATCACCACTTGTCCGAGCTGTAGAAAACAAAACGAAATCCTTACGTAAGCGTACCGGTGTGGTGGCTCTAAGGTGGCATCATGCAACACAAAGCACATCAAACACCACCGACGTCGTCAGAGTACCCACCGGATGGACGGAGGCCTCGCTTAAATCGCCCCACAATAGTAGTGTCATGTCGCTGTTGGGCGAAGATGGTCTTGCTATAATAGATTGACGTTGCCACGCCGGTTCGCTTTGTTCAGGTCGAGTGGCTTCAAGTAGACCGATCGAGAAACTTGCATCTTCTGTGCTGGGCACCCTCGTACGCACGTGTTCAGTCATTTCACCCTCATCCTAGCGAGACCCTCTCCTTCCGAAAACGGCGCCGTCGGCCATCGGGTATCACTGTCTAGAGGGACAAAACGACACAGGGCGCGTCATACTTTTACAAAAATGTGGAGAACAGTGCAACACCCCCCCCGCCATGTGTCCATACTGACCGCGAAGGGCTGGCCCAGCTCGCAAAACTATGCTGCACTGAACATACGTGCATCACAAACGGAAAACAAAACTACTCTCGAAATCTCGAAATAAACTGCCCCCCCCCCCCCGTCATACTAGGTGAAAATTGAAGGTGCCCAAAAGCTCAAAAGAGGGGTCAGAGAAAATACCCTTGAACACGAATAGCTGTCATCACCACACCAACGTGGGATCAATCGTACTTAAGGTAAAGACAACACCCTCTAGACGGGAAATACAAATCGCCCTAAACGAACATTGTGTCTGCTACGCTAGGGTGAGCAGCCGGTTCCATGAGGCATTCTCACATGAAGAGCTCTACACTCTTCGTACTATTAGTAGCATTTGTATCAATAGTGCTGTTAGTATCACTAGGATTTTAGTACAATTAGTACTGTTAGTACTATTGCTGTGATACCTCACCCAACAAACGGCTACGAAAAAAAAGTAAGCTAAATTCTATACAAACTCAAATGGGCTACAATAAATAGTAGGAATGTAACGAATGCTGTAACAGAAAAATCAGCATTGGATCCCAGAAGATATCGGGTACGTAGCCCCTTAATGGAGGAACGCTATCAGTGAAAAACATGTGGGCTAAAAAATGTGCAACCCTATATTTGCAGCCCCTACTGTATAATACCCCTAATAGCAACACCCTCCACCGTAGCACGGCTGGGGGCAGAAGTCCAAAGCCGCGCCTACATTTTTTTTCTCTATGCCGCCCGGTGTGTCCTACATAAACAAACTATTTCCATGCACATGAACCGACGAGTTGGGTAGCGCTCCCAGCCGAAAAATCAACCGGACTACTGTACGCACAACAGTAGGTCCCAACGGTACTCCCAACGGTACTCCCAACGGTACCGCTTTCTTCCAACCAACCAAACAACCACCCGTCACACTGAAAGTCAGGGCGGATGGCTTCCCACACAAAATATCAACCGATAAACGACGAGGCACTCGTCGCTCCCCTCCGGGTCAAACGCCTCTATTGGACTTACACCCACAAGCACCCACAAGCCCTGCCGAAACGACACGGTGGCGCCGATGGTAACCCTAGGGTTGCATATACCTCCACCCCTGCCAAGAGCACGAGGGCTCCGTACACACAAGCATATATAGCGCACGTCAGGGGGCCATGGCGTCTGGAACCCCACTGGAATCGATGTCTTCCCAGCCGAAGGGCCACTCGGTCGCCCATAGAGGACTCTCAGGCATGCGGGAGATGTGGTGATACGTCTTCTTTGGGGGAAAATACAAGTAGTTTGACCTGGAGTAGAGCAGAGCGCGAGCGTTTAGTCCAGATCCTCCACGTAATCAATTGCTGCATTGGGAACCCACGAGAGGATGTAATGAGCCAGGGAAACAGGTTCTTGCTCTGGCATCGAGATACCGCACAATCTCGAGGGATACGGCAGAAAATACATACATCTTAACAGTGGTATCGGCGGAAGACAGCAAACAGCAGCGCCACTATCTCTACAAATAAAATTCCCTGCCCAAAATTACTGATGAGCAGGGCATAAACTAGGTCCATGGCACGACAAGAGTTTAACTACATTAATTAAGCAAATATCCCGAAGTCGCGTAGCGTAGCACGCAAAGTAGGGCATGGCTGACGACTCCATATAATATATATGCCACTCTGGACGGAATTATAAGTACCGTTGGTAAAGTACCGTTAGGGCATGATCATCAAGACCAATGATAGCTTACATTCCAGCAACAACGGAGTGGAAATTAAATAGCGTAGCACGCAAAGTAGGGCATGGCTGACGACTCCATATAATATATATGCCACTCTGGACGGAATTATAAGTACCGTTGGGAAAGTACCGTTAGGGCATGATCATCATCAAGAAGACCAATCATAGCTTACATTCCAGCAACGGAGTGGAAACTAAAACAAAAAAATCTGACAAAACGTACGGAGTACCCCAAAGGATGGTGGCGGCCAATAAAAAATAAGCAAAAAGAAGAAGATGGTGAGGTGACCCCAAGCCACAGTGTTGATTGATGGTGAGCAAAAGTAGGGTGAACTCAAAGGGGAGCGGTGCGCGTGTGTGTGCGCTCGCGGCTCAGAACAAAGGACGACCCCTACATTCCGTTCAAACTAAAAACAAACTAGGGAGATACCCTTGCGAAGATAACAAGTGGGAAGAACAAAAAGAAAGATAAAAAACAGAACGAGCAAAATCAAACGAGTGCGTGTCCGTTGTTATTATCGCAAGATCTCACTCTCTGGGCATTTGTATGTAGCCCCTGAGACGGAAAATGTAGGCGGTGAAGGTGGACAACCAGGATCCGGTGAACGTTCGGCCGTGGCTCGCGATAACCTGCCGCACGACACGCGGTCAATATTACACACGATTGTGAGCAATTTGGGGGTCCGTCGTTTTGTTTGACCTGAGGGGCGAAGCCGGAGATTTGAAGCCCGTCCGACTTAAAATCTCTCCATTTTATGTTCTACTAAATTAATCACGACAAATAAATCAACAGCTTGCAGACAAATCCATATATATAGCTATGACGTGCACCCCTTCCAAAGCACACAGTTACCAGCAGCTACAACTATTTCATCCGCACGAGCTCCTACCATCGAGAGCTGCTGTTAAGTAGAAAACGACAACAATGTGTGTTGCCGTGCTGTTCCCTAGGTGTTGCCTTAATGCGTGTGCTATAAAATATATTTAAACCAGTTTCAAAGTACACATGTTGTATGGGTATACGATCCGACAGCGAACGTGAAAATGGCAAAACAATCCGGAGACGGCCGAAGCGCGCCGAAACAAATGTTTTACGAGGACAGAAGTATTACTACAGTAGTGCCGCATTGGCTCTCGCAGAACGATTTAATATTCTTCCTGCACGATGCAGAAGAACCGCCAGTGAAGCGGCTTCGTTTCGGACACAGAAGAAAAACGACGAGCGCAGCTAGGCACGAAGCCTCGAGCGGGACAACTACTAATAGCTGCAACCAGAATGTATCGATTTGTCGATTATGTTCAACTTTCGCATCTACCGCACCGCCTACATCACCAACAGCGACCATCCCCCAATCCCTCCTTACGGTGCACCTGCTCCAGCATGCCCAGCAGGTTCGGGTTAAGCTCGGACAGGCCTGCCCGCTCGTAGTAGTCGGACAAGAACCGGATCCGGGCCCGGTCCTTGAACGGGTCGAACAGAGAAAGCTTCGTCTCGTCCGTGGCGATGTAAATCACCTCGTTCTTCATCAAGTGGTCCTGTCCACACCGAAAAGCGAACGCAACCGAAGTCACGAGACGGATACTCGATCATTACTAACCTCGTACACATGGCATAAGGAATGCAGGGACGCCCAAACACACACACAAACACACAAGAAAACGAACGAAAAACAGGCAAAACGTGGCGACACCCAGACTGGCCACGACCGCACACGCCCAGTCAATAAACAACCGGGACGCAAACCAGGCGAGCTACGGTAGTCAAAAGCGCTTCGTCGCTGGCCATTACCCTTTACCGTAGTAATGGTCAATCGCTACTGCAAGAAGAGCGACCCCTAGATCCCATAGCGACGCAACTCTCACCAAACTGCTAGCCGCAACATCCGCCGGGGGGATGACGACGTCCTTGTATGCTGAAAGGAAATCGTTTCTTCGGGACGAGGGAGCAGAACCAGCAAGAGGGAGAGAAGGAAGGAAAGTGCGAGTGTGATTATTTTGAAGATGCAAATTGCGGGGGTTCGACCCGCGTGTGGGACGTCCACCACTGTTTGGCCAGGGGTAGGACTTTTGAAGAGGCGCGAGGGGTCGGCATCGCAATGCTACGGAGAAAAAGGATGAACCATAAACGGAGAAAGGGGAGCGGGCAGAAACGAATCAAAAGGCTACTACTCGTAACGTGTTTCATTCGTTCGTAAAACGGCGAGAGAGCACCATCGTCTCAGCCAAAACCGTCTTCAGGATAGACCCGGTTCAACCGAAAGTCTCACACGAGAGGGAGACAGACACCGAAACGGAGACGATGACCCATTGCTGCCACCTCGATTGCTCCACATGGGGCTCTGGCTGCCTCACAGGCGAAGTGGCCCACCCCTCTCGGAAATTTCTTGATAAGGGTGTTGCCCCAAAATGGTTTATGATGCTGCCTCCGCCTGTCCGTCCCGCAATCTATATATTACGGGGAACCACAGTTAACTGGGCCTACGGTATACATAAAAACCTACATATTTAGCAATTTTTACTAAGAATATTTGGTCCTATTAACTATGGTCCCCCGTAATAGTATAGGTCTGCAAATGAGAAAGAACCTACCTGGTATTTTATATAAGCGCTAGACTAAATGACTAGGGGGCGCTAAGAACATTGGATTGAGAAAATCGTGCCAACGGGCAAGCGGTAAACTAAATGCGAAAATAATCGCCCGTGCTCCAGGTTACTGAAGGATAGTGACAAAATAAGTTTAAAGGCTTGCTTAAATTATGTCATTTTTGTTGGTGGACCCATAATTTAATAAAATTATTAGAGTATACCCTGGTAGGACGTTGTCCTGACAATTCTCTCGAAAGCTGCGCGATCGCAGGCTGCCCTCTTCCATGGTGTCGTTCCTACTCGTAGGGGACAAACGTCTCCAATGATACGTGTTCTGCAAAATCCACACCATGTGCACGCGGTTTGCAACACAATCGCAATAACCACAACAAGTCAGGTACTCCGTGTGCAGACCTTCTGAATACTCCCACCTTCTAATATGGAAGGTGCTGAAGCTTCCAGAAGGATCTTCTTTCCTGAGGAGCGCGATCACCTTTATTGGATGGAACAAAAGTCAGCAGGCAACCCCAATTGGATGGAACACAAATCAGGAGGCAACCTCAAGTAAGTGCCAATTTCAGAAAAAAAAAACACAGGCAGCGCATCACAAAGAAGGTTGACTAGTACCTGCTACTGGTGTAGAAAGTATTGCGCCAAACACCACGATACGTGTTGTGGACATGATGGCAACAAAACCACTGCCGTTCCAACCCCCGCGAAGAAGCTCGAAGGTCGAGAAATGTCGAGGTCCGCTTGGAGGTTAATTCGCTTGCTTCGTTTAGCAGGCTCAATCTTGCCCTCGCCATCAGCTTCGCCATCGTCTTTTTTAGTGTCTGCACCTGGCTAGCCTTGCAGTAGACCTCTTCGGGGTAGTGCATCAGGTCCCGCATCAGCCGCTTGTAGTACCGGTCAGCGACCTCGTCCGTGTGCAGCACGAGAGTGTAAAAAGGCGCCAGGAGACGCGCGTCGTGACTGCGCCAGTGAATCACCTACGGCCGCAAAAACATGGGGGCGGCGCCATACGCAAGGGTGGATTCTTGAGTGATTTCCTTCTGTTCGTTTTGTCCTGTACGTCGTTCGTTTTCCCATGGGACATCCTACGGGATTCCCCATAGGACCTCATTGGACCCCATGGGATTCCTCGTGGGACTCCCTATGGGACCGCATGAGACTCTCCGTGGCATCTCTTGAAAATAACGTAGACCATGGGATCCCATGGGAAGAGAGTATCCCACGGGATATCTGATGGGATCCCATGGGAAGTTATTCGTGGGGCGATCTCATGTGCGGGATCACTTATTAATCACACGGACAATTCTAAAGGGATATTTCATGTTATATCCTATGGGATTCCACGGGAAGTCCCATGGAAATGGATTTTCCCATGGGACTTTCCATTGCAAATCTAAGGGAAGCCCTCTATCCCATGGGAAGTTTCCGAAGCTCTAGCCCTGAAGCTAGCCCAACCCCCCACCCAGACTTGACATTTTGTTGGTGTGCTTGGTAACACAAATGCTCACACCTCGGACATATCATGATCTATCTGATCTATCTACAGTAAATGATCTACAGGAGCGCCGTGAAAGGTCGTGCAGGATCTGCTTAGTACAGATGGGACCCGGGAAACATGCGCCAAATCTTGCAGATTTTCCGGGTCTCACCCGTCAACATGATCTAGGTCATACAAGATCCGGATTGTATCTGCCTTGAATGAGCTAGATCATGGATCGGTAATGATATGTAGATAGTGTGTACGAGGTGTATAACCTTCTACATACATCACAACAAGTTGGTAAGACTCTAGGTCGCAGCAACTTGGAAATAGGTGTGGTGTAGGAAAAGCGCAGGTGAGCGTATACAGCAGTGTCGTCCCATGGGAAGCGCGGCGAAAACCCATGATATCTCACGGGATCGATTTCCCATTGGAAGTGCCACGAGACATCTCAATTTAAGCGCCATTGAATATCCCATGGGACACCTCGTGGGAACTCCCGTGAAACTTCGAATGCACTCTCACGGGATCTCACGGGCGATTCCCACGGGATCGTTTTTGAGATCACATTAGAAAACCAAGAAATCTGCACCACTGTCTTCAAGCGCTGCTCAGCCATCGACCAGGGCGGGCCCTCTATGTATCAATCAATGCTATACTTCCAACACACCTGGTACTCGTGCAGCCGAGGGCGGAACACCGGGTCATCCAACCGCATACCCAGGCCACCACACCGATGCGGAGGGAAGCGTACGAACAAGCCCGGCACTCGTTTTCTTGCATCGCGCCCGTTCGTGCACAGAGGGGGTCACAACATGTGCTACTTTCCCGCGAGCACGATCCCACGTTCTACAGCAGCTGTAGAAAGCCGGCAAAGGGGGTACAGCATACACTTCCGTTGCAGCTCCACAGCAACCCCTTCAAAACCTCAAGTCTGGGGAAAGAGTACATGACCTGGCACTCTCTCACCCAGGGGAAGGGACCACCGACCAACACAATTATTGAGCTGTGTACACCCCGCCGTACCAGGTACGCGCGATCGCAGTATCACACGCATCGCACAATGGTTGGTGGGTGCTACGATAGAACCTTCACACCATAACACGTTTTGGCCCGCATATTTCTGACTGATGGGCCTTCTTGACTGAGCAAATGTCCAATAAGGCTCGTTTGTTTTTACAACATTTTTTATAGGAAACCTACTGTAGTAGGCCACGGGATCGATTGCTCCTCGGGTGAACCCTTCGAAGGACTGCAGTCCCGTTTTGGGGAGACACTATTACGGGGGACCAAAGTAAATAGGACCAAATATTGTTAGGAAAAATAGGGAAACATATAGGTTTTTGTCTGTACCGTAGGTCCAATTTAATATGCCCCCCCGTAATACCTAGAATTTGAGTGGTCTGTCCCCAAAACAAGATTGCAGTACTGAACGGGCTATGCGTACATCTTTTTTTCTCAAAAAATCCGTGATTGGGTGATATCGAGAGCTCCTTAAGGGAAGGAGCCTACGGAAAACTACAGGTGCTGCCGTAGCATGCGCTGCGTTGCAAATGCCACTTTCGACGAAATTCTCGATCTCACACCTGGGGTGTCAACTTTTTTCTACCTTAGAAAGACAGGCCGAACATCCATACACGCAGCGTGTATACGGCTACTACTGTAGTAGTGTGACTAAAGTCGACAGCAGGTTGTTCCTGGTCTGTTTTTTTTTTGTCGTCAAAGCATTCCCGTCTCAGAGGCCATCTCCACAGAAACGCCTGTTGACTGAATAATGTATACCAGGTATACTGTGCGGCTGTCACTGCAAACCATAATTACGAACTCACGCTTGCACACCTCGCACGGATCATCTGCATATCATTCCAACGTAGTGGTCTAGATCTTTCAGGCCTGATACATCCTTGATGTGTATCAGGTACCTGGTATGATCTACTACAGTAGTTCATGATGTTTGAGGGTGTGAACTGTATAACCTGCATCATCTAGGACAGTTCTCCTGGGTTAGATCTGCACTTTACAGATCCTGCATTTCATAACGGTAAGCTAGGATCTAGATGGTCTACCGTAGACCGCCATCTGTCAGAGGTGTGTAATGTTTCCTCGCAACCTTCCCGACTCTTTCCGCCCGCCCACAACGGCCCCAGTCCACAAGGAACGACCAGCACCATAGATAAGGAGGGTTGGTTCCTCCTGCTGAACCACAGAACGTTACCTTGGCTTCTTGCCAGGATTCCCGGTACTCCAGGAGCTTCCTCCCGAACAGCCATTCCTCGGCGAGTTCGTACGGCGGGGTCTGATATCGATGTCCCACCGCCACCGCACGAAAGCGATCAAGCCAACAGTGAAACGAGGGGCGGAGGGAGAGAGGGCGCGGTACTTTCAAACTCTTCAGGTTGTGTCAGTCAGACCATCGGCTGTGAACGCACGATTCAGGGGGTCGGCGCAGAATTTCCCGCGGCCGCGTTCATCGACCATGGGACATTCAGACGCGGGTGCTATCAATATTGCACACACAGCGCTGCCGCTATCAAGGGTCACAGCGCAAGAAGAGCGATTAAACATTCAGGCGCAGAAACCTTAATTTGATGAGCGACGTGATTGCCTACGATACACAAGGATAATTCACACTCGAGCAGACAAGCGAGAACGACGAGTAGGAAGGCTGAAGCACTTCGATCAAGGTGTCATTTGCTCGACATATTTGCTCGAAGTTTTCCTGACCCCCCCTTCGCCCTTGACGACACAATCGCGCGCGGAAACACGGCCCAGCTCTACTCCCACGTGTGCTTCTGTCGCGGGCTTTCACCCTCCTCCTAGCGCTCAGTTTCTAAGTATCCAGAAGCAACATACAACTCACAGCATAGGCACGAGTTGTGAACAACGAAAACCTCACACTCAAATCTACAAAAAATGGCACGGTTCAACAACACCGTCAGTCTGTCAAGTCACACTGCATCTCTTACCCCCAGGTCGACTCGCTCATCGAGTCGTCGCGGCATGACGAACGCAGAATTGTCCGCCTTGAAGGCCGGAAGGCCGTTCGTGTACTGACCCGCGACTTTCTCGAGGTACTGGGTAACCGCCTGAGGGTAGACGAGGAGGAGAGGTGGGGGATTGGTTGTACTGTAGTCGGTTTTCCATGTCGACCGGCAGTACCAGTGATTGGCACGATCAACCCGGCCTCAACGAATTGGCGAACACAGCCGTTCGTTTTTCTCACTCAACACTCCTCGTTTTAGCTCACCTTCAGTCATTGTCAGCCAGAAACAACATTGGTTTGATACACAAAAGAAAATTACCAAACGATTGAGCATCATATTCTCCGGCGTGAGGGATGTGTATCATACCTACATCTACGCCGTCCAAGGACGGTAGCACACCTCACCGTGACATCAAGACGCATGACGTTTTCCGAGGGCGCGATTTCCAGGTTCCCCGATAATGCCTCCTTTTCGATGAACTCTTCAGTGGTGATGACGCTCACCCGTCCTGACTCGCGGAGTTTGTCAAAGGAGAACAGGCCACGAAGGTCCACCTCCTGGAGAGGGCAGCCAACCCCAGATACACCCAAACGTACACCAAGTCACAGATACGGGGACGTTGTGCGCACAACGTAGCAGGGGAGGGGCGGGCTCGCCGAAATCGTTAACTGTACGCACGCCCACTGATTGTCCGTGAGTAAGAATTTTGGGAAGAGTCTTAGCATGTGTGCGTTTGAAGCCTGGAAGTTGAAGCAATCGAGCCTGTTGCAAAACATAATGAATTGCTCGATGTATATCATAATTGGAGTAACCTGTCCAATCTCCCGCCCCGATTCCTGACCTAACCTGTCCATCCCCCGTCCTGATTCCTAACCCCCGCCCCTCAGTCTAACACTGCTCCCCACCCAGAGGTACACCAAACTGGGGCAGACGACTCATCCTACGGCAGGGGTTGGCCTTTTAAACTCAATATAATATGACCGTTAGTCTCCTCAAATGAGCAACTACCGGTTAATATCACGGTGCCCCCAAAACGGTAGGAGAGAGGCTTCACGGTGTACCGTATTTCTGAAGAACACAAATGTAGCATCGATGGGAAGCCTATCATCGACCGCAAATTGTGCACAGGCGACGTCTCCGATTCACGCAGTACTGGCTGTAGTTCTTGGCATACTTGCACCTTTTGAGTGGGCGTTTTTGGGCTTAGCTTGGGCCTATTTACTATGGGCCTCCGCGATAGGATGATGCTGTAACCTTCTCGTGTTATTTTTAGGACTACGTAGCGCTCATAATTGTTTGTCAATGAGGAGGAACAAACGCCTTCGAAAGTTCATGTTTCGGGTGAGATATTGAGCTCCTAATGTGTGGGGTGCTCATAAAATAAGGCACCATCCCCACCCCGGCAGTGCTCAGGCTGGGAAATGGAAATACCGAACGTGGTGCAAAGGGCGATGGAGTGCGCTGTACGTCTATCATATACGCCGGACGAGCGGGCCACGGACACATCGAACCTTGTGCAAAACGCGAGCAGTATGAAGGGATTCGAATACTTGAAAAAACGACGTCGTGCTGCTGGCGTTCGTTGTCAAGCGGGCCTATTTAGCAACCTGTAAATACGCGTAGGTAAGATCAAGGTGTCATTCGCATCAACTTTGGCCCTACCACCACAGAGGGAAATAAACTCAAAGAAACCCGCACCATTTTACCGCCTCCCGTGTTCATTCCCCAGATTGAAAATGGCGGTGGGATGACGAACGTGCGGCCCGTCGCCGCTGCGATTGCGACCGCACACTCCAGAGACATCCTGATGTTGTTGAAACCCCCCAGGTCCTTTTCGAGCGTAATGTATTGCGTCGCGTTTCCGTCGGAAAGCCCCCGGTACAACGGCCCCCGGTAGGCCGCGTCTCTGTGAACACATAGGGGAGGGTATGTAGTAGCAGGCGATTTTTAGCGGCGAGATGAAAATCCGCACTTGGATGGTACATCTAACGAGGGAAGCTGCACGTCTGGGTGTGATAGGGTAGGGCGTCAGTTGGCGATTGGAACCGCCCTTTCTTGCAGTAGTTACGCTCCAACAGCAGTAGGCCGCGGCCAAGAGCTTCGGAGCAACTACCGCACGGAAGGGAAGGAGGGGAGCACCGCGTAGTACCAATTTGTAGCATTTCAACTGATTTTCAGCGGTATCTGCAGACCTTTCGCAATACCAATCCATAGCATTTCGACTGTTTGTTCAAAGCGGTATATGTCAACCTCGGCCGGACACGCAAGACAAAAAACTCTGAACGGCAAATACCCCAGTATTTCCGGGATTCAGCTTACCCAGGTACATCCTTCCATGTAGCAATATTCCCGATGTTCTCGGCCCCTTCTCCCCCTTTGGTGTTTGCGCATTCCATCGACCCCTGAACTGCCCCGTTCGGAAAAGCCCCCACTCCCATCGTCAACTCGTCCGAGATGTCGCCCGTCGCCGTTCCTTCAAAGTCGGTATCCTCTGTCTGCCCCACCCCACGCGTCCCCTCCTCCTCCTCTGGCGTTTCTTCCCGTACGGCAGGTGCAACCTCGTCCTTTTCCTTATTTACGTCCATCTCCAGATCCTTCACGCCCATGGCCAGATCCTGCCTTGCTTCCCCCCCCTTACCACTCAGCACAGCCCCAGTCAAAGTCATCTGCCCAGCCGCACCGTCCACGCTACCACCAGCTCGACCCTTTGCAGCTGCATCGTTCTGTTCCCCATGGGTCACATCGCCGGTAGATGGCGTCGAGCTGGCGGCAGCCCCTCCGAGCATCTCCGTATTTCCGTCCCCCGCTCCCTCTTGCTCTCTCTCTTTGTTGTGTTCTTGGATAGTACCTGTTCTAGATGGCGCGGAGCCGGAGGTAACCCTTTTGAGAACTTCCACGTTTCCAGTTCCCACGCCTTCGCTCCCCTTTATTTTCTGTTCTTGGGTCGTATCACTCGTGGATGGCGTGGAGCTGGCAGCATTCCCTTCAAGAAGGATCACGTTTCCCGCCTTCACCCCCGTTATATTCGTCTCCTCCTCATGGATCACGTTGATGGTAGATGGTGTCATACTGGCGGCGCCCCCCCGGAACATCTCCATGTTTCCATTCCTTAACCTCTCCTCCTCCTTCTGACCCTCCTCGCGGATCACAGTGCTGGTAGGTGTTGTCAAACTAGCGCTAACACCTCTGAGAGCCTCGAGGAATCCGTTCCCCACCAGATCTTGGGCCCTCTTCTCCTGGGCTACGTCCCCCGTAGACGGCGTGGAGCTGGCGGCAACCCCTTCCGACATCCCAGAACTTTCGTATCGCGCCTGCTCCCCTCCCTGCCCCGCTCCGCTCCCCTCTTCTCCTTTCCCGGCTTCCTTCCTTTCCTTGTCCTGCTGCCCCCCCTTCCTCTCTGCCTCGTCCTCACTTCTCGTGCCGGCTGGCAAGAGGGACAACGCACCAACAGCTTCATTTTTCGAACCTGCCGTGCGTGTCTCGACACGCTTTGTGCCGTTGCCAAGCTCCCCATCATATTCACTCAGGGACACGGAACCCTTCGCCGTTTTCTCTTTCCCCCCCAAGCTATCTCCGGGAGATACAGGACCCGTTACCTTCAGGTCTTTCTTGGAGGCCTTGGTGATCTCAACGATGTTTGCGCCAATAACGCTTCCCCCCTCGTTCTTTTCGCGTTCGTCGTCTTCGTCCATAATTCCCCGCTGCTGCAGTCCGCTCACGACCGTGGGCGCCTCTTGTACCGCCTCTTTGGGAGGAAGCTCCACGGCAAGACCAACGGCTTCCTTGCCGTTTAGACTCCGCACATCGTTATTTTCACCCCCATCCCCTTCGGTTATTATTCTCCATTGCTTCAGACTGCTCACTACCGGGGGGACCTCTTGCACTGCCTTTTCGGGGCGAAGGTCCACGGCGAGACTATTTTTTCCAAGTTGTTCGGGAGGCAGCTCCACGGCAGCAGCACCAACGCCACCTTCGGAAGGAAACTCCACCGCAAGAGCAATTACGGCGTTCGTTTCTACCTGCTCCACAGTCCTCTCCGCCTTGTTTCTTTCCGCGGCGGACCCTCTCTTTAGATATGCGACAAAAAAACAAACAGACGTCGGGAATGGTGGTTACGATGACTTCGGTTTGTTCGAGTGTGGTTCGAGTATCGATGACGATCGCAACGCTCGCCTTTGCTCGCTACTTGCACGCTTTCACGAAAACCACCATGCACGAGCTGCTGTGGTGTAGCTGTTCCACGCGTTTCTCGTACTGAAAACCTCAAGTGTTCGCAGTTGCTCCCTGCTTGGACGCGTCGCATAAAAGCACCCGCGCACACATTGAAGCGAGCAGGGTCGCACGGCAGGGCGGTCACGGCACTAGAACCGACCATTTGGTGAGACATCGAGGGAGACGTTTCGACAGGTGGGGTCGATACATTGATATTCAGGCGCCACCAGTGGAAGGAGAAAGCGCACTCGAGACGCTACGACAAGACACAAAAAAAACAAATTCACAAGGCCATGGAAATTACGAGAAATACGGAAACAATCGAAGGTTCGAAAAGAGAAGAACGATGTTTGTTCGTTTGTATGTACAAACCAACCAAGCCGGCAGTGGCGACAGACGAAGCGTCCACGCTGCGAACGGGAGATAACTCGCAGTGGCTCGAGCCGGAAATTTTCTGCTGCTGTCCCACCCCCAACGAAAGCTCCCTCTTGAGTCATCACCACTCCGTCGGCCCCTGGGAAGCCCTTCGTGGCGACGCCCCCGACTCCATTCCATTGACCTCTCGACGGTACCTTCCGCCTCCCCTCTTTCTGTGGGGGCCTTTTCGCCCCCCCCCCCCTCCCCCTGACTTCAGCGCCTGATGGTACTTTTTCCTTCTACGATGGGCACATTCTTGCACCGTCTATTCGTTGGGGAAGCTCTCAAAGCTTATCCCCTACCCGAGGATTGCACAATTTTCGTGGATTAACCCACATCTTCTCCGGCAGTCTACAAAATAGGTATGATCATTAGCGCAGTGATGGCAGCAAAGCTTCTCTTGCCTTGATCCCCCTCCACCTTTTTATCCCATTCTCCACCTCTCGGGTCGCATTATCACCGGTCTGTGGCGCCTTGCCGAGGACGGTGGTTCGAGCCTCTCGACACGTGGCGTTTCCCCCCCCCTTATGCAGTTTCGCTTTTCCGTCTCCGATGGCAACAAAAACACATACGAGGGGAGTAAAATCCCATAGGTCATCCCAACCATTGCCTTTTCAGGCGTACGAGCGCCCACAGGCAGCATTTCACGCCCGTACCCTCGCGCCCGCAAGGTGCGCGACTGGAGAAGGAGAAGCAACGACCGAAGTTTCCCCACGCCAAATATTATTTCGAGCTTGGCACGATTCTTGTTCAGCGCAACACGGCAAATCGCGCCATACCAAAGGGCATTGGTGTGACAAGGGATACGTAACTGGCGAGAAGGGAACATACTACGGAGCGGTAAGACATCCGCGGTAGAGGGGTAGGCGTGGGGATGTGACCGTGCCATTGCGATTCACGCGCCTTCGCCATTTTATACGCTCGAGTATCCCGGAAGTGTCGGCGCTTTGGGGGACTGGCCGCGGAAAGAGAGGAACATTTACATACCTCGGACAGATCAAAATAGTTTATTCCACCTTCACTCACGATCTAAACATTTCGAGGCAGATCTATTCCCGATCTTGTATGATTCACGTTGCCCGGTGAACCCGTACAATCCGCATGGCCTAGCGCATGTTTCCTGGGTTGGATCTGTACTATGCCGATCCTGCCCAATATTTCACAACGGGAGGCGAGGAACTAGATCATCTTCAGTAGATAGATATATATAGAGCATGACCTGTCTGAGGTGTGGAACGTTCCGGAATATCTAGACTTCTCCTTGGCGCCATGTTTTACACGTAGGCACGATAAAGCTGAAGGAAAAGGGTGTTTTGTCCCCTTTGCACCAACCCCGGCTTGCCCGAATGTATCCTAGCTTCCGTGGAGCACAGCATCGCCCTCGACCCCACGATTCCCATTTTACGGCAACTCCCGACTCCAAAACTGAGCCGGCGCCCCTGCAGCCGTGCCGTTCGTCCCCGCTGCCGTGCCGGGAACCTCATCACCTTGCACCTTCCCTCGTTGGCTTACTTGGTGTTGCAGAAGCGAGCAAAACGTTTCGCACATCGGACAGACGAGACAGATAATTCCTACTTCATGATCCAGGTTTTCCAGGGCAGACGCATTCCTGATCGGTATGATCGAGCCCGTGCTTCCGGGGGGGCTTTTTCATCTAAGGCTCTTTGGACGACATCCCCGACATGAGTATCTTGGTACGCGTCTCTCGGCTTCGGTCTCGCGCACCCCCACCGTCAACCAGCAGCGGGTCTGACCGCCTTCGGTCGACAAGAAGTCGCGCCGGTATTAGCATCACGGCATCCTCCACTGCTCACCTCCACCCTCGATCGTCCGTACACCCACTCAATCAATCGATTTCACAGCTGGCGACGTATTTCTAATCATTCTATTGAACGTCTGTCGGTGGGATATGGCTGGGGGAGAGAGCGAGGGGGGTCGCAAGCAAACTGCCAGGCGCTGCACGGCATACGGCACCTACCTCACGTCCAATAACCGCAGATTTACGCGAATCGGACGAGCCAGAGGCCTGTTGGCTGGACGCGCAACAGAGACGTACGAGGAAGGAGGTTATGGTCGGTGTGGGAGGGAGGTAGTCAGCACGTGGCCGGTTTAGAGCGACCACGACATTTGGCACGACATCGAAAGTAGGAAACATTCGGAACAGGCAGGAAGGAGGATAGGATTTTGTAATATCGTGGTCGTTCGAGAAAGTATCCTCAATATATCCCCGATACATATTTTTCAGGTGGTATAGACCCTCATCGACACCCCAATCCTTTTGATGTTTACAAGACTCGTTCGCTGCATCCGGTGACGCGGCAACACGGCCTACACCGAACCTACCTGGAGCGTTATCTCCATCAGATCAGTTGAAAGGCAAAAAGTCATCGAGGGGCATATAACACACGCTCGGGACAAGCATGTAGCATCGGGGGAAACTACGTTGCGCAATCGCCAGCTACACCCATCGAAGCCAGGGAAAGATAGACAGACAACCCGACTGGCCGGAGAACATAGAGACGCCACCGCAATCAACTCACAATTTACTGTTACCGGCGTAGATCCACACATTTCCGTACAGCGCAGCGACCATGCATGCCCCCAGCAAAGTCATAGGCGCAATGGCGCGTGTCCTCGTGCGTCCTCCCGAAGCCTAGCGCAAAACACGACAGCAAACGAGGCATTGTGTAGGCGTGGCGGCACACGAATTATAGTAGGATGATAAGATAAACCGCTCAAAAGCCGAACGCTCCCAAAACCATGCAAAAGGTGAAGTGGTGTCTTAGCTGCAAACACGACTGTATACACACGCATCATAGGACAGATCACGACCTGTCCATCTACAGATATATCATATCCTACCGTTGTTGCCGCTATGAGATGTTGCGCACGATCCGAATATAGTACAGATCCAATCTACATTATTAATTTAGGCAACCTGTCCTAAATCATGCAAATTACTCCTACGCGGCAAGATGAGCTAGATCACACAGGTCAGGGATGTAGGTGGTCCGCGTGCCTATGAGGATCAATTTCGTGGGTTCAAGTCTCACCGAGTGCATGCTCGTAGGGACTTTTTCTGGCACAAACAAAAAAAAATGATCAGCGGAAAGCGCGAGAGCGTGAGTTCGCTACATTCGATGAAAATCGACGAGCAGTGGGAATGCTGAACCCTATGCGCGACAAAAAGTAAAGGCACGTACCGGGGGGGAGAAGGGACGACACCTGTGACCACGGCTTGTCCAGAAGATCGCTGAGGGTAAAACCTCCTACGAGTTAGGCTGGAAAGTAAAAGTAATCAATGAAAAAAAAAACTCCCAGATCGTGAAGTGGGAATCGAACTTTTGTCCGGGGTGTGAAATCCTATTGTATTGTGAAATAAGCGTATCAAACCCCAGCCGTCAACGTAATAGTGTCAACTACAAAACTATGACATTTAAACATACTTAAAAGAAGATGCCGACGGAAAGTCAACTACCTCGTACATACGAGGCAACTAACTGATGATATTTCAATCTAACGGATGGCTCGTGACAAACTGAAGCTATTGTCATTCGCCGTCTACCCGGCAGCAGCACATACATCACATCAACCCTGACAGCGAAGAGCTGGTAGTGCGCTATAGACCACATACACAGACTACTCGTACACACCCCGTAGTACGCCCGATCGAATTATCAGACACAGTTAGCAAAAATAAATCGATACAATATCACGTTGTTTTTTTTTTCAAACATACCAGGATTCTACGTAGGTACGTAGGTACCGGTCAGGACCGACAATTAATAGCTGACAGTCCCGTCTGGCCTCCACAGCGACCGGAAAAATCAGCCGCCGTTCGACGCCAATGGCACTATAGCTTCCGGCCCCGACAGCCGCGTATAATGTTTATCATGGATACGAGTAGCGATCAGCGATAGGTTTATGGGTATGGTCGGGGTTCAGGTTGGGTCGGGTAGGCCAATGTAACGATCAACACAAGTACTTGATACAATGTGAACATTCATCGACCTTCTGGCAACTAACTGTCTGATTTCGCCCCACGTGTGGTAAAAGGCCCTACGACAGCTATATACACGGGTACACAGCAGGTAAAGCCGGTACCGCTTTTACGATTAATATATCGAAATAATATGTTGTTGACACAGACATATATATGCTCTGATGGCACAGCAGAGCAATGTCGTCATACGTATTCCAAAACTTGCTCAGCGACAATTAATTGGTGCTATTATGGCATGGAGGGTTGCATACCACGCATTCGATAAAATAGCTGATACACACTGTGTACGAGACGAATAGAACTAACCCGAACCCTTACCCTAAGCCAATCACAACAGCCCGAACCCTTACCCTAAAAAGCCGATCATACCAGATCTCGAATATGGGAATGCTCTCTCGTACTTTGCTGCTATTTTTGTGATTTCCTGCAACACCAAAAACACGACCCGGGCTCACAAAATGAACCTCCTCTCCCTTGCACTGAGATAAGCACTCACCAATAATGCTTGTCGACTTGGGCCATGCTCACAAACGTTGGAACATACTTAAAAATAAGAATGAATACACACTCAGATCCACCCGGTACAGCAGTAGTAGTACCAGATCCCGGCACAGCAGTACCAGATACCCGGTACCTGGTATCGATTTTCACGCGGTTCTCTACATACATACACGTTGTACTCGTACCGACCTTGGACCCTGTCACACACAACTTTACTACCACAATGTACGGAAATATAACAACCATTTGATTGTCTATATCAAGTAAAAATGACATTGTTTTTACGGACATGATGGTAAGTAAGTAAGATCAAACCGGTTTTGACCGAGGCTCGAACCCCAGCAGCAAGAGATGACGCGGTCCCGTTGCGACCACAGAGCTCATCGGCGCTAAAATCGAGAGCACTGCTGTACCAGCCAAGTAGGAGGCCGGCTTGTACTTGTACAGCAGTATGATATCATAACTCGTGCTTGGATATGACTGAGAGAGCCAACCGTAGTATGGTACACCTTTCGGAGGTCTTTTACACGAGTATCGAGCACGACTGGCGACTGAGCCGTGCTGAAGAAGCACTGATCTGTCAAAAGTAGCCACCTCTCCGCCACCCGCACACACACGCGGGGATCCGGCATTACACGAAACAGGCACTGCTACCGCTAGCGGCAAGCAGCATGCACAACGCAACGGAGTACACACTCGCTCGAACGACTCTCTCTCTCCGCTTGTTGCGTGGACAGAACGGAACACTCGAACGGAAATTCAATTCCAGGCACGAAAACGCAAGATAAATTGTATTGCGATCTTCAGCTCTTTCACGGTACTGTACCGATGTCTCACCTGCCTACCCCGACGCCGGTTACAACCGCTGCCGAAGACTCGGACCATGATTTCTCCCCCCCTGCAAGCCAGGGGTCGGGACTCTGCCTCTGATTCCAAGATGCCCGAGTTGTACGTAGCTCAGAGGCTATCAGCCCGCATGTGCAATCGGGAGTTTTCAACAGCATGCGTGTGTGATCCGGGGACGCTCATTTTTCTATTAATTAAGAATAGGCCGCATATTTCGGGAACTTTATCATTATGTCTGGTGGATCTTGACAGCAAACCGCCGCTGCACAAAACGCCCTCCGGTTATTTTATCCCTGGGTATTGTTTGCGCGCCATTGGGGTGTGTATTGTATGTGGTATCCATGGTTAATAATTATACACGTACACGTACGTACTCGTAGAGAGTATCAGTATACCTGGTACAAAATACTTGGTAGGGCGATACGCAAAGGGATACCAGGTACCTGGTATGTGAGGATTTCAACGCCGCCGCCCTACAACTTGAAAAAAAAACGTCGTCAGCCTGCGTCAGCTAGTTCTCGCGATCTGTCGATACTCTCAAAAATTTAACTTCGCAAGAAGGGTCCGTGATCCGTGATACATCGATCGCGCGCTTCCTACAGTAGTAGTACCTGTATTTCTCGTGAGTGCAGGCGCTCCCCTAGATGCCACCACGAAGGGTCAAAGGGACGATCATTATTTATACTATACCTCGTGGCATGATCTCCACAGCTGATTTCATCTCCCTGACCTAAAACAGAAATAACCGTCACCTCACAGCGCTAACTAACACGTTTTCGCACCAGCACAGCAGCGGCACCTAGCTAGCGCTTTGCCCCACTCCCCCCCCTCTCTCTCTCCCACTGCTACCGTAAAGTCCGCTTGCCACACACCGTTCCGTAATTTTTCGTAGCCTAATCAAGGATATATACCAGGTGTACCAGGTAGGTAAGATGATGTCCAGGGGTCGTCGGGCTGTGTACTATTATTAATATTGTATATACCTACTACTACCAGGTACTGGTACCTGGTATTTATTATTATTGCACGACTGACTTTGCGGGCTATTAAAATAGGAAGTCGTTTCCTGTATATATAGTGGGATTAAGGCATGGGCGGGCGTAGACCCACAATCCGACCCCTATAACCCTACCCCTGGTCCAAAAACCCAGAGCCGAAACGGGCCGACAAGGACCAGAAAAAAACGCGGATATACCTGCGCCGCTTCGAATCGCGGAAGAATTTCCGAACCAACTCTTCTTATTAATAAGTGCGGACCAGGATTGATGACGAACTGTCCATACGACGACTTGCCTCCCTGGCCAATAGCATGCATACATCGAGGAGGAAAATGACGAAGTTTTGTTACCACGAGTAATTCTGAACTGCTGTGGACCACAAATATTTCCGAAGCGGGGGGGCTACTGACCATTTGTTTCCCCTTAAAGCATACTGGTAGTAGGGAGTAATCACGGAAAATTCTGCCCTGCGTTGGCCGTGTAGGGCAATTTTCCCATTTATTTGGAGGACCTTTAACAATCTGGGAGAAGGGATCTTTAGGTTGGTAGGCTGTTCGGATGTTTTGGTTCCTGTTGGGATCAAGGTACGGGCGAAGACCCAACCCAACCCCTGACTCTAACCCTAACCCTAACCCTGACCCCAAACCGCAGCCAAAACGGGCCAAAACTCGCCATAAACGCGGCTACGCCGAGTTTGCATCGAACCAGGAAATTTCTCAGATGCGGACGACGATTCCGAAGTGCAGGCCACGCTACACATTTTTCAAGTAAAAAATATCCCTAAAGATCCCTTCTCCCAGACTGCTAAACCTACTATTAATACCAGGTATTTATTTGTCGAGCACCAATCAAAAGTGGTGGGCTTTCGTCGGGGTGGGGGTGCGTGCTCCGACGTGAATGAGAAAATACCGTTATACAGTTCTCTAGGCGTTCATCCGTGAAGAAATAAACGTGGTTTTGTTTCGAGCGTTCTTTGCCTTTTATCGTCGACAAAACCGGGATAATGTCACACGTCGTGCACTTTGACGGGTATGAATTTCGACCCAACCAGGCGTTTGGACAACTCTTAGAGTTTGCAAAGGCAGATCATTTGGTTGGAGCATTTTTTTTTTAATCAAAAACTAAAAAAACAGGCGACATAAGATAACAAGTTGGACGGAGATATCGGCAATGAACAGAAAATACGACGCCATCTATACCTTTACGGACAACCTACTTCCCGAGATCAAAATAAGGAGCGGGCAACGGTTTCTAGCGGAAATCCCCGGGCCAGTCTTCTGTTTTGCTTCTCCCCCAAACATAATTCAGCGATGTGTTCATGGTTTTGCCCATTCTGGTAGATTTATTGTCTTTAGGCTAGATTTTGGGGTGCCTTTTTGGTGACCGACCATAGATTATTTGATTTTAGTATAGCGATATGTTTTTTGTTCTCGGCAGTATTCGATTCCCGTAGCCTTCCTTGGCTTTTGGCAGTCACGACCATATTGTTTAGTTATTTCCCATTTCGACATCCGTATTTCAAAAGTTATTGCTGTGGACTACCGTCGCCGAAAACAAAACGATAAAATCGTCCTGCACCACGGATAACAAAAAGAAGGGGTTAGTTGAATAACTATTACTACTGCGTTCTCTATACCGTAATTCACCTCACACAGTTGACGACACTACTACCGCATACCACGCCTGCCTGCGTTAACGACGCCAACCATATACCATCACCTTATTCCGTCCTGGTGTACTCTGTCGGGAAGCCAATGAATAACCATACTGGTATGCTGTAGTACTCGTATTTCTGTTTCGGTCAATACCGTGCAGCCATCACTCCCTTCCTGCTGCACCCGACTGCAGATGATGTACACGTCGCCCATGCCATATCGCCTACCGTTGGATCTGTACCGATCATACAGATCATCCCACAACGGCAGCTTAGGGTCTAGATTATCTATTCGTGGATGACCGATCCGAGGTTTGCAAGCAAGGCTGTAGCTTCTCTGCTTCTGATCGTGATATACACTCGTCGGCGACGCAATACTGCCGAGAGAGCACATCGCACAGCAACAAGCACACAGGGCACACAGGGCACACAGGGTACACAAGCTTGACGCACACAGCAGGGGAACCACACCTCTCGATTATCGTAAATATTCTTCTCCCACCACGCTCGCCTAAACCAACAGGTGGTCCAGCCGAAATCCAATATTTGCATGTGACACCTACCTGCCTGAACACAAAATTGTACCTGGTACAGGGTGCTAATAATCTTTCACTTGTCGGGAGGAGCTCCGGATATTTTTTCCAAGGTGTCTTACGACAAACGCAGAGTACAAGACGATGACTTAGCCTTCCCACTTATATCTGACGCCACTCAACTTTTCTCGGTGTGTCCATCTGATGCCACTGCAATGCTTTCGAAACAGCGGGCCGACGTGGCCACATCACCAGCGCGCTACAAAAACACCGTTATCGTATGTAAAGCGTCTGGGTTACAAGCCTCCTGTCGAGAATACTGCGGGCCATGCTCTCCGCCCCCATATTCCTAGCGCGCCTTAACAACAAAAAGAGAATGACGACGCAACCCCTCAGCGGGCATTGATAGGCCCATCGACACGAGAACCGATCAGGGCGCGGTCGACGGCATATACACGCCGTTAAAAAAAACAAAAACAGCACCAAACACATCTTCCGCCTAATGCCTGAAAGAGGAAGCAAGCCACGAACGGGTGGTACAGCTTACAAGCTACACATACTGCACGTACAACACATCGATCCAATGGCAAATACAAACCGGTCTACTTCGAAGCAGAAACAAAATGCCCCCCCCCCCCACACACACACACATGCATCATACAGGTAATTATGAAAATATGAAATTTTTGGGCGACCCATCAGCGTAAGGGGGGGGGGGACAAAAAAATCCTTGGACCGCCACATTTACCTCAAGACTAAAAGTGATATCAATCACATAGCTACAGGTAGCACCGATCTCACAGAATACAGAACAAAAACGGAGCAGCGGCACAACGTGAGTCGATCTGGGGAAATCAGATCGAAGCTCGTGCCCGAAAAAACAATCTATCTGGGCAGTTCTGTGTCGCCCTGTCCAATACAAACCGCGTACGTATGACGAACTTGGCACCAGCAGCGCTCACAGCTGGCCAGCAAACCGGACCAGCCCCGACGACGCCAGTTTCAAACACCAACAAACTGCCCTGTAAACCAAACTGCTTAGCTGAGTTTTTCCCCAAACAAAAAAAATCTTGAAAAAAAACGATACACAAGGTTGCCGATCGCTTCTCTCCAGCTCGGATGGCTTGGCAATGATTTTATCACAAGCGCTGCCAAAATCACGGCAGTCTCGGCGGCAACATCAGGGTTGCGCATTCCTCGACACACACGGGCAAAGCGCCAATCAGGGGGCCATGGCGTCTGGGACCCCACTGGAGTCGATGTCTTCCCAACCGAAGGGCCACTCGGACGCCCAGAGGGAGTTCTCGGGCAAGTGGTAGGTGTGGTGGTACGTCCTCTTCGGGGGGTAGTACGAAAAATTTGACCTGAAGTTTCGGAGCGCGAGCAGTTAGTACGGATCCTTTTCAAAATGAAACAAAACAAGAAAACGAGAAACAAAACACTGGGAAACCACACAGGCCAAGGCACGACAACGAAAAACTGGACACGGAACTATCAACTGGCCCCTACATCTGACTTTCATGAAAACAAATAATCGAGGCGGATATGGTACGATCATACAATCATGGGATCCGGTAGAATAGACCCCAACGGCGGGAGGCAGGTACGTGCAGTACAACAGCGGCGCTATCAAACGTGCCCGCCCAAAATCGCGGAATGAAGGATATTTCGGCACCGCAAGTTCATCACTAAATACCCCGACACACATACGGACGGCCAGATGTTTTAAACCGAAGAAATGGTTAGGGGAACACAGCAATGAGAGTCGCGAACTCCAGCCCTGTTTTCGCACGTGTCTCACTTTCTCGGCATCTGGAGGTGGCCCCTGAGACGGAGAATGTAGGCAGTGAACGTGGAAAACCAGCATCCGGTGAACGTTCTCCCGTTGCTCGCGATAACCTGCGGCACGGCGTCAGTATGGACGACAGCATACGACCCGACAGCGAGCGTGAAAAACAGTTACGCGGGAGATGGTAGACGCCTACCATATAATAACTGTTTCAAGTGCAGGTTCCGTGTCAAAAGTAAAACGTGAGGGGTATGTAATACATCACTCGAGCATCTGGACACAAAAGCGTCGTCAACAATGTGGGTCGCCGAAACGACCAGTTGCAGCTCAATATAGCAGACGCGTCGCCGTATTTGTCTGTACGATGGCAGAGTATTACTTTTTTTGCCGACAAAAGAAGCTTCGCCGAAACGGCCAGTTCACCTATAAAAGCTTGAGCAGGACAAAGGATCAAGATGAAAAACGACCCGGAACCGCGAAATAGAGGGCTCTACCCGTGTCCTGCGGATCTACGTCTGTGTGCAGGCAGTCTTGCAAGCCCATTCCAAACATGTCATTGGTGATAGTTTCACGAATATATGCCCGCAACGTCGATCGTGCTTAGCTTCGCAGCTACCGCACCGCTCACAAAAAAAAAACGCAGCTTCCCCCCCCCTTCCGCCTTGACGACGTACCTGCTCCAGCATGCCCAGCAGGTTCGGATTAAGCTCGGACACGCCTGCCCGCTCATAGTAGTCGGACAAGAACCGGACTCGGGCCCGATCCTTGAACGGATCGAACAGGGAGAGATTCGTCTCATCCGTGGCGATATATATCACCTCGTTTTCCGTCAGATGGTCCTGTCCGCACGAAAAAAAAAACAACACGGCCCAAGACACGAGACGGAGCCTCGCTCGTTACAAAAATTCAATACCCGTTTTCACGTTTTGGGTGCATGCACGCCCTGACGAATGCCCGAAACTCTACTATTCATATAACAAAACTCTACGACACCCTTAAAAAGGCCATACCTGCGCGCACTCAAGTCGACAAGGAGGCAAACGGGCGGCATTGTTACCAACACTCTACTGCACTACCAACAAGAACGACGCGGTCGATATGTTGTCGGCAACCGCCCGGGAAGCAGCGGTTCCGCCGTCGGTTACCGCGCTCAGCAAACGGTAGTGGAGGACGGGTTGAATTCGCTGCATCAAGCCAAGCTCCGACGCGCGTCCCCGAAAATAGATTCCTGCGGAATAATGGGCTGCGCTGGAGGTCTCTTTTAGTGACCTCCCATGTGTTCAAAGCCCGGGAAGCATGCCTACACCACTGTGTGCCCCCGGCGCTACGTCCGTGACGAACAAAAGTCACACGAGCGGCCGCTAAGGAAGCTCCAACATGGGCAACTGGGCGGCCCATGAGTGCGTGCGGCTGTGCACCACCCTCTCGTGGGAGTGGCGCCAACCATGGTCCCAACCACAGCCTCAACCATGGTCCCAACCATGGTCAACCATGGTCTCAAACCAGGCAAGAAAGCTAAGCGCGAAGCTAAAAGGCCCATCTATCTCACGGAACGGCAAAACAACGCTGCTGCCGATAAGCGGCTCGCGATCGGAGCACCATGGCGCAACTCTCACCATACTGTTCGCCGCAACATCCGCCGGGGGGATGTTGACCGCCTTGTAAGCTCCAAGGAAGTCGTTTCTTGTGGGGGAGGGGTCAAACCGGGCCAGGGGAGGATAAGATGAGCGTGAGCCCGGTCAATTTGTGGGAGGATAGCATTTAGGCGCTGTTCGGGGAGGGCAAATGCTTGAATAAACACGGGGAGCGGGTTTCGATATGCTGCCGGGAAAACAAATACTACCGGTTTGCACCGAAGTCAAAGGCCGTGCAAGCGTCAAGAACCCAGCCAAACCGCCACGTTTCACGGCAGAGCAGGTAGAATAGATAGCCGACCCGAGATAGACCGAACAGAGAGAAAGACGGTAACCCCTTATTGCCGTCGCGATGGCCCGAAAACAGGCTAGGCACAACCAACCTTGCAGGCCATGTGGCGCACACCTCTAGAATTTCGCAATGCAAGCACGTTGAAAAATGCCGCGATACAGATTATACCTATCCCCGCCTGTCCGTCCCATGACCTAGGGTCTCCCGCCCGGAAACCATGCTCGATTGCTTCTCGGGGTTCAAGCCGCCCTCTTTCATGGCGCCGTGCCTGCTCTGACGGGATAGGGTTTTCTCGGGCGAAGGATGTTCCACACCCCCCAGCGTACCGGCATGGCTTGCAATGGCTCGCAACAAAAAATCTCGAAAATCTTCACAGACCCAGGCACCACCGTGAAATTCTGCAGAGCTGTCCGTTCGCCTACCTTCTGATATGGAACGAACTGAAGACGCCTGACGGGTCTTCTTGCCTGAGCAACGCGATCACCTTCATCGAGGCGAAACAAAAACAAACGGGTGAAACCCAACCGCCGAGCACAGGCGGAAAACAGCAGCAGGTCCAAGGGTCATACAGCGTAAAGAAGAAAGTAGCCATGAAACTTGATTGCTTTGACACGCCTGGCACGGCGCAGAAGGCGCTACGGCAACAGCCGAGAGGCATCCGTGCCGCTGCTGGATACAAGCTAAGCAAGAACGTTCGACCTCTTTGACAAGGAGCTAAAAAACGTCGAGAAAGGTTGAGGTCAACAGCGACTCATCCAGCGCTCTCCGTTTCGCAGGTTTCTTCCGGCCATCAGCCTCGCCGTCATATTTTTCTTCACCTGGCTAGCCTTGCAGTAGACCTCCTCAGGGTAGTGCATCAGGTCCCGCAACAGCCGCTTGTAATACCGGTCAGCGACCTCGTCCGTGTGCAGGACGAGAGTGTAAAAAGGCGCCAGGAGACGCGCGCTGTGACTGCGCCAGTGGATCAACTAGAATCAGAACAGGAGAGCGGCGTCGTAAGCACGTAGGGCGGGTCTTGAAAAATATTTCCTTCTGCTTGCTCGGGTGGGTCTCCTTTCGGTTCGTTTTAGAGCGAGGTTTGCATTTCCAGCGATTTGTTCCAACTATTCTGCGAATAAAAAAAAGAAAAGACGAATCAATCGGGCAAAAAAAACACCAGCTTTCCGCCGTCTTCTGCGGGAGACCATTACCGTCTATACCGTCGTAAGCCGTCGCAACCAGTTTATTCGGCGCATCTCCAAATTCGGACGTTCGCTAGCCAACGGCCTGGCCTGCCGCCCTTTATTAGCCAATAAAGTTGTTTCAGCCCACCACACACTGACGCAGTCGGAGCGAGAACACAGGGTTAACCAACCGCACGCCACGGCCATCACAACGATGTGCAGGGAAGGGTTCGAACAAGTCTACCAACCGATTCCACGCATTACACCCGACTTGGCGAAGAGGAGAACGTCCCACGTTTGCAGCTCCCTCGAGTATGTACGAGATGCCATATTCTAGAGCGGTCTAAACCCGGCAGCGGGTCACCACGTTGCGGTCAGCACAACAGGCCCCTCACTCTGCAGGAGAAAAAAAAACAGTACGTATACACAGGCCCAAACGACAAATGCGCGCATAACATCATGGAAGTTACAGTCCACAGAGGGCCGTTTCTGGCCTGCTTTTTTACGTCACGGGCATATCGATCTACTGGTATCTCTCCGAAGGCCTCTCTCTGGGCTGAAAAAAAAAAAATGCACCAGGTGACTTGTCACCGTCACCCAGAAAAAAAAAAACTGAAAACCCTATTTCTTGCCACCTCTCCTGCTCTTTCCGCCCATCAGCACGGGCACCGGTCACCAGGAATGACCGATGACCAACACCACAGAGGGAGGGGACATTCACCCTACTACCTTCCACTGATCCATCGTACGTCACCTTGGCTTTTTGCCAGGACCCTCGGTACTCCACGAGCTCCCTCCCGAACAGCCACTTCTTTGCAAGTTCGTATGGCTCGGTCTGGTATCGATGTTCCGCCCCACGACGGGCGCACACGTCAGCATTCAAACGGGGGGCGGAAGGGGGGAGGGGCGCGCATTCGCGTTTTCATGCTGTGCCTGCCTGCAAGGCCCATCATCGACTGCGAACACGCGGTTCTGGGGCGGGGGGGGGGGGGGGGGCGACGAGGCGAGAGCGTTCGGACGCCGCATGCCCAACGGCTGCAATCGTCTACCGCTGTGTGGTTTCTCACCCAAAAAACACCCAGACGGGGGCACTACCGCACACACACGGGGCTGCGGAGGGCAGGACTACGTACTACGCACTTGTTTCTTTTCTTCCGGAAATGTTTTCGAGCCACCCCAACCACCACCACAACAACCCCCACCACCACCACTGCCACCACTCGTATGAGTAATAGACGTTCAAGGTCATGCTGCACATTTTCGGATGGCAAATATCAGGGGGGGGAAAATGCATGGTAACCCGGACGCGCACCCTTTTCGATCGCTGCACAGTGACACGTTCTCGTTGGGGATGCCCCAAAGTCGATTAGGTATGCAAATGGCGACACGTTAAAAGGCTGAAACATTCGGCCGAGGTTCGGCATTCATTCGTTGCTCGACAATTCCTAAAACCCCGACCACCCCAACCCTGACCGCCGAATCACGTGGCTACACGTTCCAGCTCCATCTGCAATCGTGTGTCAGCTGCCTGCATTCGCTCTTGTGCTCAACTGCTCATTGCCTCACGTCGATGAAGCAGCGACCCAGGCACCCGACAACCCCCACAATAAACGAGTACGGCGCACCGCAAAACGAGCTGCGGCAAACTGAAAGCGCACACACCGAAACAAACACAAAGCATAGAGTCGGTTAGGCCTTCGGTCAAAGGTCAAATTGGCTTTCTTACCTCAAGTTCGACTCGCTCATGTAGTCGCCGCGGCATGACGAAAGCAGATTTTTGCACGCTGAAAGTCGGAAGCCCATTTTCGTACTGGACCGCCACTTTCTCGAGGTACTCTGACACAGCCTGAGCAGGGTGACAACAAAAAGGTGTGTATGTGTGTGTGTGCGCGGGAGGCGATCGGTTCCCGTTTCGGCCGCCAATGGTTGGCGTAAGCAACCCAGAAGAACAGTCGGACGAGGATGAGGAGGGTACGTGTGCGTGACGGGGGAAATCGGATTTCAAATCGGCTAATGGTTGGCGAAAGCAACCCGGACTACGAACAGACGAGAGGATAAGCAGGCGTCCAGAGTATGCACCCAATCATCGTCGTACGTTTCTGTCTTCACTCTACCAGCGAACACATACCTCAACCGACGACAAGGCCACGATATACATACACGCCCTGCGCTCGTGAGCAGACGCTCAGTCGTTTCGTTGCGAAATCGTGACCTTTGGACATTCTCGGACTACGCCGTAACAGATGCTCGAGCCGTTCTCGTCAACACGGAATGGTCGCCGTGGGCTGCTGCACTAAGGTCTGCGCGGGTCCGCTCTGCGACCGTGTGTACAAAAAGACATCCTGTTTTGAAAACAAAAAAAATAAGGCCTTTCACGTGATACCTGTCACGCCCAGGCTATATCGCGCCTGATACATATTCTCCAACGTATCGCGTTTCGCGTCTAACGAAGGGGGCGGTGCGTAGACATTAAGCCATGTACCCTGCATGGCACCGACTCATTCCACACACGTATACGTTCGGCCTGCCTCCGGGTCCTCCCTGTAAAATAGCCTGCAGTCAGGGTCGCCCCCCGGGGCTGCGGCCATATAACCGCAACCCCAGCTCGCGTCCGGGCCTCTAATTACACACTAAGGGAATAGCTTGATTCGAGACTTTCGTCCCACATTTCATCATGCAAAGCCGCAACCCCGTTTCGTGGAAAAACCCTTGAAATTAGTGTGGGATATTTTGTTGCGATGGTCAACGGGCTACGATGTTAACGTTGCTGCAAAAACAATGTCGGCTGGAATCCAACTGACAACGAGCGAGCGAGGCACAACTACGACTTTGCCCAGCTGGCTTACGCGTGGTTCGCGCCGGTGCTACAAACTCTCACGAAAGGTGGGAGCAGGCTCTGCCGCAAATCCGACGAAGCCGAGGGCTGCCTTTCACCAGACGTAAGCCTCGTTCATGGCTCGAAGACGACCAAAGCGACCCGAGGTTCAGTTCATCATTACACCCGGCTTGAGCGTTTTTTACTTAAAGACGACCAGAGCGACCCGAGGTTCAGTTCATCATCACACCGAGGCTTGAGCAATATACTTCCTCCAACGGCAGAACGCCTCACCTGGACGTTAAGACGCAGGGCAGACTCCGAGGGCGAGATTCCCAGGTTCCCCGATAATGCCTCCTTTTCGAGGAACTCTTCGGTGGTGATGACGCTCACCCGCCCTGACTCGCGAAGCTTGTCGAAAGAGAACAGTTCACGGAGGTCTACCTCCTGGAGAGCGCAACCAACCGCGGACGAACCCAAACGTACACCAAGGGTACAGATGCGGGGTCGGCGAACGCGCGACGCAGCCGGAGAGGGGGGGGCTTGTCGATTCTACAGCCGTCGAGCGTGCAGTAGTGGCGGCGCTGCTGCAGAAGAGCTACACAGGCGCGTCAAAGCTGCCCGTACTGACGGTTTCATATCCAAGCAAACCGCCATACCATACAGTACGAAACACAATTTAGTGTTGAGTCGTTCGTTCTTGCACTACAAATATCCTGACGGGGCTCACCGACAACGCCTCGTTGACGCCCGTTGACTTCCCGCGCGTTGGATCGCGCGACAGCGCTATCATACACGTGGGTTTGCGGATTGGGAAATGAAGATACCGAGCTTGGTGTAACGCTTGGCCAATAAGGGATTCGAATAGAGCGGCCAGTTTTTTGGGGATTCGAGAGGGGAGCAAATGTCGAAACAAGGTGAGGGTCACAAGCATCGGCCACCCGGGTTGCTCTGGAGCAAAGGGGTATGTCCGGAGCGGAAAATCAGGACCTGTACGACACACACAGGACGCACTTTTCAATACATCTACTGCGGCACGCTCTTGCTACTAGTAGACGGCGGAAACCATAGCGCTATTCACGTTTTTTTCGCTAAACTACAATCAAGATACATGGGGCTCCAAAGAGGGTTCCAAAAACGTTGCGTTGCTGGTTTGTTATCTCCATAGGCCCGCTCTGCCACGCACCGACCACGACGAGAAATGGTTGATGCCAAGGCGTCATTTTTGCCACTACAGTATGTCCCGCAGACGACAACGAGGCCACCAGAACAAAAGAAAAACAAACAAACAAACAAACAAACAAACAAACGCACCTTTACGCCGACGTTCGTGTTCATTCGCCAGATTTGGAATGGTGGTGGGATGACGAACGTTCGGCCCGTCGCCGCCGCGATCGCGACGGCAGCCTCAAGAGACATCCTGATGTTGTTGAAACCTCCCAGGTCCTTCTCGAGCGTGATATATCGCGTCGCGTTTCCGTCGGAAAGCCCCCGGTACATCGGCCCCCGGTATGCCGCGTCTCTGCGAACAACATCGCGGAGGGAGGGATCGAGAGAATTGGCGGCATGAAGAAGAACCGCACTACTTGGGTGGAAAACGTGGCGCTGTGAGCTTTTAGGGCGCGCTATGAAGTTGGCGTCAGCGGACAATTGGAGAAGACCGCGGTGCACGCCGTACTGACAGGTGCTGCCTCTTGTGGCCAAGAGCTTTGAAACAACTGCACCGCAGGGAGGGAGGGAGGGAAGGAGGCAAGGAGGGGGGAGCGCAGCACAATACCCACAATTTTGGCTTCTTTGTCAGCAACATCTGTCGGGCCGTCGTGACGCGCAAGAAAACAACCGCCATCGGCCCCCGGTATTGCTGCGCCCCTGGGAAGACGTCGCCGAGGGTACGCAAGGAAAAGCGGCATGCAGAAAATCCGCGGTAGTCTAGAAACGTGGGACTGTGATATTACTGTAGGTGCTCTAAGGAAACGACGACAGCCGACGATCGGAGTAGCCCGCGTGGAACGCCGTAGTTGCCCTTACTTGGCAAAGAGCAAGAGGATGACGGGGGGGGGGGGGGGGAGGGGGGGAGTCGCACAACACCCACAATGTCGGTTGCTTTGCTTGTCAGAAGCGCCTGTCGATGTACGTGCAAGAAAACACTTCATCAAAATCTCTTCCGCCTCCCGGGTTTTGACTTACCCAGGCACATCTTTCCACGTAGCAATATTCACGATGTTCTCGGCCCCTTCTCCCTCTCTTGTAGTTGCGCACTCCATCGACCCCTGAACTGCCCCGTTCGGGGAAACCCCCACTACCACCGTCGAGACGTCCGCGGCACCGTCCACCGCGTGAACTTCCCCTTCTATCACAGGCGCAACCTCGTCGTTTTCCTTCTTCACGTCCATGGCCAGACCCGGCCTTGCGCCCTCCCCATCACGCTCGCCATCCAGCGCAGGCACATCCGCCGCCTGTCCAGCGTTGGCGCCGTCCTCCTTGCTATCATGTTTGCCCTCCGCAACCTCGTCCCCCTCATCTCCTTGGACGACAGCACCGGTCGGCGTCGTGGAGCTGGCGGCAACCCCTTCGAGCACCACGACGGTCCCGTTCTGCGGCCCGTCCACCCCTTCCACCTCCACCCCCTCCATATCTTCCTCCTGCACGTTCTCATTGTTCTGCGCTCCCACCCCCTCCACCTCCTCCCCCGTCTCCCTTATCTGCGCTTGGGCCACGACGACCGTAGACGATGTGGAACTGGCGGCAACTCCTTCGGGCACCTCGGCGATCCCGTTCCCTGCCTCCCCCTCCTCCTCTTCATGCTCCTTCCCCCCCCCCCGCCCCCCCCCTCCCCCTCCCCCTCCTCCTCCTCCTCCTCCTCCTCCTCCTCCTCCTCCTCCTCCTTCTTCTTCTCCTTCTCCTCCTCCGCCTCGTCCTCTGCCTCGCCTTCCTTCTGCTCTCCCTCCCCGGCCCTTTTCTCCCCCCCCCCGTCCCCCGCCATCTCTTCCTCCTGCCCCTCCCCCCCTTCCGCCTCCGTGTCTTCGCCCCCGTCCGTTGGTGCGAGGGTCAAACCTAGCGCAGCATCCGCATCCGTCTTTGAATCGGATGCAGAATTTTGATCAGGCCCGCCTTCGCCGCCGCCAACCCCATCGTCTGCCTGAGACGTGGGGCTTTTGTCGACATTATCACTCACTGAGGCCTTGTTATCCTTACCCTCCTCCCAGCCAGGAAAACTCTGCTCCTCTTTGTTTTTTTCCGCGTCGTCGTCCCAATGTTCTTCCACACCGCCATCCCCTCCCCCTCGAACGCCTTCTTCTCCTTCTCCTTGCAGGGTTTTCACGGCCGCGGGCGCGTCTGGTAACGCCTCCTCGGAAGGAAGCTCCACGGCGATATCAGCTTCAGAGTCTGCACCAGCCCGCACCACGGTAGGCTCTGCTTTCAACACTTCTACGTCGGTCTCTCTCTTGGGTATGCCAGGTGAGAGAAAAAAGCGGACGGAACAGCCAGGGGAGGGGGGGGGGGGGGGGGGGGAGGCGTACTCATCATCATGCATGGCCGTAGTCGTATGACCATGGACCCTCGCATCCTTACAGTGTTGGGGGGGGGGGGGGGGAGGGGGGGGTGCTCGTTTGCTGCTTGCACTAGTCATTTGGCCGATGACCACGCATCATTTTTCGAAACGGAGCACTGCCCCAAACTCCCTAATAGAGACACCTCCAATATTTGGGCGCTTAGGAGTGCGCTCTTGTAACGCGACTCTGCAAGACCAGTGGTTCGGCCGCTGTTGTGATCCTTGCTTGCTCTTTCGTTTTTTTCTACTTTCGTAGTCGGCGAGCCCATTGAAACGAAATAAAAATGGCAAGCACGTCAACAGAAAAGGCACCCAAAAAATCGGACAGAAATACTGACTGGTGTCTTCAAGAAACGCGCGTACGCCGACAGCGGTGGCAGGAGTAATACAACAGTTTGGTTGCCATCAATCGCACGCGGCACCGCGGCGACCTACCCCGCAACAAGCGTGTGAAAATCAAAGCAGCATCAGACTCCTCGCCAACTCTGGAGATTGATGAAAAGTATATCAACTTGCAACTGGTTTGGGAGATGACAACAGCGCTTCAAGAAGCGGTCCATGCAACGAGCGAGGAGACCATAGCACAACCACAGCCACCCTAGCCAATGCTGGAAATGTGAGAGACACCGATGTGCAACAGGTGTGGGAATTGCCCAAAGGTACTCCGAGAAGAACAGCCCACGCAACGAGAACATAACATAACTGCTGCAACATCCGCAGCAGCAGCAGCAGCAGCGGGAAAATACGGACGGAGTTTACTTCGGCATGTTGCCGTTTACAGTATGCTTCTGTATGGGCCACAACTCCCTCGCCGACACGGCCACCTCCCGGCCGTCTCACAGCGATGCTGCCGCTCTTCTGTGCGCAATGCCCCTTCTACCTGCAACCGGCCCGCTTTCGCCCCACTTTAGCCGTATTCGGCCATATCCCTGCCCCCCTGGGGCCTTGGAATAGGGGAAGCTAAAAGCCGTGCGAGACTATAGGCAGACGGGTAGAAGGGTGGGCGCGGGTGGTGGGGGTATATGCTGCGTCCTTGCGTTTCGCGTGTCTTAGCCGCTATCAACAGATCAAATATCTCAGAAGAGGTAAGACCTTTGAGGGAAAAGACGCGAGAAAGGGAGAGACGCTCGCTCCGCTGTACCCTCCCTCCAGTTCGACCCCTCTTTCGCAGTCCGTTTTATCCGTAGACGAGTCAAGGCAAAACAACAAAACACGGCTATTGATAGTCACCGTTCCATCAACCCCGGCTTGCCCGGATGTATCCGTCCGTGCAACCTTTTTGATCGTACCGGTCTTCACCCTGCGTCTCGTCATATGCCAAGTCAATCGAGTGCGAATTTACGGCAACTTCCGGTTGCCCATTCCCTCCCCAGACAGTGCTACTCATCTCCGCTGCTATGGCAGGGGGGGTTCGCTTGCTCGCCCCTCCCTCCGTTGGCCTAGCCAATACGACGGAAACACCCCCGTCGTATTTTTATTTCAGCCCGACTCTCGACTTTGGTCTCACGCACTCTCCCTTTCATGCCAACCAACAGCGGGTCTACCTACCCTCTGGCTAGCGGTAGCACCAGCAGAACCGACACCATCGGCATCGCCGCATCTTCGGTTGCTCCCATCCGTCTTCTTCGTCAGCAACGGAGGCCGGTGCAATATAGCTTTGAGGCGGAAATCTCCAGGCCTTTCCGCGTGTTTGATACTGCTGCGCATCTACGGGGGTGTCTTCACAGTAGGGCTCTACTGCATGATTCTCACCGTGCCGCGCTATGATAGCCACTATTCCCACCGATGCCCTCTCCAGCTTGCCGATCCTTCTACCGTAGGCCTGTGTCCTCTCTCAGAGGCTTGGCTCGTCTGAACAATATCACAGGCGCTGGCGCGTGTTCGCCATCCTTTCTCGTCGGCCGCATCTACACCCCCACGCTTTATTTTCGATCGGACCCCCCCCCCCCCCCTAACACCGGCAGTACCCAATATTTTTCTCCCTAGGACTCTTCACCCGCCGCGTGTAGTACCGGTAACGGTTTTCTGAGTAACGCCTCCTCGGGGGGACGTTTCGCGGCAGGGTCGGATATTACATTGTGCCCCTAGCACCGCGCCGCGGGGGGCTGATTTGTGAGCGACAACGCAAAGCTGCATACGCACAGCAAAACAAGCCCCAAATGCCGAGCAATTCAGCGCCAGCCGTACCGACGGCAAGGTCGATATTCACCGACGAACACAGGGAGGCGAGGCCGTAGGCGATGGGACCGGTCCCGTTCACATGGTGCCCTGCTTGGCGCAGACGAGACGAAAAGACATCTGTCCTGTCCGCCTGAAAGCTTTCCGTGACGGCTTCGCTGTATTGCATAGACGTACACACATACTTCGTATATATGTCCACAAAGCGGCAGCTGTTGCACACCCACTTGTTCAGTGTACATGCATGTATCGATCGAGGGTACGAGAGCAGGCATCTCTGGGGGTTGCACCAATCATGCACTGCGAGTAGGTCTTCATCGCCCTTATCGCGATCACGCCCGTGCACCTCCTCAATGTCACATCGCATTTATGGTGCGTGTGTTCTTCCCCTTAGAGCCTTGTTTCTACATACGGCACCCGTTGGCATCCAACACACCCCAGTGTTCGTGCCGATTCCTCATCCTACAGAGCTACGAGCTCTGTCTGTGGTCACAAGAATTACGACACAGAGATACTACATTGTAATGCAGTACGCACAACAGTTATTACGGGGGACCATAGTTAATAGGACCTGTCGTATACATAAAAACCTATATATTTCAACATTTCTACTAACAATATTTGGTCCTATTAACTATGGTCCCCCGTAATAGACAACGCAATGCCATGCCGTCATTATACCGGATACGACAAATCACAACACACGCACGCCAGCAACCCATATACACTGACAGGGAAATACGAACAACGAAAGACAAGGAAAGACAGAAAAACAAACGTTTTTGGTCGCTTTCCGAGAAATGGCAACCTGGCGCACCATGAGAGGAGGCCATCATCACCCCCCTTCCCGGCCCTACACGACACTTACCTCAGGTGCATTGGCCACAGGTCTATGCCAGTCAGGTGTGTGCGGCCTGGACGCGCGGGAGAGAGAGAAATAGAAGGAAGGCAGGCATGGTCGATGTGAGACGAGGATACTCAGCACGGTCCATACTCTTCCGAAACGACCGGTGGGCTGGCCTCCACCAGTGTATATAAAACAAAGCACTGGCCTGCCGCTTCGTTGACAGTTGAAGATGTAACGTAACGCGAGTCGCAAGAAGCTCTCCATCGATGTGTCCAAGTGGGCACTGGGTCGGGGAGAAACTTTCGAGTACGCTCAAAACACGCGCGTGTCTCTCAACAAGATTTTGCAGCATCGAGAGAAGCCCCGGTGTGAGATCGTTAGCGGCACATACAAGACCCATGGAACTACCGGAAGACGTCCGGACGGTCGGGGAAACAGTGAGATATCTGCTCGGCCAGCTCACTTTTTGTTGGCGTAGATCGATGCATTCACGTACAGCGCAGCGATCATGCAAGTCCCCAGCAAAGCCAAGGGCACAACGGAGCGTGCTCTCGTACGGAGATCCGCGGCCTGTGCGCGAAAACGACAGCGAGGGGCCAGACAACGTTAACCCCTTTAGAACCGCAGTCCCGTTTTGGGGACAAACCACTCAAACTCCAAGTACTTCGCCCCCAATCGTCCCCACAACGGGAATGCAGTACTATAACGGTCAAGGGGCGAGGAAACAGAAAGACAGGATATCGAAAGTTCTCAGAACCATTACGCAGGGGAGATGCTCTCGATTGCGAGCACTATTATTCCTTGACTACTACCTGGTACCTGGCATACGAACATGAAAAGGGGACATACGACGACCCGAGGGTGTTGCGGTATAATCCTGCTGTTGCGAGTTTTCTGCGTACGTAATGCAATAAATATTAAAGGTATATTTCGAGGTAGGTACGACATCGTTGGTGGTGTGCTCTCAGAGCTCTAAAACAAAAACTAAGACCAGGGGGGGTGGCCTCGGCCGAGCTCGTGCCGCGTCCGGCGGGGGGTGCCGCAATCACATTTTCCCAGTGACGTAGGAACTGAGATTGTTTTGCCTGTAATCTATTTCGGTCGCCTATCACCCACCCGTTTTTTCACACTATTTACGGTAAACAAATACGGTTCTACCGCCTTAGCACCCGCAGTACGCACACTATGTGTCGATATAGTAACATCTGGCTCTGAAGCCTTTTCTGTGTGTCTGGTGTCCTCCCGCACACGTTATCCTGACCAGTAAAATACATTCTGAATCTCAACCCATACTATTTTTTCCCTGTGTCATCACGCATACCACCCGCTCCACGACACCTCCCCCCCTCATCAGGCATCAGCGCTTTACTTGTGTCTTAAGCCAATACGCATCAGCCTGCCGCCCGCTCTCCTACGACGAATCACCCCCTCATCAGGCATCCGGCTGCCACCCCTTTTAAGGGGATAGTGTCGACTGAGTTTTCGACGGAGCAAGGAGATATATCTTCGGGCCCAGATGTTCTCGTTGGCGTGATCAAGCCGACCTCTGCTGCCCGACCTCTGCTGCGACTGCTGTCGCTGCGTTTTTACGCAATGTGAGAGGGTTGGCGTTGAACGCATCACAAGGCACACAGAAAGCGTCCGATGCGAAAGGGGACGGAGGAGATTCGTACCGGTACATATCATCGCAACAGCAGCGTGAGGACTGGATATCAGGGATCAGGAGGGCAGTCAGCGATAGTTTTTTTAGGGTTGTTGACCCTCTCTAATACAGTATAGTAATGCCACGCAACCCTCCTCAACGTGTCTCCCTCCACACGTCAAACCTCGAAGAACGAGAACCAGAACCAGCTGCCGCGGGACTGTCAAGTCTGCACACCGTCCCGCAATTGGCGTCCCGGCTGGAATCTCGAAGCGACGTGATCTCTACGTTTTTAAAGAGTCTGCCAGAGCCTTTTTTCCGTGTGTACGTAGATACTGCTTGCTGCTGCCGGCCGCACCAACGCAGTCGCCGGAACGACCGGTCTAATGCACGTACATACGTGCTATCGTAGTACTGCAACTAACTGCTCAACATGTACGAGATATGAATACTGCTGTCTGCCGCCGTGTGAATACTACACAAACAATACTGTTGCTGTTGTGGTTGCTTGCCATATTAATACGAAGTAGTGTACCATGCGCATTGTTGTTGAGGTTTTCCGTATGATACGAGGAGGTAGGCGTACGAGTTATCGTATTGACTTTAGAGTTGATACTGCTGCTGCTGATGTACGAACGGCACCTTCATGTAGGCGTGGGAGCAGGGTAAACGGCAAAGGAAGCGACAGGTGGTGACAGCAGTATTATACACTCAAACATTTGGGTCGAGATCAGCTGTCTTTCGCGTTACTTCCGAGCGGTCAACTCCGTGTACTTCAGAAAAACAGAAGAAGAAAAATGCACAGAAGTGTGCCGGATGGCAAAATCTATTGCTTGAATCAGTAATCAGTACAGCTGTTGTACATATTATGACAGTATCAATAGTATAATCCTTCACGGCTTCAGCTGGGCTACACAATAGCGGCACACGCGGAGCCGACGGCGGGAAGCAGCCCGCCGCGGCGAAGACCTCCTTGTAATGTTATACTGATGTATCATACCTGGTACCTGGTATCATCATGTCATATCATGGAGGTGCTTGAACTGAAAACGTGTGAGAGAGTTTATGTCCGCCGCTCCTGCGCTGCTGTGCTGTGAGCCATACCGTTTCCGGAGTAATTGTTTCCAGTGGGACCGAAGAACGGTTCGAAACAAGCAGTACGTGCAACCGTCTTGTCGTCACCTCGTTGGCACCCACACAAGAGGGCCAATCACGAAACAGGCAAACTACATGCCACGACTGCTGCAAGTCAAATAAGCACCGAGTACAATGCACGCTCGAACCACAACGCACAACTCTCCGCGTGTCGGGTGCAAAAGCCTGTTGGTTGTCTGCCGTGTGCTGTGTCCCCCAGTGTGTGTATATCGTATGGCAAAAAGAGAGCAGTATGAACGAAGTTCGTTCAAACTCGCCAGAAAAACAAAAATATATTGTGCCACCAAGTGTTGTGGTTTGCTGTGTCGCTCGTGAGTTGCTGTCTCACCTGCCTGCCCCGACGCCTACTGCATCTTCCACCGAAGATACCACTCATAGTCACCACCGCTCTTCCAAGTACACAGCCAGAATTCTGCCTGTGGTTCCAAGATGCCAGGGAACCGATTTTTGGTCAGCATTTGTCGAGTCGGGAGTTCCGCATGAATTTGGCGCGTGTTTATGCGGGGACGGTCATTCGGAAAGATCCGACACGACGAGCAGGCAGTTCAGTTGGGGTGGGATTGCAAACACACATGGCCCATGGTAGGTACCATTTGATGACCGATGACCTGGACCGGGTCTCGTTGCTTGGTGGCCTGGATTCTCGCTGGCGATGCATTGATTTCGGTGTTGCCCTCTTGGGAGTGGGACAGCCCAGTACTGACAGCTTCCTTTCGCGAAATAGTAGCCGTCAGGACACTCTTTTTTGCAAATGCGGCGGTATTGAAAGGATCCAATCCTACCCTGCCAGCAACAACGGCAGATGCATCGTCTCCACCACGCAAACCAACCACGGCGGCTGTCACAGACAAAACCTACGGCCCGGGCACGGCAGCTTATGTAGCCCTTGGGCGACGTCTCCAACTTGAGGGTTCTCTCCACAAAGCCGCTGCTGTTCTGGAGGACGTCGTTGCTTGGAACGAGAACGAACCCACGGCACTGCTGCACTTGGCTGGTGTATACGAAGAGCTTGGAGACGCTCGTCGCGCGACTGCGACAGCAGACCGGCTTCTAGACGTGGATCAGCTGACCGTCGAAGCAAGGTCGTTTGTTCTCAACCTGCGTGGTATCTATTTAAAGTCGGCGGGTGACTTGGACGGCGCCCGCGAGAGCTATGAGCTAGCAATATCGCAAGACGGACAGGACAACCGACACGCTTTTTATAACCTTGCCCTGCTGCTCCATTATTCATTTTTTCCCGAATCACAGCCCGATCCCCCCGTTCTATTATTAGAACAAGCCATTGAGCTATATCGGGCAGCACTCGGTCGAGGCAATACTTCACCAGCATTGCCCTTGCCGTCAACGCAGTTGGGAACAGAGGCGCGGGAAGATAGTGCTCGATGGAACGACGGGGTGGGTGGCCCGGTGGACCGAACATCAGTTTCAAGGGATCTAGCTGCTGCCCTGTCCCAAGCTGGTCGACCAGCGGAAGCTGTCGCGGAGCTAGAACAAGCCTTGTCGTTAATCCGGGAGATGGACGACAGCGGCGAAACGCATCCAAGCGAAGGTGGCCTTGGGGCGGCGGCAGGGAGGGGTGGGGGCGGCAAAGATGCCGCAGTTTTGTGGAATAGCCTTGCCGGTGCAAAACTTGCCGTCGGTGATGTTTTCGGCGCTGTCGATGCAGGTAAGACGGCTTACCGGGGGTAAAGTACCATTTGAGATTTTACACACTTATGGTCAAAGATGCTACCAGGTAATATTTTTACGTATATGTAGGAGACCGTGGTGTGAACTCTGGATTGACCTCCCCGTGTACTAAAACTACAGTAGGATAAGAAGCCCAAGAAGAGCCTTGGTGCGATCAAACTGATCGGTCACTACCTTTTGAGCAGGAGGACACACCGACAGGAGCTGAAGCGTTGACAACCAGGAAAAGCGTGGTGAAGATGCCAGCCACCGGGAAACTGCTACTCGTAGCGAGAGGATGACTCACCAACGAACGATATGTCGAGCAGACGCGTAGACGTGGTTCTCGGACCTGTCGGTATATCCAACAAATTGCTCATTATTTCTCGCTATTCCCCGCATTGCAGCAAGAGCGGCGGTCAAGCTCACCGGGGACGAGCCCATTCTCTACCACAACTTGGGTTGTAAATTGCAGGTATGATGCTTCAGCACAAAAACGCTCTACTGGAACCGTAGCACACGAAGGCACGGCCTGCATCGATATGCTGCTATGATACCGTAGATTGCTTTGATAGACGGCGGTCTCCGTCATCCAATGCTCCTCGCGACACGAATTTGCCAGAGTGCTGCGACCAGTCTCGCGCAGTTCTGCATTCTTCCTGTATTCCAGGGCATGTTGCAAAATGCTACCTCGCCCGCTGGTACTATATAAATATATGTATGGTTCATATTCGGTCGCTCGGAGCTAAGCCTGTACATACGCCCTCCGCCTGGGACCTTACGATCCGTTGGAGCACAGAAGGCGGGACTGCTGGCCGAGGCTCGAGATGCCTGGGTCTCCGCCGTATCGCTAGACCCACACATGTCACCTTCCCTCGCTAGCTTGGGGCACCTCGAGGGAGCAGAGGGGAACATCGAGCGGGTGAGGTCCAGGGACACGAGTTTTTTTATGGTTTCCCGGTGACACTTCTGTCGTTGGGGTCTGTCGCGCACATGTTTTGGCCTGCCCTGGGATTTGGTGTGTGCTGTCTTCACAATAGCCCTCGTGGGATTTCAGAAGGGAAAACTGTCCGTAATAAGTGCCAGATAACTGTTAGAGCAAAGACCACTGCGTGATTGGGAGATGTTATACTGTGCATTGGTATCCCTGTTACAATGCAAGGACTCATACGGTACGGAGGGGCAACATGATCCCACCCGTACATACTGCTGAGCTCCCACGCTGAAAATATTGATAACAGCAAAACTACCAACCACTGTTTTGAGTGTACCAACCATGGTTTTGGGATCCCTCCCATATGTAGGGGTTAACTTCTAACTAAACGATACCATTAGGTGTTATGAAAATGTTACCCTCTACGTCGGACCAGTTCCTTCCAACGAACCACAAAACGAAATTCGTGGAAGTGTAATCAGTGCATGCAGGATGCATATTTTCGAGCTACGTGGCCTTTTGACGGTGTGCATACTTTTCTTCCACGCGACCGCTGCTTACAAGGTTCCACACGCCGGATAGATAGATCATCTACAGATAGATCATCTAGATCATCTAGATCCAAACCTGCCGTTTTGATATGTTGTGCAGGATCTGTTCACGTACCGTCGCACATATCCACCGCAGGAAATACGTCCTGGTCTATTTAGATATCTACGGTTTCAACCCTGTAACATGAGCTATGGACAAATCATACAGAAATCTCCAAACGTACTGTATCTGTACCTAAATCATGTCGATCATCAGTCTGTCCGGCATGTGCAAGACTCATTGTTGTTCCCCACACCTTCGTTCCGTGGCTTATTGGCGGTGCGGGTCCCGGGTCAGGCACGAGAGTTCTACGAAGCATCCCTGGCGGCTCTGACGCCCAAGGATACCAGCGATGGCGGCAGCCAAACATACGCGTACGTCGTCGGCAGCAGCGGGGATGCTGTGCTAAATTCGATGTTCCTGATCGCGACGGCTGTGGTTCCTACCATCTACAGCTCGAACGACCACGTAGACCAGGCAAGTGATGTTGACCAAAACTCTTCTCCACCGAAATCGGTCTGCCCAGAGTCAGTCGTGGTGCACCCGAAACAACGTTGGAAGCCCCCAAGTCGTAAAATCTGCTCCGCGAGGCCGCAGCATGTACAGTAGTACCTTCCGAGGGCCCACATTGTCTTGGCTTCCCCATGCATCCTCCGTCCCCCCCTGCTACGTATAGGTGCGGCGCGACTTCGGGCTAGGGCTGGACTGGCTTCTCTCTGACCCTACGGGCTCCTCTTCAGTGAGAGTGGAAGAGCCCTTGACCACCGTTGGGTCGGGATCTCTCGGGTACTACATCATCTATCAGGTGCGTTCCATCAGTCGTTGCATGCTGTAGCTCCCGTTTTCACGGCGGCTGGACGCATCCGACAGTGTGCAAGCGTCCATTGTGTTTTTTCCGCGGGCCTCGGGGCCGTGAAACCTAATCTTCACGCGGCAGCTGAATCAGTTCTTATGTAAGGGCCCAGGTGTTTTCGACCCCAAAACTACATACCAGGTACCTGGTATGCGGTAGTACCACCAGCCCAGGGAAGAGCATGCGGAAACCCAAGCATCGTAATCATGGTGGGCAAGTGTCGCTCGTTTCCCTACGCTGTGCGCTTCGGGCGCATCGCCTACCCCAGCAGTCCGGACTGCTTGCTGACGTGTGGCCTATGTCATGCTCGTCACAGAATATTTCTGACACGTTTTCCCTGTGAAGACCCCTGCTCGTATAGAGATATGTCACTCTCTAGCGCAGACTTTTCGGGGTGAAATCTGGAGATTTTAACCGCCAACGTTCTTCTTGGCGCTCTTCCTGCGTTCCCGAACAGGGTTACGAAGACTTGGGGATACGACGGAAACTTGCGCGTGTCTACTGGAAACTTGCCCCCTCGCTTAGGTATGTGTTTGATTTCTGCTGCGATCCCCGCTGTTCTGCGCACCCGGATACTATTCTCCGCCGTGTAACCTTCGAACTACGGGTATTAGCGCTTAACCGGAAGAAACCGAACCAGAGCGCGAACAACATGGTGATTTCGTAGACATGGTAAAACGGCCTTCAGATGTATTTCGGACCGCTGCCACTCACGACCCCCCCCCCCTGTCTCCCCGGTGCTTCGCCTGCCTCTTGCGCCAAGATATTGTGCCCAGTTTCTCATAGACGGTACTGCAGGGGAAGATTGTCAACAAGGTGCAGGCTGTGGAGAAGAGGCCGGATCGTCGACGCTCGAAGTGGCTAAATATGTGGCGCTCGCAGCGCCGCACGAGCGGCGAATCGAACAACAGGAAGATGAGAAAGAATCGCTCGGCTCGTACTCGGGACCTACAGAGCTAGCGACGGAGGGTGTTCCCTTCGCCAAAGAAGGTGATGCGGTGCCAAACAAAGTCACAAAGGAGTGCCATCTTCCGTGTGGGCGACGACTGCGGGTGGGCTTTCTGTCTGGTTTCTTCTGCCATCATTCCGTGGGACTGCTGGTGGAAGGGATCGTGACGCGGCTCGACCGCCGCCGCTTCGAAACGACCGCAATTTTTGTCCAGCCGCATCTCGCTGGTGGCGGTAGCAGCGAGTGGGGAGACGGCGTGTACGAAACGGTCCGAATGAAGACGGAGCACGTGTTAGACTTGCCGGTGGGCAGGTATTGCTCCAACTTTTGTATTGCCGAGGGTGTGCGCGAAGTGGAGTGACCTTGGTGGTTTCACGCTCTGCATATTTTCGAAGTGCAAACAGCTGGCGAAGCTGAGCCTCGACTATTCAATCGGTCGGGACTCACAGCTCACCTGTGCGTGGCAATTGATAGAACTACATGTAGTTGGTGGCATGACTGGGTTGATAGAACTACATGTAGTTGGTGGCATGACTGGGCGGCGGTAAATCGAGATCGCACGAACTTTACGCTCGGGGTGGAATGCGCAAGAATTTTTTGAGTCCCGTTTACCATTTTAACGCCTTTTCGGCAGGTGCGCTTGCTGTTGCTGTTCACTGACACCCATAACACAGCGTAGTCTTCAACGCTGGGCGCTGTTTCTCGTGCCCCCCTCCAAATTCCGGCTTGTAACATCAGTAACCCAGTTTTTTTTTATAATTGAGACCAACGCAAAACACGCGTGCGCTATCGTCGTACCTCCGTCGCTCCGACAGCCTAGCTGCATGCCGCCGAGCAATCGCGTCGCTCCAGCTGGATGTTCTGGTGTTCACCGAGATAGGTGATCGTTTGGGAAACACGAGAACATGGGTGCTTGGAATTTGCGCCGCGGTAGAATTCGAGTTCATAACGCCATCACGAGGGGGCTGCGTAGACCAGACACGAAGTGGTGTGAGACCAGAGGAAACAAGGGGGTACAGACTGGTCGCGAAGTAGTGTGAGGCAATGGGGAAGGACTGATCGGTGCCTGCAACAGTATTGATCAGGCGCTAGAGTTTGACTCCACAACGCCATCAGGATGAGGCTGCGTTGACCATACACGAAATCGCGCGAGACCAGAGGAAACAAGGGTGTGCAGACTGGCCACGAGGTAGTGTGAGGCAAGGGGGAGGGATTAGTCGGTGCCTGCAACAGTATTGGTCAGGCGTTATTCGTACCATTTTTTCGTGCGAACTTCCCTTTTCACGTGGAAACGCGTGCTGAATGATAAGTCGCGCTAGCCCTTGCCTGCAGACGACGGAAGCCCATGATTCTAACTTCAGTCCCACGTTCCCTTATCTTGCGTCATGATTGTGTCGAGAAGGGATGAACTTCGAGTCGTACTTCCTGTCCTTCGCACGCCTAGCGCGACGATCCGCCGTATTTTGGGGGCATGCCGTCACGAGTGGCGTGAGCGCGTTTGATGGCGTTTCTGCCAGCAACAGCGACGACCTGGGCACCACGGGGAGAGAGGGAAGGGCTGTGGAGCCTCATGAGGTGGGAGGGATCGACTACTTCGTGTCATCGTGGCTGTTTGAAGACAACCACCTCGGAAGGCTGGCCCAAAGAAAGTACAGCGAGAGGTCAGCCAATAATACGCCAAAAAGTTCATGCCTGAAGCCGGTGACATGCGCTCAAAACTTGAAACCTAGGCACTCGTCCTCCGTTCCATTACAAACCCCAATGCCCACCCCCCTGTGCGTCTGGTTCGATTCGGCTCCTTGTAAGCGTCTTGACCGCATAGCACGCAAGATAAGGTATCACACCCTCTCGGACGAATCTTCCAAGCTGATCTTCTCGATAACGAGGAGGCTACAAACGCCGAGCGATGTCTCTATGGAAATATCTTGGCGAGATCTTCCCATCGCCGTAATTTTGGTTGCGTGTATAAGCCCTCTTTATTAGCAGTTTCGGGGGAAACCGTCTCGGAAATTCGTGCCAAGGGGTGTGTTATCCTATCACCCGTGTGATATCCCATCACCCGCGTGATACTTTATTCATAGTGTTGTTCGGTATTGCCCCCCACAGGGTGTGTGTTGGACGAGAGCCATGCTGCGACAGGGGTTGTGGTCTTTTTGAGCTCCAAAACGTGTATCGCTGACGGAGCTGCTCAGCTGAGGAGCTGCTGGACGTACCCGATATATTCGCATCCGATGAGAATTTTACTGGTTTCGTACACCTCGGACAGGCCATGATCTATCCATCTACAGTCAAATCATCTACAGTATAGTTCTCCACCTGCCGGCGTGAGAGGTTGTTTAGGGTCTGCGTGCGTGGTTTTAACAAGATCCAACAACCCAGGAAACGTGCGCTAGATCACGCGGGTTGTATGAGTCCCACACGTCAACGTGAACAAAACACCATACATACAAAATCGAAAAGAGATCCACCTGCCTTGCAAGATCTACAGTAGATCATGATTGAAGTGGGAATCGGTGATTTGCCCGAGGTCTGCAATGTTATCCCGTTAGATTCCTAGCCAACGGCATTGCGTATCGGGCCTAGTTGACAGGTTTTATCATAGTTTGTCGGATGGGTGCGGGATGTTCCTGGTATTATATAGAGCTTCCAGAAGCCTCAGGTGCTTTACTAGTATGCTACCACAGTACCTTGTGTCGATCTCACCTCCTCCCCTCCAATTCATCTCCCACCCATACCTCTCCCAACGTCGCAGGCTGTACCTCATGAAAGGCCTCACCACGTGGTTTACCCGCCCGCCACCGCCGAAGCCCGGTCTTGTCAGCCGGGAAAGCTTGGGCATCCCCCCCCGTCCCGTATCCCCTCCAGGCTCAGCTCCGCCTGCCTTCGGTTTGGACACGGAGACCGCGTCGACTTACCCAGTAAATGGCATCCCAGAGGACCTTGCCAGGGGAAGTCTATCATGCGAGGCTCTCTATCTTGTGCCGCAGACCCTGTATAAGCTACACCCGGATTTTGATGCGCTCGTGGCGGGCGTGCTCAGGGCCGATGTCTCCGGCTGCGTTGTGTTCATCCGAGCTTTTGAGACGGTGACCACGGAGGGTTTGGTTGGGAGGATGTCGAAGGCGCTGCTAGCCGCTGGAGTGGGGTTCGAGCGAGTAATTTTCATACGGCGGTGTGTGCCATGGGTCTGTACTCTAATTTTTACTGTCCATGTGGCATATGACTAGCTAGCGCCGGGAACGTGGGGTGAAGCTGAAGCAATAACATGTTTGGAGATGGATGATAAGAAGAACAGGTATTATCAATAGGTTGTAGATTCAAACCGTATCTAATCAGCGATGGTGCTCATTTCGTCCTCTGCGGTATGTGGACAGTAGTTTACAGTTGTAGATTGTTGGCTATGTAACATTACCCATTGGCCTGCGCTTGTCTAACATAGATACTTCAAAATTATCCTACTAATAGCAGAGCAGTCATGACCCTTTTTCCTCTTCAAAAATAAGAATTAAGCTCTAGTCGAATACGAACCCCTTATCCCCTTGAATATTTTCCCACGCACGGTGGTGGCTCTCGCTACTCCACAGTAACGTGTGCCTTGCTCTCGTGTTGTCCCTGAAACACCACACACGCGCTTTTACATCTTGGCGATGAGCCAGGCTGAGCCTGAACGAGTTCGCGTCCCTTATAGAGATGGTGGAGGTCGTCCTCGACCCGTTTCCCGTTGGAGGCGGTCGGTCGTCCCTTGAGGTGCTTGCCGTGGGCACTCCCATTGTCATGCTCTACAATCGGACTTCCATCTTACAGGTGAAATCAATACCTAAATGTGCATTCGTTATAGACACCTGTTAAATAGGGGCAGAACACAGCAAGGTCTACCGAGAGATGTCACGATTCGCTGTAGAAGAATTTTCATATTTCGTGAAGTCAGCTTGGTGTTGTCCTGACATTGAAGGGAGTCGTCATATGTAAGCATGAACAGCATCAGATGCCGTTACTACCGAATTATTATCTGGTGTGATAGCATTTCCACCAGCCCAAGTAAAAAAAGAGACAGCCTCTCCAGAGTGATTGCCGTCCCCAGCTCTGCCAAAGCAAGAGCCTTCTCGACATGGCTGTCTTGTCATTGGTATCTTCACGCATCGCAAATAGTACACCCGGTATATATCGTGGAGACCCGCCTTAGCCGCCTCAGATCCATAACGAACGTTTCAGCCTCAACCGGAGGTGCCTCACCGGCCCCACGACACACTGCCAAATATTCAACCAATGTCGCAAAGACGCGGCTCAGTCACCTCCAGTTCCACAACGAACGTCTCGCCCATAACCGTGCTGCCTCGCCGCCTCCAACGACACGCCGCCAAATAGTTGACCTACGGCATGTACGCTACTATGGGGCTGGCCGGACCCCTCGCGGACGCCAACGTCCTTAGCACTCCAGTGGTGAGAAGAGAAGTGGGGGTTTTTGATGTTTGAGCATGCGGCAGAACTAGGCGAACGAAGGACAGCCCGTTGACACGTGAAACGTTTCGTATTTCCCACCGTGTGCGATGAGCGTGAGCGCGTAGTAGTACCGTGTACGGGGTGGGATCATGTCGCGGCCGTACCGTACGACTCTACTCACCCATTGTAACTCGGACACCAATCTGAATCATCCCCCAGTCACGCAGTGGCCGCAATGGTTGCTGCAATCGCCACTTTTTTTTTGCCGTAAACTGTTTTTTCACCAAGAGGGTTGATAAAGGATGACGGCTCGTGTTGACTCTTTGAGATCTTCTTTTCACAACGAGCGGCAACGCGGTCGACGGTATGTGGCACTCACTCAGATCATCTCGGTACCGGCGACACGGTAAAAGTAAGTGGGACACTGCTCTAGTCTTCTCCCCCACTGCTCGATCTTATCTCTTAAAAGGTCAGTCAACCTCTCGCGCGTGCGTGACTCAATCTGACCCTGATCCCCCAGAGTCCTTTTGGTTCGTGGTAAGAAATACGATCGATCCAGTGAGGAAAAAACGGCACTCAGTCCAACCATCGGATATCGTTCATTGGTCAACGTGTTTCAGTCTCATTTTCGGTACAGATCCCCCACCCGCTCGCGCCGCGGTCTTGCCCACCTGTCGCGTATCCCCTCTCCCGTCCTGTGTGTATTCGGTAGGTGGCTCCTTTTTTTAATAGATCCCGGCCGCGACAAGGGAATACGCACGGTATATAAAGGGCCTCAAAATGTCTGCCCACAACTTTTTACCACTATTGACTACTAGCTGTAAGGGACCATTACCAGCTCTGACTCGTGACGTTGGTATATACGAGGCATCTCCAATACCGAATGTACTAAAGCCCTTTAGCCCTTGCCACATTTTCTAATCACTGAAAAAGAGTGTCCCTCACTAATTCCAAGTAGTATATACGCCCGAAACAAAATGGTTGAGGTTTTTGAGGGGTCTAAAGTACGCTGCCTACAAGCAAGCACTGTATGCCGTAGTGTTTTTCTCTCGGCGCGGAAGTTGCCTCGCCTTATGCTTCGGTCCGCGCTTTGCGTTTGACATGATGCAGGCTCTGGTCACATACTCCGAGGATCACTTCATCAACAGCGCGGTCACGATTGCCACAGATTCGGAGCTCAACGCGCGCTTGAAGGAACGGATCCTCGCAAATAACCATCGGTGAGCTACATGACGGGGGAGGGGGTGGGAGGAGAGGAGAGGGGAGAGGGGAGAAAAAAGGAGCGGAGCGGAGGGGAGGGGTAGGGGGGGGGTAGGGGGTGGGTGGGATGGGATGGGAGGGGAGGGGAGGGGAGAGGCGGCACAACCCGCAGGCGTCAAGATAGTACAGTAACGTTTAAGGATTGACTCCCTTCTTTTTTGTGTCGAACGAGGTGCTGTTCCAACCGTAGGTTGGTGTTCTCCAGAGATTGGCCGAGCGCCCTTTGAGGTGAGGGCGCATGTATGCAAGACGTCGATGTGAGCTTCTCTTATGAGAGAGAGTAGAGGGATCATCAGTACGATACCCACTGCAACGACCGTCCGAGAAATTACGCCCCCAAAACGCCTTACTTTCATCCCCATTGGGTATAACTTCGTCGGGGTCTTTGGTCGCCCCCTAGCCGCGCATTCTGAATAATTATCTCGTATGGCAGTACACCAGCTCTGAAGATATTTCCACTCTTCATGTGTTGAGCGTGTTGCGTACGTTATTTTCGTGGGACTGGGGCCAGCGATATCCGCCGCGACGATCGGCAAAAGCAGCACTTTCCCGAAGGCGTCTTTCCTTCCAGCATCATCGAGTCTTTCTCTGGCAGGGCTCTCAAGTATTATTCGTGCTCTCTCTTTGCCTCTGCCACCTTTGGGCCGCTCTCAGTCTCTACGAGCAGGACACAGTCATCTCGGAATGGGAAGACTTCCTAGAGGGGATTGCCAGCAGTCCTCGGCCTTCTACCGTCGAGCGCCACGACCTCGCCGTCGATGCCTCGGATTTTCCCAGGCACCCACATTGGTGCAGCCGCCCCGAAGGGCTCGATGCCAATGCCAGCGCCGCCCAAGCCGATCGGAGATGCGCAAACTCTCTGCAAAGTCTTGAAGGGCACGGCAGCAGCGGTGGCGGCGGTGGTGGTGGTGGCGGCGGAGGCAGCCGCGGCGGCCAGATCGATACGTGTTCCACCCACCCCCTCCAAAATGTCAGCGACGCCGACGATTGTCCTTCGCAGAGGGTTGGCGACAGGCCGCAACACGCTCCTGGTGCTTCCGCCCGAAGTGAGTCGATCGAAAGTGTTCTTGATGGTAGCGGCAATGCGATTATTGTCGCCGGCGAAGACGACGCGCTTGAAGTCCCAGAAGTGGCGGACAAGCCCGTACCGATGGATGACGATGCCGAGGAGACTGGCTTCGGCAGTGCATGCTACGCAGGTGTGGAGACAAGACCTAAAGATGGAAGCGAGGAATCCCACGGGATATCAACGCCATTTGCATCGATCGATCGATCTTCGGTGGTCCGCCGATCAGGAGATGCGGAAGTTGCCGACGACGACGATTCAGTGGAACCTAAACCGGAACTCCTCTACGCGATCGAGTTCGCCGCAGCGTCCGTGCGCGAAGGCGATAAGACAATTCGACTCTTGGCAGAGGTGAAGGGCTAGCAGAGGGGCCTCCATACACGATTGCTGCGGTTTTATCGGCGTGAAAAAAAAACTTGGGTTTTGGGAGATTGTCTCTGTGAGGAAGCATGCGTTTTGGGATTTGCTACGTATGCTTGCGGTAGGTAGGGGCGCGCCGTTTTTTATTTCTGAGGTTCCCCTCTTGAGGAGTTGTATGGCATGCATGGCATGCTGCTACCCCCCGAAAACTGTCACCTCACCCAAAACAAAAAATGGAGTCTGGCAAAAACGTTCTAAGAACGGCTCGCCCGATGATGGAAATGCCATGCCCTACTGCAGGCAAACAACAACCTAAAAAAAAAAAAATGGTTTTCCAACGATAAGGCATGCCTTGTGAGGCATGTCTCTTATAAGGCATGTCGCTTATAAGGTGTCCCTCCCTTAAAAGGTGTCCCTTATAAGGCATGCCCCTTGTAAGGCACGCCTTGTTGGGTAGTCCCTCAGTGCCCTTGTGGAACCCCGTCAGGCAGAAATGTTGCCTCGTAAAGCAAAAAAATGCTACCTCTATCATAACAAACCTCTGAAAAACAAACCGCCTCGGGAAGACATTTGCACCTGGCTGCTGCTGTACTCAGGGAGGTAGGCTACTATCGTACCACGCCTCACCTTGGGGGGGGGGGGGGGGGGGGTACTCGATAGGCGAGATGTACTCGATCTCATGCATGGCCGTAGTCGTATGACCATAGACCCTCGCATCCCTACAATGCCGGGACGGAGCATGTCGGGTTTTGACCGACCAGGCAGACATTGCTTGCACCTAGCGCGAAGCGCCGTGAGGTGTCTGGCGAGTCGCATGAAGGGTGAGCTGCATCCTATCAAGAACCACTTTCGAGGCGGACTTGCATATGGACGACAGCTTCAATGAGTTGATTTAATTTCCGGTGTAGGCATTTCCAGAGACAGCAATGGGAGTACTATGTAACTGCCTCTTGGGTGCCTTACCTTGAAACACTACGTGATACGATCATTCCCAATTGTGCGAAGTAAAGGTTCTTTACCTCGCACAAATGATCTAACTCGACAACCGGCTGTGGGCGACCGCCAAAAAAAAAACAAAAACGGTACCCTGGTTGTCTAGCTCACGGGGGGGGGGGGGGGGGGGGCGAACATCTGTGGCAAGCGACCATTCGACGCGCCAGTGCACTTTCAATTAGCACTCAATACCAGTATTTACGGAAAGTTCGTCGGCGCGCCTCCGGCAGGCCGGTGTGTTTGCTTCGGCTGCATTTTTATCGTCGGCAGCCGCCCCCGCCCCGCCTTTGATCGCATGACCAATCGCGCCCACCGTCAATGCCAATGCCATGGCTATTCCCCTATCCCCTCTATCATTGTGGGTGGCGTTGCTACTACTAATACTCATTACTTCTCTTGGAAGAGGAACCCCTCGCCTCTCCCTCTCAGAAGTATCTGGGAAGGCAAGGGAGGGCTGCCATGGCACGGGCACGTGTGAGCGATTTAAGAGTAACCAGAGACAACAACCCGTCAAGTAGCCGGGCCCGTCTCATGCTACCTGACCGCGTGCTTCTGGAATATGTATGTACCAAGGACGCACACTACGTTGGAGGTACACCTGCACTTTTTCTGATAATTTTCTAGGGCTCACTCCTCGCTCAAGGAGCTCTGTATCTCACCCAAACAATTGGCTGAAAACATTTTTTTCCCGCTCTTAACCCGACGAGGAATCTCATGGCCAAGGTCTGTAACGAAAAAGATTTGTAAAAATAAACGATACGGTATGCCTCAGTGCCTTAACTCCTTTGGGAACCGCAGTCCCGTCTTGGGGACAAACCACCCGAATTCGACGTGATTTGTCCCCAAAACGGGACTGTGGTCCTAAAAGGGTTAATGCATTATTTGGGTGCTTCTTCAGTTCAAAAGCGTCACCAGTCAGGAACGTTTGCCTTGGAAGGAAAAAAAAGGGCTACAAGGCGTGCCATATCGTAAAACGCGCCCAAGCCTAGGCCACGAATCTTCACATCAACTCACGATGAGTCCTGTGCGTACGCATGCCGGGCCCATGCCTCCTCCGTTCTCTGAGGTTGCGCTTACCGCGTATGCCTGTACTTTCTGCTGCAGGTATACGAAGGGAACGAGCCCATGGCGGTGGCGACGAAGCTAATGCAAGAGGGAGGCTTAGACTACCTACAGGTGCTTTCGCTGAGAGAGGATGTTGCTGGACGCTATACACGATAAAAAACATGTTGAACCAGTTCCGATAAGTGCGACTCTACTGCGTGCTATACACGATAAAAACATGTTGAACCAGTTCCGATAAGTGCGACTCTACTACGTTAGGCCACAGGAATCTCCCCCTTCCCGTTCCTCTCGGAGAGGTCTAGCGGAAAAAAACAACGGATGCTCTCAAGGGCCGCCATGACCACGTTTGCGGCGCATCCAAGTTCTGGAAGGTCCACTGCCGTCGTGGTTCCGCGCGCTTCTACGAAACGTATTTGACCACTGCTGTCGTGATTCCGCTCGCTTTCACGAAACGTATTTGAAGTTATACGGTACGCTCACCTCAAGAGATCAAGAACTGAGCAGATTTCCCCCAACCACTTTTCCCTCTTTAGTACCAGGCATTTCATAGCCTTTTGTTGGTTCATGGCATTCTCTATTTATTTTTTGATTAAGTCATACTCACAGTAGTTCAAGGCATTATGTTTATAATAGTTAATATTTCGACCCGTACCCATTCATGTTTACACTGCAGCAGATACCCTATTAATAGTAATATTTACGGTGAACGGCCAACCTAATCATAATACGAAAGGTTTATGTACTACATACTTATGTACCAGGTACTGTACCCGCAAGATGTGACGGCATCATTCACGTTAAGTCGGTTTTAACGTGACTGGTCCCGCCCCCCTTCCCGTCCGGAGAGGGCACGTTGTTGAGATATTGTAGTTCGAGATATCATTAAGATATGCTTTTGCGCCCGCACCCCAGGCGGACTCGCGAAAGTTCATTTTCAGGCGGCCGTTTCGAGCGTATCACAACTATTCCGTCCTTGGTACACGTAGAAACAACGTTGGTTGAGCGGTCTACGAGCAACGCACCAGGAAACACCTCACACGTTTTCACAGACGAGGTATGGGGCAAGGACTATTTTTTTTGTCGGGGTAGGGATGGCATCGCCTCGTGGGCAAACGAGGGGATTGACTTGGAGGCCTATTGTAGAATCAGAGGGCATCGACAAAGTCGTAAAATGGCTTCCAGCTTGACGCGGCCGTGACGAAGACTAACCCTCGATGTACTCGGACGCACCCCAGGACCACCTAACGATATTGCCGTAACCGCGATCAATTTTATGTGCTCAGTATCGATGGGCCGGAGCTATTCTCTGCCGAGGAGTGGGCCGGCTCAAACGCCCAGTGGTATGGTGGGGTCAAGTACAGATCGATGACGGTCCAAGGTGAGACCTATCTATTAACTAGTAGCTCTGGTCACGGGCCGGCTTCAACCTTGCGGGTCAGGTCGGCCGGGGTCGGGTCGGGTCGGGTAACGGAGATCGGACCCGATCCGTGGTAATTTGAAAACTTCCTGACCCCACTCGACTTGACTCGACTTGACTCGACCCGACTTGACCCGACCCGACCCGACCCGACCCGACCCGACCCGACCCAACCCGCGGATTGAGTCGTGACCCGTGACGAACACTGGTAAATATTAGCTCTTGGCTCTCCCGGGATCGCTTTTATTCCGTCTGTTGCCATCCCACGCCCTGACATGTGTCATGTAGTGCTTGATACATGCCTGCTGGTATCAGTCATTCAGTCGAGCTGTCCCATTCCCGTCCTACACTCCCCCAAATTGAACGTGGCAACACAACTGCCGTACCCGTAACGAAGAGTTCCAAGGATAACATGGGTCGCGACAACCCTGAAATCTCCGGAGATAGTTGCCATGCTATCCCGGTGGCCGTTTAGGCTGTGTCGTGGTATCCCCGTCTCCCCTCTATTGTTGTAGAGGCGTTACTGTTGTTTCTTTTGAGGGAAAACTACCCGTCTTGTAGCTCAGAAGCGCCTGAGTGGAGCTAGAGCGAGCTAAATATCAGGGCTTTTCGCGGGTCATGACCCGACCCGCGGGTCGGGTCACTTGATGTTCAAAATGTCACGGGTCGGGTCGGGTCGGGTCAGGAAGTGTTCAAAATCTCACGGGTCGGGTCGGGTCGGGTCAAGAATTTTTCAAAGCTCCCGGGTCGGGTCAGGTCGGGTCAAGAGTTTTTCAATAATCACGGGTCGGGTCGGGTCGGGTCAAGAGGTGATGAAAAGCTTACGGGTCGGGTCAGGTCATGACCCGCGAGAAGCGGGTCACTCGCGGGTCGGGCCAGCATGACCCGCGAGTTGTTTTTTGCTGACCCGCGGGTCGGACCCGCGCATTCGGCTCGCGGACCCGACGCTTGAATAACTTCCCGCTCTCTTACCCAAAGACTTGTCTCGTACCAATACTCCATAACACCCCTTTGGTATCATATTCAGACATTAAAACAGCGTCAAATTCATATACGCATGCCCGCATCCATTCATACCTACTACAGCCAGGTCATATATCACTTGGGGGCACTAAAATGAACATTAAATTGTTTTTGAAGTGCCCACCCACGGGCCAGATCCGCGGGTCGAACCTTCGGGTCAAGATAAATGGTCTCGTGGGTCAAGGTGCCCCGACCCGCATGAAACCCGTGTCTCACGGGTCAGTCGGAAAGTGGCGGGTCCGGTCGGGTCGGGTCAGGAGGTTTCGAAATCTCGCGGGTCGGGTCGGGTCGGGTCAAGAGATTTTCAAATCTCACGGGTCGGGTCGGGTCGGGTCAAGAGGCTTTCAAAATCTCGCGGGTCGGGTCGGGTCAAGTCAACATACCTAAAACAATTCGCGGGTCGGGTCGGGTCAGCTGACCCGACCCGACCCGACCCGTGAGGTTTGACCCGACCCGACCCGACCCGTGAGGTTTGACCTGACCCGCGAAAAGCCCTGCTAAATATGATGCCAACAAACGTACGAGTGATCAGGGGTAATCAGAGACAACCTGCACAGTAGCTGGGGTTGTCCCATACTGCATACTCGTGCCATGTTATCTAGATAAACCTTCGTACCTGTACACGTTGCGTCGTTGGGACAACCGGTCGGATATCCGTTGGAATAGCCGGTCAGATAACCGTAGGGCCAACCGTTAGGTCAGGCACATCTGGAGACGCAAAATTCCGCACGGTACATACGGTGCTGGGTGAGTGAATTTAGCTATGATATGTGAGGGGCATCCAAGTGTATATATTTCGTGCAATGCAAGACGCAGCGCGAGCCAAAACACCCTCTTGTGGGAGTGAAAGGAGCCATAATCTAGCGGTACATCTGTTTCCAGCACGACAGCATGCCAATTTTGACCGGGCAACTCAGCCGGGCAAAGGGTCTAATGAAGACACGGATCCCGTCGGACAGAGTTTCGTTTTCAGCCCGATATGGGAGAGCGAATACGAGCCCATAACAAGCGGTAATACACTGCCGCTGTTCGCTTCCCTGCGAAGATGGGCGCTCCTGAGCATCGCCACCTTTTAAAGTAACCCGGAATTCACAGATTGTCTTGGGGTTTTGCTCGATGTTGAAGAACTAACAAGCAGACGGAACTTTCAACCGCTAAAAGCTACCCCCGAGGCGAATACGTGCCCAGGATTCTGCTCGCTTTAGCTTGAAAGTGCTTAGGGTTTCATCGAAACTAATCGGCAGAAAAAAAGCAAACGAAATTTCGGTAAAAACTGAAACGAAATGAGGTGTCATAATATCGATCCTTACAAATGACGAGCATATACCAGGCGAGAGTTTGTTCATAAGCCCTCCCCTCTCCGTTTGCCGACCTCGAACATGTGCAATGTGCAGGTTGTTGTTGGAAGTCAGGAAGGGAGACGACCTGCACCAGGTTGCTCAATGGCACTGCCACCGCCACTCACTGGGCCAGGAACATGTTTCGGCCCTTAGTGCTAGATTGGGCCAGGTGAGCCGCGGAAGGCATCCCGGCAAGTATGAGGCAGAGACGAAACGCCCGCACGACTAACGATTTTGCTCGCATCTTGTGACAAAACGTGACTTTGTGAGCACTCGCCGTTGGCAAAGCGAAGCACGATTCGCGAGGACGAGGAGATCGGGGTACCCGCGCGTAAGGGAACACTGCCGTGGCTTTTGCTTGTGTATTTTCAGTGACCGATTTCCGACAAAACAAACAGGCTCTCGATGCTTTCGATCCACGTAGTAGACCCACTCAGCCTTGACACCCGGGGCCTTGGGCTGGAAGGACGGGCGAAGTCGGACTCGGGTCATCGTGGATGTCTATCGCTTGACCCTAGGATTGCGGTTGACACTTGCCTGCGAGGACTCGTTACGTGTTAACTGCAGATGAAGACCGCCGTTGTACCGCTGCCCCGACTGTCGAAAGTGGTCGGAGTCTCTAACAGCCTACAGATAAATAGTTACAATAATCGTTGACGACGCCTTTTAGCGCACGAACGGAACAGACGAAAGGACAGACAAACGTCAGAATGCCCAATAGATAGATGTCGGCACCATGTGACACGCTTTCATAACTATATACTATTCCGACTATATAATACCCCACTACGAAGTTCATAAACTATTTTTGGCTGTGTGTCCTGAGCAAAAGGCTTCAGTCAAACGGCCTCTCGGTGATAGCTATTGCGGCTACATAAACCTGGAACAGCCTGTATTATTTTGCTGAGTACAGCACGTGGTAGTCAGGTATGGCCGCAGTTTCAAAGGCACTTCTAATACGATGTAGAGCTTACGCATCGACACCATCTACAAGACCCGCAAATTACGACGCTCTTCATACCCCTAAAAAACGTGATAAATACCCGACGTTTTTTTCGCTATCGGGACACCTTGTGCTGTCGAAACAGGTTGCTACCACGAGTAAAAAAACGCCGTCATTTCCACTCGTCTAGCACAACCTAACCATTGTACCGCTGCAAAAATGACCCAACTCTCTAGAACTCCAAGGGATTTATCTCTAAAACGTGTGCGTGGTTGCAGTTCTAAAAAGGTGCACGGTAGACATCTTGGAGTTCGCACAGGCGGTTTTGTGCGATCGTTTTTCAGCGCTCGTTTTCTCGACTCTAACGGTAAGGGTGCTGAAAAAAGTCGAACAGTGTATTTTCGAAAGGCTCTATCTCGATTATATTTTTCCGAAGAGGCGTTTCTACGATAGATCTTGAGATCACGGAGAGCGGGACACTTTGTATCCCTTGACAGGTCTGCTTATTAAGCCGGCACTCGTTGGGACTCACGTACCACTTTTAGGGGAAAAAAAATCTAAGCAACCACGGCTTCCTTAACGGGCGGTAGTTGAAGGATGAGTGTGTAACTTGTGTTCTATGTCGTTGGGCATAAAGCGCACGTACACGTGCGAGATGCTTGCAGTATCAGCCGTATTCATATGTGCGTCCCCGTTGACTTCTGCATTATACCTTGGGGGGGGACAGGAGCCTCAGAAAAAGTAGGGTGAACCTCCATCGTAGAACGCGTCCGAGAACACCTCAAGGTTGTTCGGTGTTGGCAGCCTTCCCGTTCAGGAAATACCGAGCGCTGAAGAACGATCGCGCACACGTCTGTGCGAACTCAACGCTCTTTACTCTTTGCGATAACTCGAGCATCTGACACTTTTGACCCCGGCTTGACCGACAACCGCGCCAACTCACGGCGACAGGACCTCCCGCAGCACAAGGAATCGGCTTGGGCAGATTCCAGGGCGGAAGATAGCGCCTGCTCCAAGTCTAGACTTGCTACTTCTCCAGGGTACCGTGCTTTTGCCTCAGACTTGTCGGATTCCGGCATCGAGGCAAACCCTGCCAGGCCGAACGATGCGACCACGACAAATGCTGAAGGTATCGCCTACATAGCTCCATCGAACGACGAGAGCGATGGCGGCTCCACCGGCGCTTTGACTGGGGACGGAAGCGATGATCACTACTGTGTCACGCTCGCCATCACTACCTGCAAGCGGCTTCATGGTTTCCTGGGCACGGCCGAGGGTTTAGAGGCGAGTACAAACTGCGTGTTTTAGTGTATGTGTTTGCACCGCACTCGTCAGGGTACGCTAGCGTACGCGGGTGTGTTGAGAGTACCGTATGCTGAGGTTTCCGCCGGCGGAGGCGTGGTTTTGCGTATACCGAGGTTTTCCCCGTCGGCTGCCATATGCTGAGGTTTTCGCCGGCAGAAGCGTGGTTGTGCGCCACGACTAAAAGTGCCAGCCAACCAGAGTTCACGGAGCTTAGAGGTTAGAGGTAAGAGTTTAGGGTTCACGTTTTGGAGTGTATACTTTAGCGTTTCGAGCTCGGATGTCAGGGATAGCAGGTGTTCACTGTTGCTGCTGGCAGCAGACAGCAGGCAGTGGAGGTATTCTTTTTACCAAAAACCCGATGCCACGACCCGTCCTCGGTAAAGAGCGTTGAGTTGACACAGGGGTGGATGCGATCGTTTTTCAGCGCTCATTTCGTCCAGAACGGGAAGGCTGCCAGCACCGAACAACAAGGGTGGGGGGTTTCAGGAGGATCTGGTCGACCGAGAGCCTTCCGAAAACGTAGTGTTCGACTTCAGCATCCTTGACGTTGTCGAGGAAACGATCGCTGAAAATTGATCGCATCTAACCCTGTGCCAACTCAACCCTTTTTACGGCACAGCAAGCAATCCCCCCTCCCCCCCCCCCTCCCCCCGGCGCCCCGATGACCGTCGACCCTGTGCGTCCTGCTCGACCGGCGCGACCACGTACCTGGTAGGTAGGGCAGTGCGTAAAAGCGATGATTTGTGCTTGACAGCACTGATTTGATCGATGGCATGTGCCACCGTAGGGGTATCGGTTTTTGGCCACTTTGGTTTCGACGGATCGGCCTCCTTAACCCGGTGTCGCTGAACGCCGTCTTTGCTCTACAAGAACAATCGTGATGTACCTGTCATAGGTTGTGGGATTGTTCGACGGGCCGTTTGTTTTGCTTTTCTCTACTGTACTTCGTTCTTACGGTGGGGTATTTAGCTGCTATACCAAAATCAAATAAAGCAATTAGCCGCAGCAAGTGTAGCGCAAACCCCTACCGTTGCATGAACGCTAAGTACAAAACAGCTCTTACGGGGGACCGTAGTAGGCAGGGCCCATCACGTACACAAAAACCAATATATTCCAGCAGTTTTACGAAGCATGTTGGGTGATGATTACCATGTTTCCCCGTAAGAAGAGTGCTATTCCGATACCTCTCCCCCCGTAAATTCGTTCGACGCTGCCGTCCTTATGCAAGAAAGTCCGCCTGCTTCACAAGCGGTTCTTAGTCAGAATGCAACTCACCTTTCATGCGACTCGCCGAACACCCCGCGGCGCTTCGCATAGCTTGGTGCAGGCAATGTTTATGCCTGGCCCGTGAAAACCCGGCGTGCTCCGTCCCGGCAATGTAGGGATGCGAGGATCTTATGGTCATACAACTGCGGCCATGCATGACATGATGAGTACACCCCCTCCACCCTCCCCACGACCATTTTTCGTTTCAACTCAGGCCTTGCTTGGTCCTCTCCCCAACGTGAACGAAATCAACGACTCCGCGAACTCCAAGGCACCGGAGGCCCAGAACATGCCGCGAGTGTGCCGAGTACTCGTCGTTGACGACGGGAGTTCCATGGAGGACCGGATGGCCATGATGTCGGCCTTTCCCCGTTTTACGTACGTGTTCAAGGGGGCTGGAGACACAAAAGGTGGGGAAATAAAAGGGTATGATAGCAGATGTGTGCTACGATATTCAGGGTAACATGGTTTGGTCCAAGTGCTTCTGACTGGGACTGAAACCTCACCGAATAAGGAGCACTCCTCAACTGATGCACACTTTATCGAAAAGGCATGCCTTGTCGTTGGGACATCATTTGCGCTTTTCACGCTTCAATAGTTGTATACCTAAGGCCATCGGGTTGCGCATTCAGTTTTTCTGAAAGTCACTTTTCGGCTTGCTATTGGTACAGAGATCCCCACGTGCGGAGCCCGAGAAGGCAAAAGTAGGTGCGCCCCTCTCGTTGCATGTGTCCGCATCCCGTACCCTCACCCCACGCTCTCTGGCGTCCCCCTCACCCCACGCTCTCTTGCGTCCTGCTCTGCGAAACGAATAATCAGTCACCTCACGACCCATACAAGTTTGTTGGTAACCCACTTACTACAGCAGAAGCTATGGTCCCACTCTAGTTGTAAGCTATTTCCTGAAGCTGTAAAATGGTTAAGGGACATGGTCGCTCGACAAGCGTGAGTTTCAACGCTAGCGAATGTACCGTTTAGAGGTAGGCATTTTGGGACGAGAGACGTGGACAGGTTTCAGGCTATCCATTGGCTTTAATTCGGAGTTTCGGTTCCGTTGAACGGTCGTAATATGGCGTGCTACAATGGATGAAGCTCTTCGTTGCCGCCGACCAGCCAACTAGGACACGCGGGGCTAGATGAACCTCACTTCATCCCTAACCCCCTTCCGCTGTTCGTAATCATTCAACAGGACACGCCGGTTCGATGAACCTAATTTTATCCCTAACCGAGACGCGGTACCTGCTTTACGTGGAGGACGATTGGTGGGCAGCGCACGAAACGGCAGCACCTTTCACGTTGGGCACTGAAAACTTCTTGTCGCGGGCCATGGAGGTGCTCAGTCACTCCGTCGAGCGTGTATCACAGGCGAGTCTCGGGACGGTGGTGGTTCTCCCGTGGACTACATGTCAGACTTGGGGGCAAGATCAATCCTCGTGAAATGTTTTCCGTTTTATCCTGCGACCGGAAGGTTGTCGGGTTTCGCAACGCGTGTGACGTGCTAGAGGTGCACCATGGCCACTGAGCTAGCAGTCAACAGAACTGACTACTATTTTCACATATAACTCCTTGGCTACAGTGTAAATCTTGCACGGCGTCTATCGTAGCTCTATGAGGCGAAACACGTCGAGTTATGGTCCTTTCTCTGCTCCACCTTCACCGAGAAAGCACTAGCCTGGCGTCTGACTGCGCTTCTTGATATTCAACATGGCAACATTCGCGCTCCCCCTGTCCTGGTGTCTCCCCCAGGTCTTAATCAACGACCAATCTTCGTTAAGGTGCTCCTGGGGTGAGACGGGCCGTTCGTGCCCTCATGCGAGACGTAACAGCAGCTTATCGCGGGGGTCACGCTTCACCAGCGCTCCACCTCCACCCCAGAAGTACGCCGGAGGCCCAAACACTCATGAATATATACCCGATCGACCGAGCCAGAACTGCTCTTCTGGAACCGCAAGCCTCAAGACACACCCAGGCGGAGGATGCGTTCCAGGTAACAATAACTTCTTGAGCATAGGCGCAACACGTGTGTACACACATACTTAATCGTCTCCGAAACAAAATACGGCGAAAAATAATTAGTGCTTCTCCTAACCCAAACCCTAACCCGAAAAACAAACGGTGCTTCTCCCCTAAATTATACTATGTGCAAGTGGGCGCTGCTATTCTTACATATATACGTGCATACCAGGCCCACGATGCATTCTGCTGTACACACCGTATCAACATGCACACTCACGTATGCAAGTTTACTGTGCCTACCTGCTTGCTGTGATTGTTTGATGGCACAAGGTCGCAAAATAAAACTTGTTTCGATGTTTGCAATGATCGGATGCCTCAGGGGATGTCGGGAGCGGGAGAATGGTGGAATACCACCTGCACGAGTTCGGTCTGCTGGATCCGTCACTCGACCTCAGCAGCTGGCCTGGGTTCTCCTTGAATCCAGCGCTGTGGGATCTGACGAGGCTTGGTGACAGCTATCGGATGAAATTCGACAGACAGTTCGGGTTCGACCCTACGGATAATAGGTGAGCGCCGTTGCCCGTCCTTCAAGAACATCCCACGGCTATGTACGACTCTTTCCGAGGGCATTGCTATAAAACATGACGGCTGCAAGATTCGTAGAATGCAGATCGTGTTGAACGACTCGACGCTTGCCCTACTCTGCTGCATACAGACCAACGGCGAGTGCGTGTATACGAACCCATTCGCACCATTTGAACGGCTCCAGCTTTTTCTGAGCCAGAACCGTTGTCTCGACGAACCTAGGCTAGCTGCGTACGAAGTACCATATCTCCAGCCACTTTTTCACGCACGTTGCCACACGGGCGGACAGACACTCCCCCCCCCCTGGTAGGTGGCTACACCGGAAATTAAGTTAACTCATTGAAGCTGTCATCCATATGCCAGTTCGCCTCACAAACGGTTCTTAGTAGGATGCAGCTCACCCTTCATGCGACTCGCCGGACACCTCACGGCGCTTCGCGCTCGATGCAAGCAATGTCTGCCTGGTCGGTGAAAACCCGACATGCTCCGTCTCGGCATTGCAGGGATGCGAGGGTCTACGGTCATACCGCTACGGCCATGCGTGATATCGAGTACATCTCTCCTATCGAGTACACCTCCCCCTGGTAGAAAACCAACCCGACACCAGAACCCATAGTCCTCATTGAGGGCGCATTGCCAAGCTGGAAAGCATCATAACGTGTCGACGATCCACGTAGAGTATGAGGCTTAGTTGACTATGTCATAACATTCATCTCGACAGCGTATCCCCGGCGTTTGTAGTACATTACGTATTTGAAACCACTCCAGAAACTCCCAGGATGAGTATGGGCCGGTTGTTTTTTATGCGAGGCGGCGTGTGTCCTTCTATACAGTACTTCCATACTAATATTACTTGTATGCACCAGGAATGGCTTTCTTTTGTTTCATACAATAATCGAGCCATTTTTTTTACTTCCAATTCCGGCGCGCATTGTACGATTCGTGGAGGGTTTTTTTGCAGGGCTTTTCGCGGGTCATGACCCGACCGGGTCGGGTCAGGGGGGTTTCAAAATGTCGCGGGTCGGGTCGGGTCGGGTCATTTGTTTTCAAAATCTCGCGGGTCGGGTTGGATCGGGTCAATTTTTTTGAAAATCTCACGGGTCGGGTCGGGTCGGGTCAAAGGGTTTTGAAACCTCGCGAGTCGGGTCGGGTCGGGTCAAGAGGTTTTGAAATCTCGCGGGTCGGGTCGAGTCGGGTCAGGAGGTGTTCAAAATGTCACGGGTCGGGTCGGGCTATGACCCGTGAGATACGGGTCATTCGCGGGTCAGGTCATCATGACCCGCGATTTTTTTCCGACTGACCCGCACGTCCGACCCGTGGGTCTAGCCCACGGATCAGTATTTTTGCTAACGTGTGCAGCTACCTGCCGGAAGGCCGCCTTTGTGACCCGCGGGATTGGCCCGCGGGTTCGGCATTGTGCAACAAAAAATACTGGTCGTTTCCCGCCCACAGGCTTCTCTCGTGCCGATAGGTAGACCTCCGAGAGAATATCATAGCGTGTAGAATAGTCACACGCGAATCCCGGGTCGGATGAAGCCGTACAGTAGTATATTATTGTGTTCATGTTCACGTCCATCCATTTATTTCCACAAAAAAGAACGGCCACAATCTCATGCAGGGTGCAACAATGAAGACAAGACACGACAGCAGTGTAGGAAGCCCGCGCTCGTCGCGGCAGCAGCAGCAGCAGCAGCTGTAGCAGCAGCAGGCCCCGGATCCTCGCGGATCGTGGCCCCCGCTGTCAGATCCACCGCTTCAGTGCATGCTGCTGGAGGCTGCACAGCTAGGTCGCTCGCCGGGGCGCCAGCAGAAGTCATCGGGTCAGAACTATAGGGTCGACCCAGAGGCCGGGAGGTATCCGCCCGGCAGAGTGCGGGTGTGTACCTTTCTCCATGTCATCATGTTTCTGATCATCATGCATGGTATGTTTTGAAGCGCACACCACACAATGCTCCAAAAAAGTACAAAACAAGAAAAAATCGAACACAAACGTACGACATTTTCGGAAAAGTACAAGGGACCAAGGACCATCCAACCGACCAACGTATCAACGTTTATATCTTTGGACCCGTGAGCTTTCGTCGTTGACCCGTGAGATATGCCATGGGTCCAGTTGACCCGACCCGCATGAAACCCGTGTCTCACGGGTCAATCAGAAGGTGTCGGGTCGGGTCGGGTCGGGTCAGGAAGTGTTAAAAACCAAGCGGGTCGGGTCGAGTCAGGTCAAAGGGTTTTGGAATCTCACGGGTCGGGTCGGGTCGGGTCGGGTCAAGAGGTTTTTAAATCTCGCGGGTCGGTTCGGGTCGGGTCAAGAGGATTTCAAAATGTCGCGGGTCGGGTCGGGTCAGGTCAACACACCCCAAAAATTTCGCGGGTCGGGTCGGGTCAGTTGACCCGACCCGATCCGACCCGACCCGTGAGGTTTGACCTGACCCGCGAAAAGCCCTGGTTTTTTGTATCAAGGGAGGGGGTGGTCCGTCTACCCGGGCGTACAGCCCTCTCGGTGAGTATTCGTCACGCGGTAATTGCCGTTAGTCGATTCATCTCGATCTCGAGACTACTCGCAATACAGGCCTCGACGCGGGGAACCCATACAATCAATCAGTATTTAACGAGTTCACCCCCAAACGTCGGCCCTTAAGTCTCCTTCTATGCGTATTATTGCCTCCCACAAATGCGGTTCAGGCTTTGACAGCTCACTACTTGTATCCCACAAATGCGGTTCAGGCTTTGACGGCCCACCCCCACGCCCCTCCCCTTCTGTCTCCTTCTATGCGTGTTCTTGAAGCCCACATGCTGAAAGTCAAGCTTTGACAGGCCCACCCTCACATGCCATGTCGCCCTTTACTTACGCGCCGGCGTTGTGCCTTGATCACGCAGGTTCGAGCAAACCTTGTCGATGGACTTGTTCGATGCAGGCGTGGTCGTTGCTCATCTGCCCGATGTCACATTTCGACACGTGGGGGCAGGGCAATCTGCGTACGAGGCGAACGACATGCGTAGACCCTGGGACTAGTGCATTAACACTCGCTTTTTTTTATGTAAAGGGTGTAAAGTAATACTTTTGTCGTACGCGATATCATTTGAGAAATTCTTATTCTGGGCAAGGCTCAGGGTTTTTTTTAATGTATACCTGGTATACGGCAGAGTGTGCCGTACACACTAATTTATGTATGATAGCAAGTTTTTCTTGGTTTTGTGAAAATTTATGTGGTCGTCAGGGGACATCCTGAGTACATTCCAGGGTTTCCTACGTGGGCATGGATCTTGCGGTGGGTAGACAATGTATTTCTGCTCACAAAAGAGGCCCGGGGGTGTACCAAGTATGTCTCTTGACGATCGCAGGTCGAACCCAATTTCCTCACCCCACTTTCCTAAGTGATGTCGCGCAGTGTAACCTGTGTTCGTGGAGCAGCCAAAGGTGCAGGCGTGTTAGTTGGGCTGGTTGTAGGTGGTTTAGTCATTTTGAAATACCAGTGTGTTGGTTGACTGAAACGATCTGGGGTAATACTGTGACAAATCTCAAGCTGCGCGTGCATCCTGCATAGTGTAAATGTTGAGTAGTCACCCGCTGCCGAACAGGTACTCTCCCGTCGAAGTGAGTTCGATTCTCGGAATGGACCCTATGTTACAAAATCAAGCTGCGCGTGCGTCGCCTATAAGATTGAGAGGCCAACCTCTGCCGAACGGGAAATATCATGTCAAGTCAAGTTCGATTCTCGGATTGGACACCATGTTACAAACTCAAGTGCGGGTGCATCGTTTCTATTATTGATATAAATAGGCTACCACGATGCAAATTCAAAAACGTTTCGGAATGGACACAATCTTACAAAGGTGAGCCGTGCGTGCATCATTCCTTATAACAATTGAGAAACCGCCCTTATTTGATACTATGGGTACATTATCGAGTTGGACACGAGGTTACAAACTCACGCCGCGCGTGCATCGCCCATAATATTGAGAGGCCACCCTCTATCGAGCAGCCAAGTAGGCATTTTTTCAGGGCTTTCGCGGTTCATGGCCCGACCCGCGGGTCGGGTCATGAACCGCGAAAGATGGTTTCAAAATGTCGCAGGTCGGGTCGGGTCGGGTCGAGTAAAACAATTTCACACGCTCGCGGGTCGGGTCGGGTCGGGTCGGGTCGGATCGGGTCGGGTTTTTTAAAAATCTCACGGGTCGGGTCGGGTCGGGTCAAAGGGTTTTGAAATCTCGCGAGTCGGGTCGGGTCGGGTCAAGAGGTTTTGAAATCTCGCGGGTCGGGTCGGGTCGGGTCAGGAGGTATTCAAAATGTCACGGGTCGGGTCGGGCCAAAACCCGTGAGATACGGGTCATTCGCGGGTCAGGTCATCATGACCCGCGATTTTTTTCCGTCTGACCCGCACGTCCGACCCGCGGGTCTGGCTCACGGATCAGTATTTTTGCTAACGTGTGTGCAGCTACCTGCTGGAAGGCCGCCTTGGTGACCCGCGGGTCTGGCCCACGGGTCCGACATTGTACAACAAAAAACACTCGCCGTTTCCCGCCCAAAAGCTTCTCTCGTGCCGATAGGTAGACCTCCGAGAGCATATCATAGCGTGTAGAATAGTCACACGCGAATCCCGGGTCGGATGAAGCCGTACAGTAGTATATTATTGTGTTCATGTTCACGTCCATCCATTTATTTCCACAAAAAAGAACGGCCACAATCTCATGCAGGGTGCAACAATGAAGACAAGACACGACAGCAGTGTAGGAAGCCCGCGCTCGCGTCGCGGCAGCAGCAGCAGCAGCAGCTGTAGCAGTAGCAGCAGGCCCCGGATCCTTGCGGATCGTGGCCCCCGCTGTCAGATCCACCGCTTCAGTGCATGCTGCTGGAGGCTGCACAGCTAGGTCGCTCGCCGGGGCGTCAGCAGAAGTCATCGGCTCAGAACTATAGGGTCGACCCAGAGGCCGGGAGGTATCCGCCCGGCAGAGTGCGGGTGTGTACCTTTCTCCATGTCATCATGTTTCTGATCATCAGGCATGGTATGTTTTGAAGCGCACACCACACAATGCTCCAAAAAAGTACAAAACATGAAAAAATCGAACACAAACGTACGACATTTTCGGAAAAGTACAAGGGACCAAGGACCATCCAACCGACCAACGTACCAACGTTTATATCTTTGGACCCGTGAGCTTTCGTCGTTGACCCGTGAGATGTGCCATGGGTCCAGTTGACCCGACCCGCATGAAACCCGTGTCTCACGGGTCAATCAGAAGGTGGCGGGTCGGGTCGGGTCAGGAAGTGTTAAAAACCAAGCGGGTCGGGTCGAGTCGGGTCAAAGGGTTTTGAAATCTCACGGGTCGGGTCAAGAGGTTTTGAAATCTCGCGGGTCGGGTCGGGTCAGGTCAACACACCTCAAATTTTTCGCGGGTCGGGTCGGGTCAGCTGACCCGACCCGTGAGGTTTGACCTGACCCGCGAAAAGCCCTGCAAATTTTCTTTTTGAGCCAAGTTCGATTCTCGGATTGGGCACCATGTTGCAAACCCAAGCCGCGCGTGTGTCATCCATAACATTACTCGTGGGGCCACTCTACTCCGGAAGAAACGAACACCATGACATTACAAAACCATGTCGCGAGTGCATCATTCAAAACATTGACAAGTCACATCTGCGTCAAAGGCAGAACATGCCGGGTTAGGTTCGCTTCATGGATTGGACACCATGTTCCAAAACTCAAACCGCGCATGCATCGTTCATACCATTGACATTGAGAGCAACCCGGAATGAACACTATGTATGTTACAAACTCAGGCCGCGAGTGCATCATTCGTACTATTGAGAGGTGAGACGTCTTCTTCTGCCGGACAGGCATAGTCTGTATGTCGAGCAAAGGTCGATACTCGGATTGGGCACCATATTACGAACTTAAACCGCGCGTTCATCATTCAAACACTGACAGGCAACCCAAAAACCGGAATGATCACCATGCATGTTGCGAAGTGTTCAGAAGCCACCCTCCTCTGATAATTATCTGGTTTGAATTTTATTCGAGTCACCGGTGACAGATGCTTTTGTCTGTATGTATGTGCTATAGCGGTATGTCGGTCATTGGCGTGCTGGACAAGGCGATCATAGTCAAGATTAAAAACAAGAGCGCATGGTACGATACGCGGGTTCGTCTGCAGAAACTCTGCAACAACAATTATTCATGGATCATACCCGAGCGCACGTCCTTCTGCTTGAAATTTGCGACGCTTTTCATAATATTTTATGATCTTGGTGTTTCTGATATTCAAGTGGCACATTCCTTTAAAATATGTACAAATGCCACGATTCGCATCCAACTTTTGTCATGTCAACAAGTCGCGCCGTCGTTTCTCGCGGTATCCCACATCCAAAGCTTCCGCTGATCTCTGCCTGTCGTGAACACTCTGCATACCGGTAAGATACATAGGTATAGGGTATGGCTCTCCTTAGGAACTCGCGCTACGGACATCCGTAACTGTCGCCAAGTGCGTGCGTCGATGGAAGGCTTAGAAAAAACTGCGCCTTTTGTTCTGGTGGTTCGGATCTCAGGCTTCATCCAGACCTCAAAAGTAACGCATGCCCTATATTTTTGGCGGCCGCACCAATTGGCAAGCTCGCTTCACCTGTAATCCCAAGAGTATAATTCAACTGCGTGTTCTTGCAGGGTGCCTGTCCGCGGCAACAACTCGAGTCTCCCCCCCCCCCCCTACCCCCCGTTCGCCATTTTCTACAAGAATCAGATACCAGGTACATCATAAAAAAAATAGGGTAAACAGAAAAAGCTGACGCTCTCTGCACGACTGAAACGTGTCCGAGTCGCCACTATAATATCAGAGCCAGACGCGAAATTGGCAAACAGTGAAGAAAAAACATAAAGACGAAATATAAGTGCGACTCGGCATGGTACACACGAACAGAGAAACACCCTATACTAACACCCAAACATCCTGTAACATGGTGCCCATTGGCGAACCCACAAACCCATCCTACACTTTTGCGAGGAGGTCATCGTCAAGGCACAGATCGCAACAACACAATACTCCACCGGCGCGGTCCACTCGCGCCGTGCAGTACCACTGATCACCAGGAAGTAAACACCCTCCACGGTCCGTAGCTCACAACCCATCTCCAAGTTTTTCGGCCGAGCTACGACTCAGACTCATACCCCGTGAGCGTGCCGCCAAAACACTTGAAAAAACGTAAAGACAGAAGCGCCTCACCCTCACCTCCTGAAGGCGGGATGACCGGGAAACACTTGAACCAAGAGAGCAAAAAACAAAGCGACGCCACGATCACAAAATATGCTCAACACCGACAGATTGCAACCCATGGTCCTGGTCCGAGATAAATCGTCCTGATCCCTTGACCACATTCGCCTCACGCTCCGCCCATCCCTCCCTACCCTTCCCGGCGAAAGACTCGGAGAGCTTAACCCGAAAAAAGTCATCCTACTAGCCGCCCAGGGTTGTTTCCCCAAAACCCTATTGCCCGAGCTCTATTGTGAAATGGAAACCCCTCGGACACTCAGACTACTCTACCTACGTATATACCTGGTATGCGCTTGCAAGTTGTAAACAATGCCCGGCTTCGTTTTTGACCCATAACCCCTCGGAAGCTTAGAAAACTGTGTGCGCTGCGAGAAATTGTACACAAAAGGCGGGCCTCCCTTTTGACCTGGAAACCCCCCAAAAGCTTAAGACTACTACTGTATCGCAAGAAGTTGTGAACAATGTCGGTCTGCCTCGATCACTATCAGAGCCGCCCGCCCTGTCTCTCAAACACTCCTCAAGCGCTGATACAGGAGGCGGCGGCCCTGACTGCCTTGGTCACCGACGTGAGACCGGCGCGGTCCCCCCCCGCCACACGGATGGCTTCCTCCACCACGCTGACGTCCAGGTTACCAACATCCACCTTCACTCCATTAGGGAGGGGGCATGAGCGGAGGGTGTGGGGTATGAGGGGAGGGGAGTGTGATCGTTTCACACCTCGGAAATACAATCGATCTCTAGTTCATGACCTAGATATTTTAGGGCAGATAGATGATCTGTGTGATCTGTATCATCTAGCTCATGTTATCGCATGGGAGTCGTGTATGTGTAATCTGCGAACAGGTCTCATGGCTTTGCATCCGTACTTCGTACGTACAAGCATCCTGTGCGAACCCTAACCTTATTAAAAATACTAGATCGTGATGTGGCCGACGTGTGGAAAGTTGGCGCAAGGTTCACTTAATAGATGATCTCCGTAGATCGTGATGTGTCCGACGTGCGGACAGTTGGCGCAAGGTTCGCTTAATAGATGATCTCTGTAGATCGTGATGTGTCCCACGTGCGGAAAGTTAGCGAAACGTTCGCGATGACCTATAGGACTGTAGTGTTCAAGAGAAGGGTGATCCTACGACGGAAGCTTGTCGAAAACCTACAGTAACACGACAACCTGAAAAATAGGGGATGTCCATACTTTTTAGCTGGGTGCAGAGGGAGATTCTATGGAAAACGCAAATCCGGACATCCGCGGCGTCCGACCTTCTCTCCTCACCAAATGCACTGCTAATATTCGCCAACGGTCTAGGATCGTCTATCGCGCTGCAGGATATATGTAACTGCCGTCAACTTGAGTGCGTTGGTACGGCATATGGCGGGCGCTTCGGGCAACTCCAAAGCGGTCCCCATTCTGTTCGTGCCGTTAAAATCAGAAACTCACATTCGTCCAGGTAGTTCTGACAGGTAAAGATATTTCTAGACCTCCTGCACTATATTTAGAGGGACTAAATCATTGACGGCACCCCATCAATGGGAAAAACAGTCGTCAACCGACATGTTTGACCCGTCAAGATATTTCTAAACGTACTACATTACGTCATTGGGGAGTATGCCATTGACGTCTGTCCGCCGAGGGGAATATTTGACCCCTCATGATTTTTTTATACCTGGTACAATGTCTAGTGTAGTTAGACCCTTGACGAATGTCCGTCATGGAGCGTCTATCAAGGGGAAATAGAGATGTCAACCGATGTACTTGACCCGTCAATACATTCCATAATTTATATAATATGTTTAGTGTGGTTAAACCCTCGGCAGTTGTCTGCCAAGGGGAAAGATAGCCGCCAACCGATTTTTTTTATCCGTCAAAATATTTTTCGACTTAATATAAGATGTCAAGTGCGGGTAAATAGAGCCGTCAATCGACGTATTTGACGCGTCAAGGTCTTTCAGACGTGCCATTTTATGTTTAACGTGGGTAAACCTTTGACGGCTGTCTGTCAAGGGGAAAAAGAGCAGTCAACCGGTATATTAGCTTCTCACCTCCACCATCGGCCCTCCAACACAGCACGCGAACGTGGGCGCCACGCGGAATTTAAGCCGCAAGGTTCGCCTAGCCCTCCAATCAGCGACCTCGACACACAGAGTTGCCGCCCCCCCGGTGTGATGAGACGTAACCGTGGAGGCGTGTTTCTTCTCGACATCGTGTACCTGGCGGAGGGAGGTAGCGAACATGAACCAGACAACCACAAAAAAAAGTTGAACTCCAGGGTACAATACAGCCAATGTTGGCAGTTTCTTTTTAGTCTGACCTCCTAGAGGAGGCGAGGAAACCATGATTATTGGTATGCTGTGGCAAACTTGCCCTGCTTCCGGAAGAATGTGAGCACGAACACATCAAACACCTAAAAACGCGCAACGACAAAGTCGCTAAAGTAAACTCCTCTTAACTCCGGAAAAAGTTACGCCATAAGGTGCATTTACAAGTAATGTTTTCGAAATAAAGTTGGTCGCACGTCCTGAAGAAGAGCAAACATTTGCGAGTACTGTTTCGTACTCCCAATCTCGAGGTACGCTCATTGCGTAAATGGTTTTACCTCCTGAATGGAGGGCAAATCTGTGCTACAGGTATTGATAGTAACAGCACAGTAGTAGTAGCAGTAGTATTAAATAGTATTAATGATAGTAGTAGTAGTAGTAGTAGTAGTAGTAGTAGTAGTAGTAGTAGTAGTGTAGTAGTAGTAGTAGTAGTAGTAGCAGAAGTGTTATTAATAGTATTACGGGGGACCATGGTTAATAGGATCAAATCCTGTTTGTAAAAATGGTCAAATATATAGGTTTTTATGTGTAACATAGGTCCTACTAACTATGATCCCCCGTAATAACAGCAGTACTATAATTACAGTAGGTGTCGGCAGATTTTGAACTCGAAAGACGAAATTAACAACGACAAGAAGAGTACAAAAACGACAGTCCAGAACAGTCTTACCTCCTGAAGGAGGGCGTAGGCGCGGCCGACAAACCACTCCGCCTTCTGCACCTCGGCCTTGAGACCGGCGACAGTCTTCACCGACGCCAGGCCGGAGACAGCTGCGCCGACCTCTTCGCCGGTTGAGAATAGTCCCCCCTTCCCCTCAAAAAAGAGGCGGCTTAGCTGGCCGGAGGCCGAGTCCTACGGGTTGGATGGTACGCAGCAGGGAGGCATACATGAACACATTGGCACGAAACAACGCTACTGCCGTAAATCAAGTTGTAACATCAAACATGGAAACGTGACTCCCATGTGACGTGACGGGTGGTGATTGTGGCCGGCAGCGACGGCGGTGTGGGCTACGAGACCGCCGCCAAGTCGAAAACGAAAAATAAACCGATACCGCTAGGTCGATACTCATGGTGAATGCTGAGCAGGGGGGGGTCAGTCGGTGTTTGACGGACGAGATGCACGGCCGTTTTGGTTCCAGGAGGCTTTTTTGTGTGTCAACTCGGTTCGGGGTGTTGTGGATTTACGCTTTTCTACGTACTCGTAGTGGTCTTCATGTTCAGATTCTTCGTCATCTTTTGCTGCTACCACACGCTGCATGTATATTGTCGAATGACAAACAATACCCTTAGGATATTACCGTTAGGATACTGATAGATTTACCCCGCCGGTCCTTATGTTTTCGGACAGAATGGAATCAAACGCTGTAGCAGCAGTACGATGAACAGCACGGCTACTGCAGACAACAGCAATAGCACCAGTACTATTATTAATCAGCGCTCGTATAGGCGAGAAACAGCTCACGCTATATGAACATTTCGACATTTCTAAAGTCCAGCAGATACTACAGGTATATTTTCGCATGCACCCACCTCGCCACCAACTGGAACCACAGCTCCCTTGGGCACAGACATGCCTCCCTTCTCTCTCGGCGCTTCGGCAGATGAAGCGCTCACCCCAGAGTTCTCGTCCACCTCAAACTTCAGCTGCGGAGGCGAGCCAAAGAAAAAAAGAAGAGAAAGGCAGAAAACAACTAAATACCTGGTACCAGGAATAAATATATATATATACTGCAGTCGAACACTTGACAACTGGTGCAAACACAGGCCTTAACGCTTTCACTTGAAGACCGTATAACAAACTTTTCCACACTAAATCGCGTACTATGTCCCGAAAAATATGTGCAATTCTTGAGAGGTTGAGCTCGTCATCAGTACAAAAAACAACCCACCCCCGCCTTTCGCTGTCGCTAAAATTCTCGGCGAATGAAGAACCGAACGCAACATGCCAAGGAAACGACATGACGCACCTCGTGCTTGAGCGTCCGGTCGTGAGGCGCGGCGAAAGCCACCACCACCCTGTCCGGGAGCAGCGTGACCGGTTGACACCACAGGCTGAGGCCCAGCTGAACATCCAGCTTCTCCTTCAAGCACTGCGACGCCACAGCAGTGGGCATTACCCCGAGGGAACAACGTTATGTCACGATAACGACGACGAAAATGAATGGCCTGACATCTCAATGCTACACCAAGACTAATGCCCTGGCGAAAAACAAAAATTGGCTTGACACTCAAAAACGAATGGTCCGACAACACAACGGCCAGCCTGACAGCATAGTGAATAGCACGACAACTAAGCGAATAGCATGGCATCAAATCGAACAGCCTGAAAACCAAACGACCTCCACATATAGTCCGAAGAAGCAAAACAAAAACAATCGAACAAACAATCTGAAAACAAAAAAAAAATCCCCCCCCCCCCCCCTCTCGCTATCGATTCCAATACGCACTCGCCGTTTTGACGTCCCTTCACTAAATCAGCCGCTCCCACCCCCAAACCCTAAATATGCTCCCAAGGAAGCAGCGGCGTTTCGCTAGACTCACCAAGGCGTCCCTCTCGAGGCGAATCCCCTTTGATTCCAGCTCCATGAGACGCACGACCGAAGCCGAGCGCTTAGCCGCCGCCTTGGTCTTGGCCTCCCTCTGAGCCTGGCGTTCCACCAAGGAGGCTTTCTTCGCGGCCAACTCCTGCTCCGCCAAGTAAGGGATACAAGCAAATAATCGTCGAGAAAAGCCCCGTACGAGTACAGCGAAACATTCCCCGGTACCGTATTACACTAGCACACGGGTGTTGGGATAACACTATCACACCGTGTGATAAGAGAACACTATCGCACCGTGTGATAAGAGAACACTATCACACCGTGCGATAAGAGAACACTATCACATCGTGTGATAAGAAAACACTATCACACCGTGTGGTAAGGTAACACTATTAATATCACAACGCGTGATAATATAACACCATCACACGGGTAATAAGCTAACACTACCACACCGGGGAATAAGCTAACACCCCCCCCTCGGACGAATATCCAAGCCGATTTTCTCCTGACAACAGGAAGAAGAGTGCAAACACCCGCTGACGGCGTTCATGGAATTTCCCCGCCATTCCGTCCCAATATCAGCTGTGTGATGGTATGATATACCTGGTTTACGGTAATACTATAGCCCCAGTGGCACACCTGCTGCTAGATTCCCTTAACCCTTTTAGGACTGCAGTCTCGTTTTGGGGACAATTGGGGACAAATTACTTGGAATTTGACTCCCTTGTCCCCAATACGGGACTGGAGTTCTAAAGGGGTTAAGGAATAGAGGCCTATCGTGGCACGGGACGGAACGTAACGCGTACCAGTACTTCGAAGAGAGCCAAAAGGGCAACTGACAGCCCACTAAAGAAACAACACGACACAGGATAAGTCCAATGAACAACCGACGAAAAAGTAAGAGGAAAACAGAACATGTGGGGTATCGCTGTATTTCGTTCGTCCCATTCATCAAGACACGCCCGCGCCCGCCCTCCCGCCCGCACAAGAGCTTCTCTACCCTAACACACCCAGCCGCCGAAAATCACCAGGCTCCAACATCGACATGGCACGCACGATACAGAAAAAAACAAACGAGGTCACTGTTAATATCACGATGAGCCTGCATCGCCCCTATGACATCCTTTGAGACAATTTAGTCTATCCTTCGTGTCACAGGTGATAAAGGACGGTGTACCACAGCTCGTTAGGACCGTCCCCCAGCGTACCGCTACACTGCCATGCGCCTCATTTCGTACCTGTGCTTTTCATATTTTTCCTCTCATCTAGAAACATTTTTTTTTTATATATCGGCCTGCTTTCTTCCCGAGGGCCTAGACTTCACTTTCTTTTTTAAAAAACGAGTGACAGCAGTAGTGCGAGAACATTGCCCTTCTCAACATATTTGCGTCGTTATCCCACCTCTTGCTGGAGCTTGAGGGTCTCGATCTCCTTCTCCGCTTCCGACACCTCCGACTCAACTAACCTCAGCTTTTCATCCCCCTCCTCCATGCGGCCCCTGAGCCGACCATCAAAAACAATCAGAGCCCGACGTCAGTGGGACGGGTGGGGGGGGATAACGGCCGGCGTGAAACGTCCAACAGCTGTCTCAGTGGGCATTGAACTCTGTGCCGTTCCTTTTTCATCATATCTCAGGCGTGTAGTGTCGTTCGTGTCTTTTACTCGTCCGCCCCTGGGCCAGGTATGTATTCCACTTACCGAATAGTTGCGTCCGACAATTCGCGGATGTTTTTTTTTGTCTCTTAGTATCTCATTACCTGGTGCGTTTGAGGTCCGACGTACGTGTATGCGTCGACCGCTATATTGCAGAATTCTGCGTCTCTTGTTTCCGACTATTTCATAACAACAAAGTCAGGGTTAGGCTTACTTTCGCCATCCAACCAGAGCAATACCAAATACTTTAGTGCAAACCTAACCATATAGACCAGCCACCTCTCAGTTCTACAGTACCAGGTAGTTCCAACCAGCGACATTATGAGCGCTCACCGGAGTTCGTCCCTGGATCGGTGGCGCTTGACGGTGTTTTCCGCCAGCTGGAGATTTTCGACCATTTCGTCGAGCTCGTCGCCCCTCTTCGTGTATGCTTCACGACTCCGGGAAACCCGCGAGAGGACCTGAAAACAAAAAAGGGAGAAAGAGGAAACAACACAATATGTGCGTGTGCCAGCAGCTTTCTCCAACAGAGTCCCAGCTTGTTGAGTACGCGTTCGAGCCGCTACCAGTGAGGCAATGTATCCGTACTTTCTTGTTCCACGGCTTTAACAGCAAGAGCAAAACAAAATCAAAAGTGGATTTTGTCCTGCCGCCCAGCTACCATCGAACGCTCGGTTGACTGTACCCAACGCTGAAGCAGAGGACGCAAAAATTACACGCCTCATGGACAGATCGTCTACAGATAGATCATCTAGATCCCATACTTCCGGAATGAGATGGCGTGCAGGATCTGTGTAGTACAGATCCAACCCAGGAAACATGTCTTCGATTACGCAGGTTATACGGCTCCCACCCTCAAGCAACATGAGCTAGATCATACAGATCATACAGATCAGGAACAAATATATATATTTGCCTTGGATGATCTAGATCATCACGTAGGAATCGATCCTCTGTTCTAGGTGTGGAAACTGAGCGGTGTTAAACTACTGTGATCTCGACCTTAAAACACTCTAAAGCCGAGGGTTCGAAACTAAACAGAGCACAGTGCTCTCACCCACGCCCTCTTGTCATAGGAAAGACACCACGATACAACACTGATGCCGCATGCGGCTCGGCTGTAACGTGTGTCTCCTTGCTTCTAGCGGCGTTAACGCCAACCCCCGCCCAACAAAACAAAATGCTGTATTTGTCCTCTACGAAGCCATACATCCCGATGCACGCGCGATCAAAGTCGAAGTTGTTTTGATTCCCCTTGGTTTCGTTTTCTCAGGGAACCGTGTATGACAGATCGATCTTAAACCTCGTCATGCTTCACACTGGCGGACGGCAAACGAAAAAAATTAAGACCTTCGCACCGACACAGGGTGTACTGGCAGTACACATCTGCTGATTAACCTGGCGAGTGTATCCGCCAGTATTTTTTTCATCTTACGTACGCCCAAGAAACACACCATCTGAATTCATTTCGGGGGCAGAGAGGAGAGACAGTATACCGCCGCAATCCAGCATACTGAACAATTCTGACGACAGCATAATCACTGATGACTGCCTCAGTCAGTGTCCAGCCCTAAAAAACAACCTCTGGTTTTTTAATTTGGGAAAAATATTCATGAGTGATCAACGTCTAAGCTCCTCCTGCACAGAACTGAATGGCCAACGTGATACAGCAGTACGAGTAGCAACAAACGCTGTGCGTGCCCATCACAACGGTCATACACTCCACCCCGTACACCCGCGTCATCTTCAGTATACATACCCTTCACGGAGATATACATCCCGAAGCACGGGCGACCGAACGAACCATCACACACAGCTTACAAAAGATACGTTTCGACCATTTTTTCGATCTGACAGCTGAGACGCGTCTTTGCAACTTGTGTACTGCAAAAAAAACAAAAAGAAGGCGAAGCCTTCACCTCACCTCCTCGGCATCGTAGGCCACGCGCTCCAGCACGTCCACCTCCCACGCCGCCCACTCCCTCTCGAGTCTGCTCTTGATCAAGCCGGCCATCTCTCGAACGCGGAAAGGCATCCCCTCTTCATTTTTCGAAATAGATGGGGCCAGATACACCAATGCGCGTGGAGTCAGCAACGATTTTAACGATTCAAGTGCCCAGATAAAGTAAAGGGTCTGAAATCGGTTGCGCACGTATTTCTTCTCCGCGGGTCGAACGCGCACTGCTGTTCCACTGTAATGCATCGAGTTTAGGACAGGGCCCATCAATAACCAATGTTCGCCTCCTCTGGACAAACTGACACAAGCAGGGGAGTGTTGCTACCAGCAAACCAAATATTAGCACAGGACAGCACAGCAAACAGCAGAACGGCACTACCATGGCACGGCACAACGCAGCATTCCAATCCATCGCCGACCAGCTCACCCGCCGCGTCTCCGCCTGCAGCAGCAGCGCCGCCCTGAGCGATGGCGCGGTCGATCTCTCCTAGCACGGGGGCGTCGGTGTGGAACTTCCATGCCGCATCGGCCGTGGCAGAAGCATGCTCTTGATGCACCGGTACCTTATCCTACTCGAGGAAAAAGAACGGGGACGTGGGACGGGGGGGGGGTAGTAGACTTTGACTATTTGTACCCGGCATCATTTCTTGCACGATTTGCCCTTGTCGGGATATTGTGTAACAATCATGAAACAAGAACGAAGCAAAACAAAAAAGCGGGCATGCAAACTACCTAACTTGCATATTTCCTACAGTCAGTAGTATTAATCCATACGGGTCTGCGAGCATGCATAGCAGATATTACTCAGGGCGAAAATCACGAGAGAAAAAAAACGGGACTCCGTCCGGAAAAAAAATCCGTTTTACATTCACATCAGACTCCTAACAGTGGCTACTGTTAATCCTTTTAAACATACTGCAGTCCCGTCTTGGGGACATTCCACTCAAACTCTGAGTAGTTTGTCCAAAAAACGGGACTGCGGTCTTATTTAAAGGTTAATTAATAATTAACATCGGAGTCCTACCGGGAAGTATATCCTACTTTGAGCCACAACAGCAGCAAAAAATAGCCCAAGGGACGGGCAGACGGCGGGCAATCGGTCTATAGAGGTAAGTCAGGATAAGACGTCTAGTCTATAGAGGCAAGAACACCGTAAAACGAGAGAAAGATGGCCACCCATCCGGCTTGCAACCATTTCGGACGCCTTTTGCCACAGCCACAAAATAAAAAGCAAAAAAAAAGCAAAAAAAGCAAAAAAAATACTTTCCAAGAGCGCTCGAAGGCAGTGACTATACATTGCTACGTGCCAGGTAATAGCTTTCCGAAGAATACGTGGGAAATTTCAAGGATATTCCAGACGAAGCCCCCAAACCCTCGTGCTTCAACCAAATACTGCAGGTGCGTACGCAACCATTCAGTAAAACCGAGCTTCCCGACGTCTGGGTGGGAAATAAGCTACCTCGCCAGACACTAACCACACACCTCCATCTCAGCCGCCGCGGCGTTAAGAGTAGCGGTCATCGCGTGAACCAGGCCGTCCGGCATGCCACCCAAACATTCTCCCGATAGCAGACCTCCGCGGCTGACGACCATGCTAGGGATGGTCTGATCCTCAGATGTTGCTCCGTCGGCTACACCAGGCGCTACGAAGGCCATGAGGTCCTGCAGAAAAACCAACGACGACGAGGACGAGGTCGAACAGGATGGCTGAGGTCATGGTTACCCTTGAACGTCGATGGACAGCCTCGACTCTAAAGACGCCTTGGTTTCCAACGACTGCGTTTCCCACAATCACGTTGTACAACAAACACGCCAGATGAAAAAAACTGTAAAATACTATGACGGGGGACCATAGATAATAGGACCTATAATATACATAAAAACCTATATGTTTAACCATTTTTACCAACAATATTTGGTCCTGTTAACTATGCCCCCCCGTAATATCAATATCAGCAAGTCACACTATCACGGGGGACCATTGAAAATAGGACCGAATATTGATGGCAAAAATCGGGGAATATATAGGTTTTTGTGCATACCGTAGGTTCCATTTACGATGGTCCCTCGCGATAACATCACGTCACACATCAAGGCACATCACATGATATCATAGCATCGAGCATCATCGAACAGGAAACAACACAATACAAATGTGATGTCACATCACACGACATCACACCCTATCACATGACATCACACAGAAAACTGCCCCCGGCCGGCACAACCTCAGCCACCCAACCGCGCGCGCTTCCAACTCCAACCTCGATGGTCATGGCTAGCGGAGTATCCTCCTCCTCCTCCTCTTCCTCACTTCCATCCATCTCGTGCGCCGGCTCCGCTTCCACTCCCACCTCCATCCCAGCGCCAGACTTTCCACCCCGACCCCCTTCCGCCTCCCCAACACCCTCCGCCCCCGCCGTTGTAGAATCAACACCCACCGCACCGCTCCCCTCCTCCCCAGACACCCCGAGGGTGACAACCTCCACCTCTACCTCCACCGCCGCAGGCTCCGTTGCCCCCGCGCTAAGCCGCTTCCTCAAGCTGCTCGCCTCCGACTGCGAGGGCCCCACGTCCCTGCAGGCGGGGGCGATCGACGTCCGACGCGGCCGCGCCCCGATAACCTCTTGCAGTGAAGCGCGACGGTTTCCCTCCCCGGACGCATTTCCGAATGCCAAGGACGAGGAAGACGCGCGGCGGCTTATGCGGTGCAAGGGGGGACGAGAAGCCGGAGCACCGCCACCAGTAAGAGCAGCAGCAGCAGCAGCAGTAGCAGCAGCCGGGGAAGACGAAGATGAACACGGCAGCTGCTGCTTCTGCTGCTGCGAAGGAGGGGACGGTGCAGAAGAGTCCCCAGGTTGGGCAACGCCTTCGGAGACCGCGGTGGCGGCGGCGGCGACCTCCTCCTCATCCTCAGCTTCCACCCCGACCGCCGTGGCCATGGTAGCGGCGGCGGAAATCGACCTTGTATTGAGCGCCTGCCGTGCCGTCCCCATGATGGACTGCAAGGAAGCCCGGCGGCGGCCACCCTTCAAGAGTTTTCCTTGGGTCGAGAACGAGGAGGCGCGCCGGTAAGCGGGAGGGCGCACAGCAGCAGCCGCGGTCGCAGACACGTCGGGGACAGAACCCGGCACCGCGGACGACAGCGACCCTTCGCCAGCACTTTCCACGGCGTCCTCTTCTACCCTCCCGACACCCGAGACCGCATGAGCACCGTCGCTGCCATCGCGTGGCGAGTTTGTCCCGCGAGTCACAGCCGACGCCGCCGCCTCCGCCACCGCCATCGTTCCTGGCATAGTGGGCAGCTCCTGCTCTCTAACTACCGCGTGCGTGCCCCCAGTAGCCCCCCTCAGCCTTTCTCCGGCAAGCCTCTCTTCCAAATGTTTCCCGCCCATCACCTCATCCGAGTCTGAGCAGCCCGGCGCCCCATCTATGTCGTCGGTACCGGCAACAACAGCGTCGCTACCCTCTTCGATCTCCATCTCCACATCAGCGATCGAAGACCGACGGTCGCGGCGGTACAACCCCACACCCCGCCCCCCCCCTCCCGCTGCCAAGGCAACCGAATCCAATGGAACCCCCTCACGTGCATGTTCCCGACGCCGCTCGCAACCGCCACTACCTTCAGAAGAAGCTCCACCCCCTCCACCCCCTCCTGCTCCTCTTCCTCCTCCCCGACTCCCACCATACCTCAAGCCAGCGGCCCCGGGAGACAACTCCACCGCCCTGCTGACCGGCTTCCCTCCCCCAACCCTCTCGAAGACAAGCGGGCGGAACTGTGTAGTAGAAGGCGGAAGCAGTCCTGCAGACCCAGACCCGCCCAAACTCCCCTCGATGTCGCCGAGCTCCTCGGCAAAATCTACACCCAGCGCAACCGTGTGGTCCGTCGGGCTTCCTCCAAGGCTTCCCGGCCGCCCCACCGCCCGTCCCCCGCCCCCGCCGCGAAGCATTTCGACGGGGCTAGTCTCGCGCATGGAAGCCGCCTCTTTGGCGACCTCCGCCATCTCACCGCCAAGCTCGTCGAGCGCTCGGTCGAGAGATACGGTGGGAGAGGGGCAAGGGCGGCCACTGGGAGACTGTGAGGGGGGGCGGGAGGGGGAGATTTCGATGGGGCTAGCCTCGCGTTTGGAAGCCGCCTTTTCGGCGGCCTCAGCCAGCAAGCCGTCGATTTCGTCGATACCTCGGTCGAGCGACATGGTGGGAGAGGGGCAAGAGTGGCCACTGGGAGACTATGAGGGCGGAGGCGGGGCGGGGGAAGGGAGTGGGGAAAAGGGAGGGAGGGGGTGCTCAGGAAAGGAATCGGCCGAGAAGACGGTCAATACAAACCTACCCGGCAATATTCAATACTTATCGACGTCTTCCTATCTCTCCTAGATAAAATCATCATCGCACGTGCTAATTGGGCTGGACAACGCAAACCCTCGTAGGCGTTAGAGGTGCGGGTGAAAACCACAATTAATGCCACGTAACTGCATGTATTCACGTATTTTACACCACTAGCAGAATTATCAGTCTATTTTTATCTCTCTCAACATTACTCACCAGCTCTTCCCGGACAGTCGCCAGGCGCGCGCTTTCCCCCTGAATAAGATGCGGCGAAAAAAAAAAAGAAGAACAAAAAAAGGGACAACAGACAAAGGAAAAAAAATCACAAGCAAAAACGGGGGGAAAAGAGGGAAACAGGAGCAGTAGGCAAAGGGAACAACTATTATAAACACACAGAGAACGGAACTTGGCAACCTGATTGTTGACCACTTCTGCCGCAGAAGTCTCAGGCGGATAAACTGCCTGACGGAAAACAAAACAAAGACACAAAAACCAACCTGGCCGAACATGTGACCCCAGACCGGTCCCTTCACACTGCATGCCCCACGAGACACCTTGACACCGTCCTCGGCTCCGTCGCTGTCGGTGTCGTGGTCATCGTCCAGAGACATGTCAGCAGAGTCGGGGTGAGACGCCTCCTCGCGTGGAACACCGCCAGGGACCGAGGGAGAGACAATCTCCTGCGCATCCCCGTCTTCATCTATGAATTTTTCCACCAGTTCGTTCGTGACAGTCGTTCCGAGAGTGGAAAGGGGGGGAAGGGGAGGAGAGGGGAGCGGAGGAGAGGGAAGAACAGTGCGTCACGTCCGGGAAGAGGTCTCGTACGTATACCTCGCCGACCGCAGTCGATGCCCAAATGCCCTCCAAAACGTCTCCCACGGAACGATACAAGTCGAAATCAACTGGAAATCGTGCCCATCTAGAACTATTACGGGGGACCATATTAAATAGGACCTACAGTACGCACAAAAAACGATATATTTCGCTATTTTTACTGACAATATTTGGTCCTATTTACTATGGCCCCCCGTTGACCCCAGTGGCATCCAGGGGAGACGCCCACCTTAACCCTTCGCGAGGAATGTAGGAAACAAACCGACTGATGCATCGCGCAAGCTACAAAGTATCGACCGATTGGGAGGGCTCACAGCTGCCAAAGAAAAACAAAAAAGAAGGAAAACGTCGAGCAACTATTACCGAATAAACAATAACACAAGATAAAAAAAAACACATGCATAACAGAACACTGCTACGGAAATTACGCTGTCCCGGTTTTTTTACCCACGCCACGAATACACACGGGCTCAGAGTCGAATCCTGCGCTTCCGCGGAGCTTCATTCCTCCGAGCGTGAAAACTGCACGGCGGTTTAACAACCGTGCGCAACGCCTGGCTAGCGCATTGAGGCAGAGGCAGACCTTCTCCCACGACTCCGACAGATCGTCTACACAGATAATCTACAGCTCACTTAATGATATAAATCTTTCAGGATACATATATCCCCGATCCTGTATGATCTAGCTCATTTCTCGGCTGGGAGTCCTGTATAATATGCATGATCTAGCTAGCACACGTCTCCTGGGTTGGAACTGTACGTGAACAGATCCTGCACAATATCTGATAACGGCAGGTGATGATCTAGACGATCTACTTAAAGATTCTGTCCGAGGTGGAGGACCTTTAACAATCTGGGAGAACGGATCTTTAGGTTGGTAGGCTGTTCAGGTGTTTTGGTTCCTGTTGGGATCAGGATACGGGCGAAGACCCAACCCCACCCCTGACTCTAACCCTAACCCCAAACCGCAGCCAAAACGGGCCAAAACTCGCCATAAACGCGGCTGCGCCGAGTTTGCATCGAACCAGGAAATTTCTCAGTTGCGGACGACGATTCCGAAGTGCAGACCACGCTACACATTTTTCAAGTAAAAAACATCCCTAAAAATCCCTTCTCCCAACCTGCTAAACCTACTCCCGAGGTGTATATTCATTCTTCCACCCTTCCTCGTTTCTGTGCTGGGGGGCGGAGGGGGAGGGGGTAGTCATTATCATGCAACGGTCGTAGTCGTATGACCATAGACCTACAGTAACCCTCACCTTTGCCATCTCCACCGCCGGCCCGCCGCTCTTCTCCCGAGGAAGCTTTCGCCTGCAACAAAACCTCTTGCTCGTACTCTCCGACCTGGAGATGACCAAGAGAACAGCGAAGCGAAATGAAAAAAACATCACCACAAACATACAATACCGCAGGGAGATATTACGGGGGGCCATAGTTAACAGGACCAAATATTGTTAGTAAAAATGGTTAAACATATAGGTTTTTATGTACACCATAGGTCCTGTTAACTATGGTCCCCCGTAATAGTAGAATGGGGGCAATAGTGGAAACAGGGAGGGGGGGGGGGGGGGGGCGGCGGCGGGGTAGCGGCAACAAGCAGGCGTTACTCATAACAGGGGAGGGGGGGGTCGTCGCGACAAATAACCCTACCCGCAAGGTTACCTTTGAATAAACAAACAGGGTAATCGCGCTTCTGAGCGATCAAAAGACGGCGCCGTAGACATTCAGGCAGCTTTCGCCGCGACACCGCGCGGTGAGCCCTGCTTGCCTCACGTTCGAATAACAAACAAAAAGACGCCGTTACTTGCAGCACCCCCCTATCTACGCAACGTGTCAATGGGGCATTTTTTCCACAGTGAGTGAGTGAGTGTCGTTCGTTCACTGCTGTATTGTCAGTACGGACTACAGTAGATCCTGGCGACAAGTTAACCCTTTTAGAGCTGCAGTGTCGTTTGGGGAACAAACCATTCCAATTCTAAGCAGTTTGTCCCCAAAACGGGACCGCGGTCCTAAAAGGGTCAACGCGATAAGCAACCTACTCATCGGACAGGTCATCAGCAGATGAAGCATCTAGATCATCTACGTATACCCCAACTTGCCGTTACGGCATGCTGAGCAGGATCTGTGCAGTACAGATAAAAAACAAGACACATGATCTACAGGACTTACCGTAGATCGTGCAGACTATACAGTTCCCACCCGGCAACCTGACTAATATCCAACACTTCAGGAACCTGCATGCCCTCAAAGATGGGAGATGATGAAGTGGACATTAATGACCTGTCTCATGTGTGAAGAACTCCATCGTGGCATTCTTTCCCCAACAACAAACACAATAGTATCTCGTAGGCCTCATATACCCTATCTCACAACAACAACAACAACAACAACAACAACAACAACGAAATAACAACAATTGCGCCGGTGATCAAACAAAACACCAGGACCCACCTCGTCCATGACGTCGAGGAGGGACCCTGATGAGACACGCCTCGAGCCGGGGGAAACCGCGTCTCGGATGGACGAGCCGCAGAGCGTGTACGCCAGCTCACTGGAGTCGTTCAGATCCATTCGGCTAGGTTACAAGAACGACGGGTAGCATGCATATGGATACACGAAATACAAAAAAGAAAAAGAGAAAACATGAACAGAGTTAGAGCGATAGCGCAAAATAAACGGGACACGTGCTGGGGTGGGAGAGGTATGGAGGGGAAACGCCACCCCCAAACCCCTTTCCAACCGCAAAAACGGTTTGACTTGAAGGCAAATATTAACAGTTTGTATCCGGCACCCGAAATAGCTCTCGATATCGCTAACGTTTCACCAGGTACCCGGTATGCATGCATCTCCAACCCCCGTTGAGGGTCAACATGTTGCTGAAAAAACAAAGATATAATAATCATCCACAAATACGCCAACTGTGAGTTCCGCCGATTGAGTGATTGACACTCAACCCTGCACGCTGCGTGATAATACCGCGGATTTTAACCAGATCGTTTTTGCAGCAATAAGCAGCAACAAGGTTAAGCGCCATTGATTTGACAACAAAAAAGCAGACCCAGAAAAAAAAAAATGCTGACGCAGGTAACATTGAAGTTTGGCCCACAACAACCTTCACCTTCTACTATCAATACAGCAAAAAACCTTCCACACTTATTCCAAGCAATTGTCTCGACAAACGAGGGCGCAGTTCATTCTAAAGCACTAACATTCACAGTTGCGATATTCACTCCACACGCTGGCCCAAAGCCCACGCCCCGCACACAAAACGCCACCCGCAACTCCCATTCAACGCAATCACAATCACCTGTCGTCATCCTTGTCGTTTCCATCTCCTCGACGATTCCCCTTTCCATCCACCTCGTCGCGGGTTTCAGCACCAGCCGCGGGCATCGACAGGGAAGTCGGACTGCCACCGCCCAAAAGAGTCGCGGCGGCAGCAGCCCCGCCGGCGACAGCGCGAGCGCTCATTGGCTGAGGGTTAATCGTGAAGTTTCCGGTGAGCTCCATGGACGAATCAGAGTCCTCCAATCCGCGCATCTGGCGGGTGTTGATCTGAACAACGCGCGTGAGGGACAAAACATTTATGTGATGAGTCGTGTAAAGGGAGGCTGATCAAGACGAGAAAGCATATACCAGCGAAATGTACAAAATCAAACAGAAAAACACACACACATACAAGTACCTGGTACCGTTCCAGGTTGCGTGCGTGCTACACGTAATTGCAGGGTGCAAAAGGGCAAAAATGGGAAATTTGTAGTAAAAGCGCTGCTACCTACGTATACAAGACACCTTCAATCCCAGAAACACTTTTACGGGGGGGGACAGTAATCAGGACCAAAAGTGCTCATTATTAGTGAAAATACCAGAACATAGAGATTTTTGTGTCCATGATGGGGCCCTGATTACTTCACTGGGTCATTCTACAACAGAGCAAACCACAGTCCCGTTTTGGGGACAAACCACTCAGATTCTAGGTAAGTTGTCCCCAAAGCGGGGCTGCTGTATCATAAGGGTGAAGAGGGGCTACCCACAGTGTTGCTGCAGCACATGTACCGGACACCTACTGATAGCAACGAGAAACAGGAAAGCTGCTCCGGGCTGGATTTCTTCCTCTTAAGAGAGTGTGTGCGTCCTAAACTAAAATTCAGTTATAAATGGCCCCCGAGTTTCTTATTTTTAGGATATCTTAGCGTGCCTTTCTTATTGCTGGTTATTCTACTCTTAATAGGTGTCCTGTACCGCGCACTACTCAAGGAAACACACGACAAAAAAGGGAAAACGATTGAAAAAAAGAAGAAAAAAAAAACAGAGAAGTGGGACTAGACCTATGCCAATGGTACAGCGAAGTTGCAATAAAAAGTTTGAATTTCAAAGATACCCGCCAAAAAAAATCAGAACACGCTTCCTATGGGTCACCTAAAAAAAAAAAAAAGTTTTTAACTTTTGGAAAAGCCCGAAAAAAACAAATCTGGGGCCGATGTTGGGCCAACATCGGCTTGAGAAAAACTCAGGCCGATCTTTGGTTCGAAGCGGCGAGATTCCGAGTCCTCGACAGACATCGATCAACAAAACCAACGATTGCGTCATGAATTCTGAACGGAGTGCGCTCGACCCACCCTAGGGTCAACATCTTCACACCATGGCCGGTGTCATGTGGCGGGAGCTGACCAGGCGTGTGATAAAAAAGTATTTGGCCGCTGGTTTGCACAAAACAGAAGACAAAACTTCTCCATCCGTCTCGAATGGCAAAAAAGAGACTTTTTTTCAGGTTTGGGAGGATACCGTACGACGCCGCCGGCAAGCTCTCGCCCCCTAGACCATGGATCCGCCTGATATCTTCGAGGCCGTCATCTATACTCGTTGGGCTTGCCAGATACCGAGTGGGTTGGCCGTGGGCTGAGTCTATGTCGAGATCGAGGGTCGATCGTCGCACGAGCTGGTTTCGATCACCGTGTTGACACTTTGCGACCAGAAAAACACAAATTGCGCCGCCTGCAGCCGTTGGGGAAAATAAAATAAAAAATAAAACATTTTTCTCTTTTTTTTATCCACAGCGGCGGTACGAGAAAATTTTCGGCTGTTTTTTTAAAGCCATATATTTGAAAAAAAACTTTTCAACTTCGCGTTTCCATTGGCATAGGTCTTACTGCACGAAAAAAAAAACGAATTTGGCGTTTGTTTTGGTTCGACTTGTTTTTAGTATACACTCCTCTGCCTGGGCCCGGAAAAGGGTAGTGTGGTGTCGGGAATTACATCCGCGTGCTCCCCCTGGAACTTTACGAACGGTAGACGAAAAAAACACCAAAGCCAATCCAACGAGGAGAGCAGGAACCCCAACCATACATACCCTGCAGCAAAGTTACAAACTTTCAAATTGCCCCAGAGCAGAAAAAAACACCACAAAAAACTCGAACCGGTGCGTAGCTCTCATACTAAAAAAACGAAAGTTCCGCAAGTACCACCCACCACCATGCCGGCGGCAGCAAGCACAAGTCCATGAATCAAACCCAGGAACCCTCGACACAAAAAAGATGGCGCATTCACGGAGAAGGACAGCTTCCGGGCACCCCATGCCCCGGAAAGCCGACGAGGCCACCACTTTAGAAACCTTCCACACAAAAAACAAATGGCGCACTCATGGATAAAAACAGGTTTTAAACACCCCCCCCTTCAACACGCTCATGCTTCAACTAAAAACCTTTGACACAAAAGAAAGCGCACTCACAGTGAAGGACATGTTCTGGGGGTCGCCCGCTCCAGCAGGCGCAGCAGCAGCATCAGCGCTAGCCCTCGCAGCCGGGCCCGAAATGCTCGCGTTGAGGTTGTCGATAGCACGGGAGGTCGAGTCGTCGTCTGAGTCGTAGGGGGATGGGTACATGTCCCCCCCCATGGCACGAACGCCTTCGGAGAATTCTAAAAAATAAAACATACCATGACAAAAATAAACAAAACAATAACGGGGTCGAGGGAGCGGGAGAAACGGGGGATTGGACAGGGGGGGCGGGGGAAGGCGGCAGGGTACGGGGGTAGGGTAAAGTGTAGAGCGAGAAACATGGCAAACAAGCAATACAAAAACAAATGGCGAGAGATGGTCTCGCTCGGCACATGATTATGGAAAATTCAAAGTTCACGAAATTTCCAAAGTATTACATGGATGTAGTGCGGCCAGCCCCCACTGACATTTCAAGTATCAAGCGAGTGATATAACCTGGTATATATAATGTATATTCCAATGAGCTATTGTGCCTACAATTGATTTAGCAGGCTGCGTACGGGGTAATTGAAAATATAGGCCACAATGTGCAATCTACACCATTGCAATAGGATCCTGAAAAAAATAATAGACTAATGTCTATAATTACCAGTGCACAAGGGTCTGCGCGAGGAAAAGAGGCATGTTTCGTGGACACACTGCTTGTGCGTAAGAGTTGGACCATCTTGAAGTATTACCTACTCCTCTTCGGGATAGAATATAAGGGTCGACCGCTTTGTGGACTTGAGAGGGAAACGTGGAAAATATCGAAAGGAAACGATTATCACAGTATCTATCGGCCATACCAAGCAGCCCGGGCGGCCGGCGTGTACAGGCAATAAGCACAACGCACAGCATTCGGATATATATACGTCATGCGCGCGGATTCGTGATGCTTGTGCTGCTGCCCCCCCCTCCATGGACTGTAAATACGATATCACCGAACTTCTGTCGTTTTATCGGTCGCAATGCCCAGGCCCCTAAATCGTTAATCACCTGCGATGCTCCGCCGGAGAGGGCTCTTGAGGGCGAGGCTGTCGCGGCGGCGGTTGCGCGAAGGGCTGCTCGCGTCGGCAAGAAAGCGGCACATAGAGGGGCGGGGAAACACACAGGGTAGGACAAACAGAAGGAGGAGGAGTAGGAGGAGGAGGGGAGCAAGAAAGGACAAAGAGGGGACGGGGGGGAGGAGGGCATGGGTGAAACAAAATTGAGGACATATAGCGGTGCGCACGCGCACAAGCATGGTTACCTCCACTACTGCCTTGCATAGGGTAATATATAACTATAGTATGATAGAGGAACACCGAAAACGAAATAACTCACTCGTAAAAAGCGGTGCGTTATGCGGCGGGTTCAAGCCGCGTTAACCCGATGAAATCCGAAACTACAGCAGGGCAACAACCCGCAGCCGCAAGCTTCAGACATGTTCCAGCAAAGCACAGTACCCCGACACACAGCACGGAACATCCCAGCACAGCCCGACACAGCACCCCACCGCATAATACGGAATGGCGCAGCCCAGAACCCCACCGCACAGCACGGAACAGCACAGCTCGAAACAGCACGAGTCAGTCCAGCCCAGCCGAGTTCAGCCCGGCTGACCCAAGCCGAGTACGACACTGCACTCCTTCACCAACAATCTTCATGACACCCACCTAGTGAAAGCTGCAATAGACGTCGCGCCCCTGTCCTCCCCACCCTTCTGCTTCTCCTTCCTCTCTTCCGCGACAGCAACATCATGACCATCATCATCATCATCATCATCAGAGTGGTTTATGCTGTCGAAGCCAGCGTACTCTCCGTCATCCAGCGCCGGAGCAACCCCGTCCCACTCGGCAAGCTGTGCGCTATTCGCCGCGGTATCCTCGTCCTCGTCGGTGTCATCCTCCGGGCCCTTCTCTAGCGGGAACAGGCTCTGCGCGCAAAACGCGACGCACCCAAAAAAATAAAAAAAAAGTCACGGACGCAGAACCAAAGGAGAAATGGGAACGGTTAGGCCAAAACGGCAAAAACAGCCGCTTAATAAAGAATATATACATATACGCCCCCAACTTCAGCACTATTACGGGGAACTAAAATAAATAAGACCAAATATTGTTATTAAATAGTAAATGTAGGTAAACGTTTGGGTTTTTTTTGTGTACCATATGTCCTACTAACTCTGGTCCCCCGAAATAGCCCAAAACAACTAAAACAACCAAAACAAAGCCAACGCCAAGCTCTGAACAAAGCAGGCCGCGCAAAAGTGGATGGTCCATATGCAAAGACGCACCGCACAAGAAAGTCGGGAAACAGTTAACCCCATGGAACCAGCTATATATGTCAGGACATTACAGCTTCGAGCGTTGCCGAGTCCTTCACAACTTCAGCACATCCTTGTCCAGAACCCCCAAGGACGACAAAAAACGTGATAACTTCGCCACATGTCAACATCACACCAGTGGCACCAAAACAATCAACCAACAATTTTCATCCCCCCACCCCCGCCCCCCCCAGGCCCAACAAACATCCCACCTTCGCATCTCGGCTGGGCATGGGCGTCAGCCTGTTGGACGGGCTCGAATGATTAAACTCAGCAGCCATCGGCGCGCCGAACATCACGCGCCGCGGGGTCTCAAGACCACCACTCACACCCACGCCCCCGGCACCGGCACCGGCCCCGCCCCCCACCGCCACCCCGCCCGCTGCGCCCGGAGTCTCAACTTCTGCAGCACTCGAAGACGGGCGCGCGGCCAGCCGCGAGGGAGGCGAGCGCCACCTGTTGGTTCGGCTCTCGGGGGCGCCGCCGGCACCGTCAGCATCGCCACCACCACCTTTTGCGTTGCTTGGGGTAAACAGAGATGCTCCGTCCGACACCGAAGACGCACCACCACGACCGCCACCACCAACGCCGACACTGTCGGCGCCACGGACGCGTTTCCTGGAACTGAGGCAGCTTTTGAGGCGGCCGCGAGCGGACTCGGGGGCCGGGCGGGATGTGGCGGGTAGCTGACGAAAGGAGGGACAAAAAAAAAACGAAAACGTGGGGAGGAGGGGGAGGGAGTCGGCTCAACCCTATAAAATGCCGCGAACATTTTGCAACACTCATTCCTTAGTATCTTAAAAAAACGCGTACGAGGCATACAAAATAGCCGCCTAGCCGGGCGGGCGGTCGGCTTACCTTTGGTCCGGGTGACATAGCCACGGATTCGGATGCTCTCCTCTTGGGAGCTGCACGGGGAGACGCGAATCCCACATCCACCTTGTCCATATCTCCAGGTTTTCGTCCACCGTTATTCTTCGTAGCGGACAGTGGGCTCTTTGAACGCGTTCGGCGCGCCACCGGCGGCGAAGGCGTTGACATCACCGGCGACGGGGTTTCCGGGGGAGCTGGTGCGAGCATGGCAAGGGGGCGGGGAGAATCACATGCAAGCGAACCACAAGACGCATCAATAATACAGGTACATTCTCGGCCTCCTCGTAAGAAAGAAGCCTGAAATCAGATGTCAGGCTGTTTCTTATGCGGGTCGGATTTTGAGCTTCAAACTTTGACCAGATCGTATTTCCAGCTGTGAAGTTCGCAAATCGAAACAGTCTTCCTATGTGAAGAAAACGGATTAATCGTACGTGCAGAGATTCGAGCAAACGCCGACACCAACTGTTGCTGTGGTCTGGCCCCGCGAAGATACGCGCCTAGTGCGTTGCACTGGGAGTAGGACCCAAGTGCTCGAACGCACGCTGACTGCCTCTGGGCTGGCGGCGAAGAGAAGTGCCGAGTGCGATCGAGTCACGGTGTCTTGGAAATTTGTATATTAACAGAATGAAGCGTCGGAACCCAGCACGCTGACTGACTGTCTGACGGACTGCTGCTCCTATAGTCTACAAGAACGCATTCACGGACAGGCGCGCGCCGAGTGCACTTCCCTCGAGCCCACGCCAACCGACTATAGTCTCGCCACGGAGAAACGCGCCGACCGCCGACTACGCGTCGGGCACGGAGCAACGTCGCTGTGTCAACATCCAACTCATCAAACATTCTGCTTCTGCTTGCTTGCGTGGACAACATCTTGAATTTAGAGACAATGCCCTTTTTTCGATTCGAAAATCTGAATACCCAAGTCGTCGATTTTAGGGCCACAATCTGACGACTAGGGCCATCGGATTCCCAGAGCGAAAAAAATCCGGTTCGATTTTGCACATTCGGACTGCAAAGGCAGGTGTTTTCATTTTCGGGATCCAAAAATACAAATCTGAAGCTCGAAATCAAATCGCACAGGAAACAGCCTGAGCGGGTGCTTCCACTTCGGGCATCGACAAATACAAACCTGGAGCTGGAATCTTCCGGCATAAGAAACAGCCGCGGGTCCAAACATCCTCACTCTGGGGCAGCGAGAATGGGGTAGATTTTTTTACAATTTTCACAAACGGCAACCGCTTAGGCTACGTACTTTCGTAAAGTATTGTTTTCGTTTTAAGACTAGATTTTATGTTTCTTTTTTTCCCACAGTACGCTAGATTTTCTCACGAGAGGCCGGTACAGCTGCAAAGGGTAATAGGACCGCACCAAAGTCGGAGGCGATACGAAACGCGCGAGAACACCCCCTCTCCTTCTCAATCAACCAAACGCTCAGCACGGACAGCGCCCAGAAAAAATATGATACTGCACTACAACACTACTGGCTGAAGCTGTTGTGTTCTCATTCACATGAACATCCAGTGTCTCAACACTGCTTCTTCATCCCAGAGAGACAAGTAACACTCTGGACGAAAAATGTAAGGACCGTTTTTTTTACGTTAACCCTCCCGGGATTTGAGGGTCATTCTTCTCGGAGAGCTTTTTTCCTCCTAATTTTTTCACACTTTTTTCGCGCAATTTTTCAATCTTCCATATTTTCCTGTTTTTTTTTTTCAAAATTTTGGAATGTTAACGAACTTGATATTTTTAGTTCTGGAGAATTTCACGAATATTGACAGAACGCCTCCGTATATTGATACAGCATCTCCAATTATTTCCAAACTTTGGAAATTATGGAAAAAACGCTCTCCGATAAGAATGAACCTGACAAGGGGAAACTGACGAAAAAAACTGGCAACTGCAGCCACGCCTATTGCGTGATTGAGGGATGATACAGAATGCTGGCAGAGTTAACAAAATGCAAGGGATCGTACGGCCCGGGCGCAGCACGGTCCTACCGGTAATGCTGGGCGATCACGCTGCTCCCAGACAGCAGGAGGTGATAACACCAAAGTTGTCATTGTTTTAGTCGCATATGCGCAACGCTTCAAAAAAATGTACGAAGGAACGTATACTCGTAGTGCTAATCAGAACATAGTCGATTGCTCCGGTGGTCCAGTAGTTACTCTCGAAGCCTGCTAGAGTCGGTCTTGTAGTTCAAAATTCCACCGCGGTGAGCCTTTGACTTTATGTACAAGAAAAAAAAAATCAAGGAATCATCTGCGGAGAGGGCCTATTAATAGCGGCGTGGGTATATTAGACGCCAGTACTAATGCGAGTCAGCGAGGGAAGAACGGGCCGCACTCTTCTCTTCTCGCGATCAAAATGCAAGGGACGAACCGCAGTGGGGACAAGGGAGACAAGAAGGCCAAAGATTAAAAAAATGGGATGAATAAATAACTAAATCAATAAATGAAATATATCTACATAAATAAATAAAAGAAAAAAAAAAAAAAAACATATATATACGGTAGGTAAAGATAGGGGGATACACGATGGCGTTGGGGGGCCCATCCTGGGTTGTGATTACTCTATACTACTACCAGGTATGCCCTATATGCTGCAATATGAATAGGATAGTTTCATGCGGGCGGTAAGAAGGTACGCAAGCACCACCAACAACAAGGGCCGCAAACCACGCAAGACGACACATCCGGTCGGACGAATTTCCCAGTCAATCTTCCGGGCAACGGGCCAAGTAGAAATGCGAATAATACCGAGACACGCGTCTATAAACAGCTATCGACGAGACAGTTACCACACCTACCGTGAGACAGATCAGATAGGTCATGATCTAAATCATTCAGTTCCTTGCTTGTCGTTGCGAAAGGTTGCGTAGGATCTGCACGGCACAGATCAAACCAAGGAAACACGTGCTAGACCGGGCAGATCACGCGGGCCTCACCCGGCAACGGGAGTCAGATCATAAAACATCGGGAAAACATCTGCCTTGCGAAATCTAGATAATGAACAGTAGGAATGATCTATCTGATCTGTGGGCAATCTGTCTGAGATGCGGGTCTTTCCACCGCCACCACTTCCGTTGCATGTGCTCCCCCCCCCATGTTTCGGCGTCCGAGGGGGGGTGTTATCTAATCGCCCGTGTTATAGTGTGATACTGCTATACCGTAGCTCACCGTCGACGGGCGAGGGGGCATCGCTTTCTCCAGAGGAAGGCGGCTGCACTTCCAACGACTCTGCTGTGCCACGCCTGTCCTGCCCGTTCCTCGCCTGAGATCACGGCAGCAGCGTAACGAGGCGGGACGGAAGGGGGTGGGGGGAGAGCAAAAGCAACACACCAGCTCAGGAAAATGAAAAATCGTGAAAAAACAAGACTAGACAATACCCCATACTGATATACTTGTACTATTATTATAAATAGTGCACCGGGTATAAAATGGACGCGTTTCTAACTCTGTATTCTTACGGGGGACCATATTAAATAGGACCTATTGCACATACAAAAAACTATATATTTCGCTATTTTCACTAACAACATTAGGTCCTAATTACCATCGCACATACAAAAAACTATATATTTCGCTATGTTCACTAACAACATTAGGTCCTAATTACCATGCCCCCCCGTAGTACTACGTAAGCACCTTCGTGAAACATTAAAAACAAAACAGACACTCGACGCGCACGAGGTGGCCAGCAGTAGCACCTTCATCCTTTACACACCAGATTCCGCCAGAGACAAAGGGCCTGACAAAAACGCAACGCTTTCGGACTTTGCCTGCCTAGCGTGCGTAACCTGTGGTTTCAATCCGCCGAGACCGCGAGTGCTACAGTCAACAAACCACCGAAACTTCGATCTACGGCTCACTATCTAACCAACGCACACCACCCAAACTTACCAATCACCATCAACCAACTATCGCACCAAAGTTGCATCCAGCCATGGCACGTTACCCGCACCCCTAAACTACCCCCTTTCCCCTAATAACCCCCGTCCTTCGCCTACCAACTGCCTTTCACCTCCACATGAGTACACCCCCCCCTCCCCTGTAAATTAACCCCCCCCCAACGGCCATACGACTATGACCATGCATGACATCGAGTACCACTCCCCCCGTTCAATATCCTCCTTCGCCTGCGAATTCGCACCCACCTCCACATGAATACACTCCTTTCCCTCCAAAGCAATCCCTCCCCCTCAACTCCCAAATAATTCACTCCCCCTCCCCCGTAAATCAACCCCACCCCTCTCCCCACCAACACTCCCCTCCTTCACCTGCCAACTCCCGCCTACCTCCATTTCGTCATCATCCTCGTCCAGATCCCGCATGAGCATATCTAGAGTAGAAGGAGACGCCGTGGATCGCCTGTCGTCTTTCCTCGTCTTCGTCGACTTCATGTTCGGCGACGAGAACACAAACTCGTCGGCCTTCACAGCAGCAGCCGATGCCGCATTGCCTCCTTGCTCCGGAGTGCGTTGGTCGTTCGGAGAATTCATGGAAAACGACGAAGAGCCGCGGCTGCACGAGCGCATATACGTAGATCAGGGAAGGGGGGGGGGGGGGGGGGGGGGTAGGGGTACTCATGTCATGCATGCCCGTGGTCGTGTGATCATAGACCCTCGCATTCCGACAATGCCGGGACTGAGGGAAGGGGGGATAACTATGTGCGCGGCCCTCGCTAAAGAAACACATCTGGTATTGATTGCTCCGGAGTGTCTTGATAATTGGAAGATTTCGGTGAAAACTACGAAGAGTGGCGCGGCTGCAATGTGCGGACACCAGGAGGCCGGCGGGGGGTCAGCGGCCCCTTGCCAATAAAACAAATATATTAATAGTATTTCAATAAAGCACCTGGTAGTAAAATACGGAAGGTGGTAACAATCGGACACAAATCGATCAGTCTTCTGAATTCCGCAATGCTGTACACAGCTAATAACAAAACACAAGGTAACGACGAGAGCATTATCAGGAGATGCCCAGTACCATTAGTAAATAGTCTGTGCAAGGACGTTCATACATGTTCCTGGTGGTTTCCTATGGCTGAATATGACCGGCAAAAAATATATATCTATGAAGAATAGCTGTGCATTTAAACTTTGTACCGTACGGACTGGCTGGGATTCACACCGAAACAGGCATACCAGGTATGCTAGGAAAATTTCGGCACCGAAGGGCTTGCAGAGAAGCATTCGTACTCCCATTGTGTGGGAAGGGATTCCCGTAGTATTAACAGTAGTACTACCACGAGTAAATACTAGTTACTGTAAATACTCGTAGCTCTTGCCACAAAAAACAAAGCAAAACACCTTCGAGCACCAAAAACCCAGGCAGTACTCTCAGCCACGTCACCTGGAGGCTATCGAGGCAGGCGTAGATGAGGCATTGGACCCCTCTTCCATCGACGGCGGCGACAACCTGCCTTTACCATCTTCGCCCATGCCGGGGCTGTCGTCGTCCCCGGAACAGGCAGAAGAGGGAGCGGAAGGGGAGGCCAAGTCTCCGATAACGTCTTCGAAGTCGTGTCGCCCGCAAGTAAGGCGACGCTGTGCATCACGTCATTTCACCCGTCGGTGGTACGAGAACGGCCATTCAGAGACACGAGCCGAGGGACAGCGCAAGACGTAAGATGAGAACATACGAGACGCGATATGATCTACGAGACGAGGCTACAGGACAAGACACGAGATGAGAGAACACGAGACCCAATACGATAGACGAGACGAGACACAAGGCGATAAGCAAGGCAAGACGCAAGATGAGGGAAGACAAGACACAACACGATGCCAGGTACACGAGACAGGAAACAAGACGTAACCCAAGGCAAGACGAGACACAATTCGTTAACAACGCAAGACAAGACACAATTCGATACACACGACAAGACGAGACACAAATACGATACACAAGGCACGACGCGAGAGATGGGAGCCGAGCTGTGACACAAGACGAGGCGCAAGATGGGCCAAGGCGAGTCAACATACGATACAAAGGGCAAGACACGAGAGTCGATGCCACGAGCGACGAGACACAAGGCGAGACACAAAGACGAGAACAAACACGACACACGAGATAAAAGACGAAAGGGGAGCCACGACTGGGAAGACACAAAACGAGACACAAGTCTCCAAACAAACGACAAGCAATAGAGCAAAACGTAGGCAACTCTAACCCCATACAAACTCTGCACAGGCATGACAGCGTGTCCCCAAAACGCGAATACAGCCCCGAAGGGTAAAACAGAAACAAAAGTAACACAGGCCCCCGCCCAAGCCAAGCCACCAATATCGTCACCACCAACACCCACGATTAATATTAATACCACTACTACTAATATTAATAGGTGTCTACTAGGGCAGGATACTACAGTAGCACCGACTGTTTTGGAGGCGACGTCCTCAATACTCCCGCCAATACACAGATTTTGATATCAAAAAGACGCGAAACCTCGGCCTATCGTGGCTATTGTTCGAAAAATACCGAAAGAACTAAAATGGAATTAACGATATTTGGTAGTTCCTCGGTACCCTTAACCCTTTTAGGCCTGTAGTCCCGTTTTGGGGACAAACTACTTAGAATTCGACTGATTTGTCCTCGAAACGGTACTGCAGTTCTAAATGGGCTAACCCGGTTCGCCAGAAAATGTTTTGGCCAAAAACAAGTACAGCAGTGCCCCCTATCAGCCCTATCGTAGCCATTTTTATTCTCACCTCTTCAGCTGGCGAGTCGGGGCCGTTACCATCGGCATCATCGTACAGTCGGGCAAGGGTTTTACCCCTCAGCGCCGACCCATCAGCGACCGACTGGTCCAAACCCCCACCGGGAGACGGCGTGCACTCCAGCAACCCGAGCACAGACCCGACGCTCGACGCCCCCACGCTCTCCCGCCGGTCCAAGTTTCGCCCCCCACCACCCCCACGTCCACTCCCGCCGGCGACACCATCACGAGGGGTAGACGCCCGACCCTCCACGTCAAGCGTCGACCCGTCCACCTCATATCGCGCAGAAGTGTCCTCCGTGCTGCGGTCGAACAGGCCTAGCAGCTCCGGAACACTCGCGGTCTCCCCGCTGTCCCTACGCTCGTCTACGCTATAAGAACCCTTGCGAGGCAGGGAGTCAGCCTCACCACCCGCACCACCCAGCGTCGGGGACTGCTCTGAGGCGCCACCCGCGACACCGTTCCCGGCGAGCTCGACCCCAGAAGGGTAACGAACCGCTCCTTTAGCATCGACGTCGACGGAGTTCGAGGTAGCGGGCGGCGTCGTCGAGTCCGGGGTATTGAGCAGGTCCTGGACATCCGTGAAGTCGGCAGTCTCGCGGCGGGAGGAGCGCTTCAGTTTTTTGCGGGCGGAAGACTCAGGCGTTTCGTCAGCGTCGAGCATTCGGACAGCCTATGAAGACGCGGCAGGAAACACAAGCAGGAAGAGACGCACGATAGTAGTGAAGGGTGCAACGGGACAAGGGGACAAAGATGGCGTGAATCGTCCGACCACGAATCTGCGAAACAGTGTAAAACAAAAATGCGCAGATCTAACATCTAACCCTGCATCAAAGTCGCAATAAGGTTTTTTTAAGGACATTTCCGCAAATCGTTGGGTACGGCGCTCGTGGGTTCGACGAAATACCTACAGCTTTCTGGTGGGGATTGAAATGTATATATATATATAATCTGCAGTCGACCGAAGGGTACCGTAAAACACTATCACACTAGGGTGATAACATAATCCAACCACCCGCGACGAATTTCCGAACGGGGTTTCTCCCAAACAAGGCCGGCCGACAAAACAAAAATGGTGGCTAAAGATAATATCCCGTCGAGACCTCTGGAAAGACGCGTGCATCGCTCGGCGTATTCAGAACGCCCTACTCGTTGTCGAGAAAATCGGCTCCGAAGCTCGTCCAAGGGGGTGTGTTATCTTATCACCCTAGTGTGATAGTGTTACCACTCTGTCCCGAAAAGTAAGGTTCGTTTCGATTAAGCATTAATGTACAAATGGTCCTTATAGCTGGGGTACAGAAGTACCCGTACCTGGTATACAGCAGTAGAGGGGCGTGAAAAGTGGCATCTTGTCGGATACGGACCGTAGGGCAGAGCGGTACAGATACTACACCGGTTAACTATTAGCAGTACGAGCATAGGAGATCGGTCTTTCAGGGCCCGCTAAGGCCTCGGTTCGCCGTAATATGTTGGTTTGAGTGTAGGGGGGCGGTCAGTGAAAAGAAACGAAACCCAGTCGCCTGGTATTTTCGAAGGAGAAAAGACCAATCAGCAGTCTATGTATCAGGTATTGCTGACGCGAAACGGCAGCATTACCTTGAGCTTCAAGACTAAACAAAGTGCCGTTCATGCAGCAAGTCAGCAGTCAAACCGCGGCGAAACAAAAACATAATAGTTCTAATCACCAACCGATCAAGGCTTCATTCGAGCATCGCATTGCACGACGGAGCTCATGGCCCGTGCGCGCCAAGGTGTCGAACACCTACCCAAGCTTCCAAGGTGTACAATATCGCCCGCAGCCTCACCTGCCCCCCTGTCCGTTCCTCCGCATCCCATCGGGCGTCATGTCCAGCAAAACCAGCACCACCTCCGTCATCTCCGCTGTCATCACTATCCTCATCGGTGTCGCTGTCATCGCGCTGCCCGTTCGAGGCCTCGCCGTCACCGTCCTCCCCCCAACCAGAGGCAGCCTCGCCGATTTCAGTGACGGTCATAACGGGCGACGGGCTGTCCAGAGACCCAAGCAGCGACTCAACCGTCAGCTTCTCCGCGGTGCACCTTCTGCTCGACCGCTCTTTGCTACTCATAGTCTTGACACCACCACCGCCGCCCTCGACCTCGATCACAGCTTTGCCCACCTCGATCACCTCATCTTGCCTTTGGTCTCTGGCACTACCGGGTTGAACCTCACCGGCACCCCCACGACTGCTAACGGCGTCAAGATCGTCGTTGACAGACAGCTCCGCCAGCAGGTCGCCAACGTCACCCGTTTCCCCCCCTACACTATCGTCACCACCATAGTTATTGCGGACACCCTTTTCGGAGGAGCCTCCTGGTGCTGCGGCGGCGGCGTTGCTCATTGGCTGGGGGGAGGGCCGCTCCGGAGGCACGAGGCCCTTCAGAGGAACCTGCGTGTCACGCCGGAGGAAGAAAAGGGAATAAAAAAGACTGAGAGAGCAACAGCACAAAGTTCACCACGACAGAGCATTCGCCATTCTTATGTATCTCTTTTGGAACTGCAACTACTGTGCATAAACGAATATTGAACGACAAGCCCACGTAATATGTCCTCAAACACACACAAAGAAATATCTAATTTTAAATGCAAGTAAGATGTGCTCAAATAGGGAGCGCAGTAATGGCAAACAAAAAAACAAGGTGCAGTGAAGCACCGAATAATGCCGCGAACTACGCCGTGCGTGGGAAACGACAACACGTGACGAAAAAAACGCAAGCACCCCACCAGTACCGTCGGGGTCGCAGCTGCTCAAAACCTGGAGTGAACGATTTATTGTCGTACCAATACTATAGCTCGAACAACGCCGTACCACGGCATCCGACTTCTTCGAACTACTTGTACATCAGCAATGGGCCGGGAACTCTTACGCGTGTACATTTCCTATGTAGCTTCCATGGCCTCGCCGGGATCTGAGCGCGTTCCTTCATCTACTCTAAGAGTAATAAAATACCGAGCCAAGTTTTGCGTGCACCCTTAACGTTTATGATGCCGGTAATTTACCCAACCCAAGCATCAATCTCGTATCGAGGAGGCCCTTGCTTCTCGAAGCGTATCGTCAACCGCACTCTTAACATACCGACTTGAAGTGCAATCGACAACCCAAAACTACAGGCGTCACCACCTTCGCGGCAGCACTGCAGAGCACGACGACTAAAGCACGATGACCCAACCAGGCACACCGCGGAACGAAACCGCCAACAGAACACGAACCCAAGAACAGCAAAAACGAAAAGTCGCCAGACCCCCGACACATCAGCAATACGACCATTTGAACACAGTAATAGTAGTATCTTACCGCCTCGGGTGTAGGTACCGCATAGTCCTCCCAAGAAGCCGCAGGCGTCCTCGATGGGTCAAGGTTAATCGATCGCCGTGGCCTCCGCGCAGGGGGCTTTGGCTTAGCGCTTACGGGCCTAGACACCTTCCCGCCACCACCACCGACATCCCCACTGCTACCACTGCCAGCGGAGCCGCCCTCGCCAACCCTAGCCGGGCCCCCAAGCGGCACCGAAGGTGGCGCCGCAAGCCGAGCCCCTTGGCCATCGCGCCCGGGCTTCTGGTTGCTGTGGCGCCGAGCCCTGGGACGGGCGGAGGGTTTCGCACCGTCATCCCGAGGAGGCGTTTCCGTCTCCGTCAAGCCATTCTGCACCAGCGTCATGAGTGACGAAAAGTCGGCGGTCTCCTCGCCTTGTCGGCCCTTAGCGGCGACTGCGTGGAGTTGGTCGCTGGCGTTGTCAGCATGCAAGGCAGTACTGCTGGCCGTGCTCTCGTCGAGGAGAGAGTTGATGATCGAGAAGTCAGCCGTATCCCGGCGCTTGTGCCCGAGTTTGTGTCCATTTCGGGCCGAGGGGGTGGCTGGTTCTTCGGCAGTCTCGTTGCCCCCCGCCCGCTTGCTTCCCTTCGGCGAGGCTAGGCTTTGCAGCACATCGGCCAGCGCCATCTTGTCTGCCGTTAGTCTGTGAGAACGAACGACCGGTCATTGACAAGCAACTACTCCGTTAATAATATACCTGGTACCTACTAGAAAAACGGCGCGAACATCGCATCCCGCGCGTCGGTGACAACACAGCAACCTGGGCACCCTGTGAAATAATGAAAGCAATCATCGTGTCGAACCTAATGTGTACCTGGTACTACAACCTACGTAGCACTCTCTGGAAAATAAAATGGTCGCGTACTAAAATACCGGCCTCAAATAAGGGTACGCGTACTAAATATTAATATTAATACTGCCTGTACTTTATTTTACGTATAGACCATTCGTAAATAAAGTAAATAAAACACAACCTCAAAACGCACCTGCGCGAGGTATTGCCCCCCTTGCGGGACCCTCCGTGCGTGTTCGACGTTGCCCCTGCCCCAGCGGCGAGCTTCGCACGCTTCGACGCGCCTTTTCCCCCCGCCAACGACCGCCCCTGTGCATTGCTGCCGCTGTTGATGCCCTTTTCCCCCAGGGCAGAAGCAGCCTGCGTGCGTGCCAGGCGACGGTTTCGGTTTGGATGAGGCTACTCAGGGGTTATAGGGTTGACAGCAGTACAGGTTGTAGTACTATCTGTTGTACCAGAACAGCAGTAGCAGACAGGAGGCGTTTCGCGTCAACATACTACTGTAGGCACCAACAGCAAGAATCATCACACTACCGGTATTATTTACGGTCCACTACAGCTGTACTAAAATACCATTCGTCTGTTTGGTATAATAAGGTGTACGTGACTTGTGCACGAGTACGAGAACTACTTCAGGCCGCACCGCCAGTTCGTAAGCCCGTGCCGCACCGAGCGCGGGCCGCCAAGGCAAACGGCAACGCGTTTCGTCGGTTGTAATGCCCACCTTTCCACCTTCCCTACTCCAGACCCAAGCCAAAAAACGGAGCCGTAACGGCCAGCACAGAGCGGCCGTTCCGCCACAACACGGGACGCCTTGTCATCGTCGCTGTCTACCTCATCAACATCATCACCCATGAGGGAACGAATGAAAGGCCGGCCGACTAGCAAGAACAAACGCTCGGGCTAGTCTCGCTCGCGGTATGTGTCGAGCAGAGGGGATCGTCACACCAACACTACTCGTACTCAATTATACTCGGACTCGAACGGGATTGACTATCGCACGTAGACTGAACATATACTGCTGTATGTACGCACGAACAAGCACGAACATGTGAATGGTGGAGCGTTGCACTCTATACTGCAGGTTTTGCCTCCGTTTTTAGAGCACGTTGCATCAGAAGGGGGCGCACATCGCAGCTACAGCAACTACTGCTCTGTATGTAGCACACAAAGCACCCGTGCTGCAGTTGGATACGTCGGCAACGGCGTCGGAAATACCAGTCTGCGGTAACAAATACGTAACCAAACCGAAAATCGCCGTTGCCATTGCACGCCAACTTGCCCATCACGGGCAATATAATTATGCAGCTGCTGTTAATGGGAAATTGAACACGGCCGGGCGCGTAGAAAACAGAGAGACGCAGCCAGCACTCAATCGTGCACGGTCTCCACCGGCCGCAGCAGAACAGCCGCATGCCAGCACCCGGTTGCATCAACGCTTCAGCGCCTCTGTTGTGTTGGAAGTAGAGCAAGCAACAGCAAGCAACACCCGGCAGTACGAGGTGGTGTCACAGCTGACAGCGTGATATTTGCAATTTTACGTCTTGAATTTACAAACAGCACTTCACCTGGCCACGAGGTGAATCCATTCCTTGAGCGTCGCGAGCTAGCTCCGCCAGGGGGGAAACGTTCGAAACTCGGCGGCTCGCCTTCCCTTTCGCCTGTGCCGAACCAAAGCAACCGGACAACTTTTAGCAGGGTGGTGCTCAAATCGGAGGAGAGAGCGAGGCGCGACGCTCGCACGAAAACGCGACACAGGTAGCAAAAATGGGAATAGACGCAAAACTAACGTCCATCGTGTTCTAACCTAAGACCGACTGGGGGCCTTAGTCCCCACGCGAGGAGAGGGGCCGGGCCTACTGCCACGAGGAAGAGCGTAACATGAGCTGCAGACGTGCAACGGCGGCTGCAGGTGGTGACAGCGACAGAGCCGCGCTCGGTTGTTCACAGTTTGTTGATTTGACTGCTGCTGCTATGCGATTTCTACCATGAAGCTGAAGGGAATTTATCGAGTGGAGCATCTCGCCAACTACTCCACGGTGAGAAGAATGAGGACTGAGGAGGCTTACCGGTGATGATCCCTCGTTCCGCATCGCGTTTTCGTCCACGACCTCCATCCTCCTCGTCGCGAGGCACACAGGCTTCGCGAGCTAGACCCGTGTCGAGATAATGACTTTCGTCGAGAAAAAATATTGCCAACGGCCGACCAAATAGTACGGCCACATTTGATGGAAACCGGGGTTTGTACTTAAACGACCCCATGCGGCGATGGCGATTGCACCACACGGCGCGTTGTATCGAAGACGAGGCCCTTTGCAGCATTCTAATATCAGCACGCACAGCGCCAAAGTGGGTGGAGAAGCCGACACCTTACGAGAAGCAGGGTAGGCTGCTGTCTAGCCAGCTCAGACCGGATCAGGACCAGGTGCGTTTGTGCGGTGACCGTGTGACTTTGCAAGTCAGCCTCTCGAAAAAAGTGTTCCAAAATAATTATTGATTTGTTCTGTCCTAGATCACGTGTTGCACCTCACAGAGCCTGCGAGCTCCCCGACTGCCCTTGAGGTCTTACCATTGGGTTAAGCTACCGTCTAAGCTGTGGATCTCGTTCGTCAAAGCTGTCGTCGGCTGTATCGTATCTCGCGGCAGAGGTCCGGCATGGGCAATTTGTGTATAAAGCAGCAGCAAATCAACGACCACGACGTGCCTGCTTGTATATCGCGTGACAAACGACGGTTGGTGAGGCAATTGACGCTGTAGCCGACCATGGGGAGTATGCGAGTATGGCCTTTCCTCTATGCAGCCCGTGAATCATGGTCTGCTGCGACGGTGGCGATCACTTCTGGAGGGGTCGCTGCTGAGGTAAATCAGCAAATCAGCATTACAAAAACATAATGTATTGTGTACGAGCTCCGTCTGTGGGACAGGTTTCCTCGTGCGAGGAAAAAAGGCGGTGCGATTCACGACGGTGTCCAATTGGCCAAATTGAGCTTCCGTTTCCATGCCACGCAGCGCCGACATCCGTTTCAGGGCGTCGAGGGCATTCTCCGTGACAGGAGCAGCGCCCCTCCTGTTTAGCTCGTGTTCCGTAGCGTCAGCATTCGAACTAGTGCTGTGGAATTTGTGGTGAGAAAATCGTCACTTTCGTACGTATAAAAGGCGGCGAGTATTTGGTGCAGGCAGACAGGCAGCCAAGCAATCATGTTGAGCTCTCTCTTTCACGTCTGTCTCATCTCATGCTCAGAGGCATCGTCATCGTCATCGCGGAACGGCGCGTGCGTTGTTCATAATCAGCGCATCGCGGGATTTTTGTCTCTGATGACATCATATTTTTCTGCTCTCAGGTCGTGCTCGAAAATGTAGGATTCCAACTGGTGCCATGCGCAGTGGTTGTTGGCGGCCACTTGATGCTGGGATAGAATAGAGGCTTCAGTTGACCAGAACAGGAGGAGGGACCACGGGACACCGTAACGCGAAAGCGACCGACATGCCCCGATTTCACCAGAACAGGAGGAGGACCAGAGGACACCGTGAAGTGAACGCGACCGACATGCCCCGGCCTCTGTCTTTTCGAGGATTTTCGCATGTATCCTGACTGGTACAGCAGTGCTTGTGCTGTACAGCAGTACAGGGTACAACCGTAGTAATCGCGTTGTTGTAGAGCAACTTGAGCCTTGAGAACGTGCCTTCCCAGCACACTTGGGGTGTTGTGTCTACCAGTATATCTCGGCCCTTGGGCGAGTCGCCTAGATAACTACATTTATACGAGGACAGCACCCCAGGTGTATACCAGGCACAGATTCAAGACAGCATTCTACCACGTACAGGAGTACAAGCCGTACGTACACCGGTGGGCAGGCATGTGCAGCACTGGCTAATATCGTGTGAGCTTTGTGCCTGATATTGGCCATCGCACTCTCCATCACAATGCATTCGACTTGAAGCAGAGTATTCAATCGGAGCTTTCACTCGAGCGCATGCCCTACGAGCAAGTGTCGTCAGTGCAAATTACCACATATTGTCGCTGCTGCTGCTGCTGCTTGCTGTCGCCGCCACCGCCGCCGCGGCACGCCCTTGCCCAAGGGCACACCGGAAACAATTTCCCTGATATGATACCCGGCTGGTGGACCTGCCTCAAGTATCTCGTACCGGTATCACATGGCAAGCCCTATATAGCTGCTGTTGCGTACCAGGTAGTTCTTATACTGCTGTTGTTCCGTTTATCAACCGCGTGCCGCCATTTGTGTCCGCCCGGTGCGTGTATCGACAGATACAACGAGTGAAACTGCTCTGGTGCTACAGAAGGTAGTGATAGGCGCCAACAAGGAGAGGAAGCCACCTTGTGCGATGGGTCCTGTCATCGACCCCCGCCTCTGCGTTACGTGCTCCGCCCCGACGAACATCGCGGTCATCAAGTACTGGGGCAAGGACAGCATAGCCCTCAACACTCCCATCAACTCCTCCGCCAGCGTCACTCTCTGCCAGGTTCGTACGATTCGCCACAAGTCTACTGTTAATAGCAGAAAAAAGGAGCTGCACGACACGGTGGACGCAGTACGGGTGTTACCCATTTTATGCTGCGTCGCACGTACACTTTTAGTGATGGTGCTGGTATTGATGAAGCTACACAATAAATTCCACACGTCGGGCAGATAAATCATCGACAGATAAATTATCTACAGATAGATCATCTAGATCATTAGATCCTAACCCCAAGAAATATGTCCTAGATCATGCAGGTCATACGGCTCCCACCCGGCAGCTTGAGCTAGATCATACAGGTCAGGAATAGATCTGCCCCCAAAGGGTTAGATCATCAAGTGGAATTCGATTAACTGTTCGATCTGTCAAAAATTCGAAGAATTTGTTTTCTGTCTTCAAATTTGCGCCTGGTTTCTTACGCTCTTTTTTCGCCGGTTGTGCCACCTTCGGTTTTTGCCGATTATGCTATTAATAAATATATACCAGGTACCAGGTATATCTATATTCTAAAAAGGCGAACTATGCTGCAATTCTGCTCCCATTCGCTTTGAACCTACCAGCACGAAAAAAAATGGCTATATTCTTCGTGCTCCACACCTCGCCGAAATATGCTCGAAGCCTGAAATATGCACCTGAGAGACCAGCTGCGCAGTATCGTTCGGCAAGTGCTGAGTGTTGCTATGCTTTCGCTGACAAGAAGGCAGATCGTGCAGTGTGTCCGTTGCGTAGCGTGTCTATAACCGCATCTATGCAGCCGGTAGCCGTTTTTATGCTACGTACCGGGTTATTCTCCTAAACAGAATATTATGCTATTAATTGTGTTGGCCCTATATTCCGCTAGCATTTATGCTATTATAGTTTGCTAATCGAGGTTAAAAATACAGATTTTGCTAGAAATTTTGCCGCCACTAAAAACTAGGGGTTCCCTACTATAAAAACGTCTCTAGTATTTACAGCCGCTGGTACGGACGACTGACAAGGCCGAATCTCTCGTTTCAATTGTTGGCCCCTTTGTGTGGGTTCCAATTCGACCATTTTTTGCCGCGTGCATGCCGAGCGCACGCGGTTGCCTCGTTCTTCGATTCCGACTCTGTGACTTGTGTTTATGACCCTCTATGGCGTGCTCGCACAGGATGACTTGAGGGCTATCACGACGGTTGCTGCGAGCAAGAGCTTTGAAAAGGACCAGCTGTGGCTCAACGGAATGTGAGAAAGCTCCGCAATGAAAAGTGCATCGGGACACATGGATAGACAGCAGTAGTGCACGTGGGAGAGCTTTGAGCAGGGTTACAAAACAGTAAAATTCGCGTCAGATTGGCCTAAATGCCACCGCCAGACAGCCGAGAAGATGCACTATCAGACAACCAAGCCACGGGTCGAAAATTGTGCCCCCAGGGCTCAGAGAAGTGCTCGACGCGGTATGGGACCCTAGGGTAGGATGTTGCCATTCATACATGGACTGGGGACACCCCAGTCCCTCGACCTCACTTGAAAACCACGTTATAGTACTGCTAAGGAAAGTATAGGAAGCCGCTCGTACACCCGTCCGGAAACCTCAAGAAAAACGCAGAAAACAGTGCTCCCAATGCTCTGGAGAATCGCACGCCAATGCCATTGATTGGCTGCTTTGCAGCGAAGCGATAGGCTGGAAATGGAGCCGCTGTTGGCGTGCCTGTAACTGTAGCAGTATTATATCCGGTACGAGGCTACTGACGGTATTCCCGCGCTCGATTTTCCGGCTGCTTTGGCGTCTGCCCACCGCAACCGCCCCCACTTTCGTCTGGTCCGATCCGAGAACGGCGCCGTACCGCTGAACACCCCGTTCAGTGGCTGCCTATGAATAGTAACCCGGTGGGGACTTCAAAGCATGCCTTGAAGGGAACACGTGTTGAAAAAAAAGTGATGACTATGCCAGGTGACACATGCTAACGACTATGCCAGGTGGCACGTGCTAACGACTATGCCAGGTGACACATGGTACAGAAGGGGTGCTCTGAAATATGCCTGAGGCGTGAGGAGCTCTTTATCTCACTCAAACGCGGACGAAACATAAAAACAAGCCGAACGATCCTATCCCATGGCCTGGGTATTCAACGAATAAGGCACATGCCTTACAAGGCATGCCTTATTGTGAAACATTTTACCCTTTTAGGAATGCAGTCCCGTTTTGGGGGCAAAATACATAGAACTTAAGTGGTTAGTCCCCAAAACAGGGCTGCAGTTTTTTATAAAAGGGTTGATGGCATTCCCAGTTACGTTGGGCGGAGTTCCTCAGTTAAACCCTCTCTCTAATTCAGAGTGGAAAATTGATGGTAAAAAGGCGTGACGCTTAGAGCGTCGGTCACTACAAGCACGTGCTTGGGGGATGAGACTGAACGTGGTCTCCGAATTACAGTGGTTGAAAGCAAGGAGTCGCACGGTACGGGCGCGACGCAATCCTTCCCCTACCCGTACTACTGCGGGCCGGTCACGCTGCTCAAAGACGGTTGATCACACCAAAGGTTGCTATTGTTTCGATCGCTTTCTCGGGGCCCCGGAGAGGTTAAGGGACCCGATCAGTCCCAGTAACATATTTTCGCCCAAAAAGTGTCATCTCTATCGTGCCAGGGGTCACCAGGTATATTCCCAGTGATTTTAGGAACATCCTGTGATGAGGTGCTGAGGGAGGGGATAGGGGGATGTGTCCGAAGTACAACGGGAGGAGATGTGTGACACACGAACCCGAGCATGAAGATATTTTTTGTGTGTGCTGTATTTGTTGCACGCACTTCCTAAACGGTTGCTTGGACGCAAGTCAGTAGGTATTTGTCGCTTTTTTAGGCCGCCAGGTATACCTGCTGGGCCCCGAGAGGGTTCACACTCACGTTCGCCGGTACGTTTTTTGCGCCGCGTTTTTTTTTTCGTCACAGTGAAGAAGATGTCAGCAAAAACAAGCGCTTTCAGGCCGTCATCCGAGAAGTACGGGCTCTGGCCACGGAGAAGGTGATACACTGGCGGTACATAGTGATGGCCTGTCGGGCGTTTTGGTTCGCCCCTTTAGAACTGCATCCTTATTTTTTTAACCCAAATCACTCGGATTGGATTTATGCTGGGATAGATTTTGCCGCAGAAGGGTTAGGCGCCACTGATCGCTGTCGGAAGCTAAGCTTTCCCTGCGTGTGCGCCGGGCGGAACTCTCGCATGCCCCCCTGTTTATGGTTTCGGATGAGCCCTCTATATGTCGCAAGCCCACCCGCCAGCCTGACGAAGTGCATTTTGGCAACGCGGACTCGAATATTGTTTGTCGCCCTTGCACCTCGTCTCTCTGTCTCTGTGTGTAACCTTGTCTCGCGCGTTTTGTCGTCCGTGTTGCAGACAGACGAAGAGACCGGCGAGGTCGTCGTTGCCTCAGAAGACTGGGATGGGTACAGGGTGCGTATCGTTTCGAGGAACACCTTCCCAACGGCTGCGGGCCTCGCCTCCTCCGCTGCCGGGCTCGCGTGTCTCAGTGAGTACCTTCACGTGTACAGCAGTGCTTCAGTACTTAACCGGTTTATAAGTGCAAACACTTTTCGGAGGCAACGTGCTTGGGGTCTAGAGTACGGGTAAGAGTTGCCGTTTTTCAGTGTTGCGTAGTTGTTCGTGTTTTTTTACGTTGCTGCAGTTGGGCGGCGTGCAGCTGCACTTTGGAGTAGAGTTGTTTTTTTTGCGGTACGTATACGACTTGTTCTTGTTTGCGCTTGTTGGCGGATAGACTGCGTGCAGCTGACCGTCGTCTGGTAGGATAAGGTTCCGATGATTTTACTGAGACGTTGATTTTGGTCTCGGCGTAAGCGCCAAGTGTACCTCCCGTTTGTAAACTGCCGCGCGAGTGAAACTTTTCCTGTTGATTTTCCTTCTCGTGCTCTCAGTGGTTGCTTCCTTGCTTTGTGCGTTAACCGGCGCTCAACACGTGTACTATGCATACGAGCTACGAGTACGTAGTGGTAGCGTGTGGTCTGATTTGGGAGTCACCATCTGCCACTTTTTATCGTTTTGTCGCGACGTCATTTTTTGTTTTTGTACGTTTGATTATTTTTTTCACCTTGGCCTCACGCCCATATTGCTGCTGCTGCTGCTGCTGTTTGCCAGCGTTCTCGCTGTCAAAGCTGTTCAACGCGAAAGAGACGTTCGACGGGGAGCTTTCCGCCATCGCGAGGCAGGGCTCGGGAAGCGCGTGCAGGAGGTACGGATTGGTTCCAGGTTCCAGAGGGCTTTTTTTTTGTAGATGGATGGGGGCGGGGCCAATCAATGCAGGCAGGATTCGGCACGCACAGAGAAGTCATGTGACCCCCGTCGCGTGTGTGTCGTTTCCTCGCGGCTCTCCGCAAATACGCTCTGGAATATGTCCAAACTTGAATTCATACTTTCACGAGGAAACATACAGTAGTAATAATGAGTACCTGGTACTACGATAAGTAAAGCGTGTAAACGTATGGGGATAATACATTCCTGGTACCTGGTACGGCAGTAGCGTTTGGGTTGACCGTGGGCTCTGATTAGTACCAGGCATGTAATGCTATGTATTACTATGCCCCCCGTTGATAGGGCAATAGGGTGACCAAAACGTGTGTGCAGTTCTAGAGGGGTTAAAACAAAAGTACGATGCGTGCTGCGATATAAGGGCGCCTACTTTTGCCTTCTGAGGCTCCTAACTTGTGCAGCTCTATACTTGTAGTAGGTCAAAACATGACCTCGGGAATCATGACAGCAACGCCGTTGTTCTAGGTGTCTATCGAGAAATAGCGTAGCAACACAAATGATATCCCCCGCCAGTCAGATAAAAACCGGTCGAAAGGCGATACCCCTACGATTTTCCCCCAAAACGGGATTGCAGTCGTTAAAGGGTTAGAACAAAAGTGTGTCCGTCGTGTGCCGATGTGCACGGGCTCAGCATCTATATGCAGAAGGGGCGGATTTAACTTGCGGCTGGCCGTTTCGTGATTCGTCCGTTGTGAGGGTGCACCGCGCCGAAACGACAACGTAGAGCTCGATCCAGAGGCCTTCAGGTGCTTTCTTCGATGTAGCCGGGGCCTTGATGCTTGTTCTCGGAGGGGGGAGACGTACAGTAGGCACCGCGTCTGCTGTAGCCGGAACATGCTGACTTTTTCCTGCAGAAAACGATTGAAGCTCAAGCTTCGTTGACCCCCATCCTGCGCGATAGACTCGTCGTTTCCGCGACCGACCCATGAACTAACAATTGTGTACGGTGCCCTCTTGGGATTGGTGGCTGGGGTCGTCAAGTCTGTATGGCGGTTTCGTGAAGTGGCAGAAGGGCGAGAGGGAGGACGCACGGGATAGCATCGCCATCCAGGTGAGACGCGGCGATTCCAACGAGAGTAGCTACGTTTTTCCGTCCAAGAATAGCATGAATAGGCTCTTGAAGCGAGCGATACGTCGGTTGGTTCGCAAGGGCTCAGGACTGGCTTGGTACAGCGTGGCAAGGAGTTTGTGCCGGAGATTGCTGACGGGATTCGTGCTTCGAGTCCCAACGCATACAATACGGTAGAGATTTGATCCTTGGAGGAAGAACCCGTTGGACGTCTTAGTCAGCGCTGACTACGCAGCTCAACAAGTACAGTGTCTCCTCCGATCAAACTAAAGAGGGACCGGCATCGCAGTATTCCCGCTCCACTTTGGTTTGGTATATGTATTGGTGCTATGCGTGCGCCTTCAACGAATGCTGTGCCAGTCCGCCCTGTGTTCGCGTTTCTTGTAGAGGTCATGTGCTGCTATGTACTGCGGGTGCGGATCCTCCTGCCTGTCCCTTGGAGCTACCTGCCGCGCTACTCAAAGGAGCGCTTGCTGACTTAAGTAGCTCACCAGACGAACAGCGTCTACAAGATGTACTCTGGGGGGCCAATCCTGCTATTACGGGGGGCCATAGTTAACAGGACCAAATATTGTTGGTAAAAATGGTTAAACATATAGGTTTTTATGTACACCATAGGTCCTGTTAACTATGGTCCCCCGTAATAGATCTCTTCGTCGCTTGTGTTGAACGCATTGGCGACTCGACGACGCTCTTGAGTGGCGAGTGCCGCCGCTCCTCGCGCGATATTGGTTCGCTCAGCACCGCATTTTCAAAGCAGGCGATTGGTACCTTACACGATCCATTGTACCACACTTCAGTAATTTACATATCGAAATCGTCTTGAACGCGGTGGCGTCACGCTTCCTTCAAGATGGCGGACGAGCACCACTGGCCAGAGATACGGGCGCTTATCCTGGTGGTGTCCGCGGACAAGAAAGATACCTCCAGCACGGCAGGTAGAAATACTTGGATATGGATACGTTTTTTTTTTTTTTTTTTTTTTTTCATCCAATTTATTGTCTCCGTCTCCGCTTTTTTTTTTTTTTTTTTTTTTCATCCAATTTATTGTCTCCGCCCTTTTTATATCTCTCCCTCCTATCAATAGTTGCCACTCACACCCGGAGTCACATCGCAGGCTCTTCTCTCCCCTCGCCCCTAGGGTTTGTGCCTTGCATTTTTATCTGGAGAACAAAAAAAATCTTGAGCCCCTTTTTCCCTCGTCGCCTCGCGTCGACAACTCCCTTCGATGTGCGCCAGGTGTGGTATCACACGATACTTGCATGTTTTACCAGTATTAATCCTGGCCAGGCAGTGGGAATGGGAGTTGGACGTCTCGCGTTACCCTCGCGTGTGGCGTATCAGTTCCTTCAGAATAAGACGACGGATGATACTGTAGGCTCTAGACTACGGGCGCGATCTAGATCTCAGAAAGGCGTAGTGAAAGCAAGCATGCTGGTACACTTCTTAGATGAAGAGTGTCCCGAATGGCAGAAGGGAGTCACGCTGAACGAAAAACAAGTCCTTTCATCGGAGGCGTTTTGGTGTCGGTTTCGAGTGAACGTTTACCCTAGCCGTTGCCACCGTTTCCCTGGCATATGCATCATGTCTGTCGTGGCGGACGGTGCGTGTGGTATGGTAGCTGCGATGAGGAGCGAGCGACGCAACCGTCCAACACGTTTCGCTTGGATATGGACTCGGCCTATAGAGCGCCGGCTATCAGCTAAGCAGATATGATTCATGGTTTGACCTATTAATAGGTGTATTCGTAGTTCGTACTCCTCTCCGTCTTGTCGTTTTTTGCGTTGGAACGGCGTTGGTGTGCGCTGTTTATTGACGCTGACGCCAGCCATTGGCGAGCCGGCGGGCGCACGACGCTATCCCTCGATTGTGTTTCGTGTTTTTTGTGTCCCGTCCGATTGTTGCCCTGCCTCTGCGCCATGCATGTCAATCCGCGCGCGCAGGGATGTCAACGAGCGTGCAAACTAGCCCTCTGCTAGGGTTCAGGGCAAACAAGGTGAGAGGCGGGCGGGGTGGTGCATTGCTGCAAATACGTGCCGTTTCTCGCCTGCGGAGGTGTGGCATGCCTTCTAGAGTAAATTCTTAATCCGTTTAGGACTTGAGAGGGAAATCATGACGAGGATGATGATTCGTACTGCATCGGCCACACAAAACAGCCTATTATTAGTTGTAGATATTGCGGTAGGGGGTGATACTATTGGTGGGTGAACTGGGATTTTTATGGCACGCGCTCAGCACAACCCAACCCAACCCGAACTAACCGAACCCAACGTACCTCTTCTTGCTCACACCCTTTGTAGATGGCTGACGAGACCCCCTTTTGTCACTTTTCAACTTGCCGTTGCTGTTGCTTCACACTCCGGACAGATCAGATACATCCTTCATCCGCATCGTATATATACATGTGATTATGCGGGATCTAGATCATGTTTGCTGGGTTTTATGTAAACGATATACTAATAGCTCTTACACACGCGTTTTCTTGGGGTGGGACCCGTGTGATCTAGATCTTGCACACGTCTTTGCCTGGGTCTTAGGCGCGCATTGGTTTGCTCGCTGCTCCTGGGAGCCGACCGGGTTGGGGATTGTCGCTGTTTTCCCCGCTACGCCTGAGCCTCAAGCTGTTTAAAGACTGATCCCGAGTGTCTGATACCCCTCTCGTCCATCGGAAGTCCTTGCCTTCCTACGTTCACCCCCTCGCCCTCCATGTTGATTCGCATCGCTATGTGCTTCCCCCATTCCTTTTGTGAAGGTTGTGGAACCTCGCTTGGCGGAGATGGAAAAGGCGTACCTTGAGAAGGACTTCGAGACTTTCGGCAAGCTCACCATGCAGGACAGCAACCAGTTCCACGCCACCTGCCTGGACACCTACCCTCCGATTTTTTACATAAATGACATCAGCAGGTGTGTGTTTTTCGTAGAAAAGGTGCCGTAGCCGCCGGGAGGGGAGGGGAGAGAGAATGAGAGAGGGGGCAACTGGAATGTCTCGGGCGTAGGAGATATTATTGCAGGCAGAGGTTCTCGTCGCGTTTGAGTGGTGTTTTTTTTAGCGTCCCGTCAGGGCGGGGCTGGGCAGGGGGCCCGCAAAACGATCGCATGCGTAGCATGCCAGCCATGCGACGTACCAGGTATTTGTCTACCCAGCGAGGGTGCGGGTACGTCTACAGTACTGTGCGCGTGCCGGACCCGTGCCGATATCTAAACAGAATGTCGCAGGCGTGTCGACGCGTTTTCATCCCTAATGTGGATGGGATTCCTGTGCACGTATCACGCTCTTCAGCAAAGGCCATCCCGTCGCCGGCAACCTCCCGCCTCCGCCCCCCCCCATATAAAATTTCTTGTTCGCGACTTGAGATAAGCTACTCGTGACCGAGCCCCCCCCCCCCCCCCCGCCGCCCGCCTCTCCCCCCCCGGCCGCCCCATTGGACACCCTCTACTCATCTAACGCGGATAAGGTCGATCATTCGAATCGTTCACGTCTACAACGCCTTCCACGGAGAGGTTCGCGCGGCCTATACTTTCGACGCGGGGCCTAACGCTGTGGTGTACCACCTCAAGGGAGACTCGGCGGAGCTTTTGGCGCTGCTGCTGCGATTCTACCCGGCGCCGGGTTGCGCCGACGCCGACGAGAGCGACGCCTCTCCGAGCAGGTCAGCCGTCAGGCCTCGCGCTTGCCGTTTTGGTTTTGCGAGCACGAACCACGGTTACGGACCAGGGTTGAATTGTTTTTAGCGACTGCAGTAGTTGCCTCACGCTATCAACTAGTGTGTTGTCGCCAAACCCGTGGGTGCGCTTGTATGGGGGCTGTTCGAAGCCTTTTGGGGGGTTTATTCGGCCTTTGGAAAGGCAGCGAGTGCAACCGTACCTTAAGGTTGTCTTTACAACTGCAAACTTGTCCCACACTTCGTATCTCCACGTACCACCCTGGGTGGAAATAAAAGGACCCGTTTGGACACTATCATCAAGACCAATCGGTCTTCATGTATACGCCGAGAGTGGTAGTTTGTCCCCCCACAGAGTAGGTGCGATTCTAACAGGGATTTATAGCTGGGTTTATAGCTCTGGTAGAGTTATTCGGCCCTTAGGGTGCAGGGGGTGATGGGCCTGGGTTATACCCGTTTAGGCCTTAAGGAGGTGTTTAGGACTGCACTCCCGTTGTGGGGGCAGCACCCTTAGAGTTAAGACTCAGATGTAGGCGTATGCACAGCAGTGCAGCACTAACAGAGTTGAAATTATTATTTCTACCCCAGTCTTGTCCCACACTGTTTCCAAGCAGCTTCTACCCGAAACGTGGGTGCAGTCCCATCCCGCACTCTTTCCTACCGGTAGTTGTTTGTCCCCTAGAATGCGGGTTTAGCCCCACAAGGGTCAGTACTTTGGTGGAATTTATGCGCGCCCCTGTTGTCCCTGTGGGCGCCTGACGCTGATTTGTATAGATCAGGGTATGATCGTTGCCTCCCCAGCCACGTTGTGCCGCGAGGAACCACCTCGCTCCGGGAATTTGCCTTTTATGTCATTCTTCCTCTGGGCGGTATTTTCAACCCCACTTTTTTGTTGTTGTACTCACATCGCTCGAGCGTTGGCCATGTCGCGCTCATCATCGCCGCGGCCACCGCCGCAGCAGCAGCAGCAGCAGCAGCCCACGTGGACAATGAAGACGCGATAAAGACGTGTTCGAGTCGGAGGCTGAAGCGGTCGGGTTTAGAGCGACGTATATCACGACCATTTTGTCGATGCTCGGCCAAGTCGTACGCACGGCTCTCCTTCTGAGCGCCATTTTCCTCCCCATGCTTCGATTCTCGTGGCACGTTGATCACAGCAGCAGTAGCAGCAGCGCGTATGTGAACAACAAGGAGGTGATGGAGGCGGCGGCCGAGGCGAATGAGGCTCTGCCAGAGGGGCTGCACGAGGCGTGTTTGAAGACGGGGAGGACGCCAACCGCGGGGGAGGTCAAGCTGATTTACTACACTAAGGTGCGTCGCTTTTTTCCATACCTAAAAAGGTAGTTCGATGGACGGGGGGGTTCTAGAGTGTGGTGTGTAGACCCGCATAGAAGGCGGAGTATTAACTGCACCAAGGTGCGTTTCTTTTTTTTGCCATGCCTACAAGTCGAGGGGAGGGGCTTTCTAGCGCGTGACACATTGACCGTCTAGAAGGTAGCGCGTTAGATGAAGTGCCTCTATGGACGGCGGGGCTCGGGAACGGGTAGAAGAGGTACACGTGTACGTGGTTTTTGTGGCAAGGGGCCTGGGTGGGCCCGTTTTCACAGTGTGGGGAGAGGCTCATACGTTGCACATCACGCAGATTTACAAAAGTTAAAGTTGAGTATCGACGTATCGGGAGGGCCGTAGCTGGCGGGATCTTTAGGTTACATGTACAAAGGCGCAGCTGCTATCGCTGGCCGCCGCGATTTTGCTACTCAATGGGGGTATCGCGGCGCGCATGCAATAGTCATGGGACGTTATCGTGTGTGCACCGAGTGTGCCAAAACAAAACTGGTTTTGTTCCAGGCCTGGCCGGGTTTTGTCTCGACGCTTTGCTTGAAGCGGTGCTCGGAAAGCACCCCCCTCCCCCCCCTTCCCCGAAGCGCTGCCAGGGCCTTGCGGCGAAGGGCCTGTTATGACAATTCCTGTCTGCGTGATAACAGCACCCCCTTTATGCTCCCCACTCGTCGCCGAACCACCCACCTTCCATGACAGGCTGGGGGCTCCCCCCGAGTGTTGGGCGATGAAGAACGAATGCTTGACTTGGAGAGCGGGGATCCCGCTTTTCTATTGGACAACAGCACCTCGTAGGCTTTACGGGGGGGGGGGGGGGTGGTATCGATGTGTAGATGCACATTTTGGTTTTGTTTTAAGCTCTCGGTCGCTAGGAGCGCTTGGAAATTCGTTTGCGTCTGAGTGTCTAAGCCGCTGATGCTTTATGGGCCTTTATTTACCTTGTTGTGCTTGCAGTAGAGGTAGCGACCGGGTGAAATAGATTCCTGGGGAAGATGTGCGTGTTTCCCTCCACGCCTCCCTTCCTTTCCCCTGCCATTGTTGCCTGCTTTCGACATGGGAGAGTCGGTGTTTTTTCAAGTGGGAGGTTTGCTGTATTTGTGTACGTAAGACTGAAGTTGTTTTTTACAATGCGGTCAGTAGAGCGGCGGTCAGGTTGATGATGTCGCGACTATTAGCGCGTACTGGCTAGTCGCCGCGCCATGTGTAACGGGCAGATGACAAGACAGGACAGAAGGGTTCACGCTTTATGCGACCGCGCTCTTGCGCGTCTTTGTTCACTCCTACCCCTATTGGGACTTTGGAGGGGAAGTTGGCGATAAAAAACGTGACGGTTACATCAACCATTGTGGCCGCTGCGTGATTGGAGGATGATACACATTTAATTGTGTCCGAGTTATAATACAAGGAGCCGTACGGCACGGGGAGCAACATGACCCTACTCGTACAGCTGGGCGTCCACGCTGCTCCTACCGAGACCGTTGGTAACGCCAAAACTATATTTGTCCCGGTCGCTATCCTCAACACCCGAAGGGGTTAGACTATCCGCTTGATATGTGGTTCTTGAGGTATTACAGGTTCCAGCCGCTGGCAGTAAAGGCGTGGGTCTGTTTTCGCGCACAGCGCCCACCATTAGAGTGCAGGGCACAGGAGGAGGGCACAATAGGAAGGTGGCTAGATTTAGCGGTGGGGTATAATATGTAGTATGTCGCGCGTGGAAGGCTCTACGCTCGCAGCGAAAAGCAGAGTCGCGAGGCGATGCAGCAAATCTAGGTGGGCGTGTCATCACCCTACCCAACAGCCGCCGTGAAAATCGGCTGAAAAAGCAGCACCATAAAATAATTTTCGAGCGCGACTCGGGAAGGTTCCCGGCGCAGCTCTGGTTCTAGACCGCAGAGTGGTGGCCGCGCAGACGAACAAGGCAGCACGCGCTACGCCCGAGGGCCATATTCGGTGAGCAAAATTGACCGGACTGATCGAGCCCCGCAAGCTCAATCGGGTAGCCCCCACCACCGCCACAACGGCAGCCTCGATTTTATCAACGTCAGCAGCAACATCAGCAAATATGGTGTCAGCGAAGGCCAGCGAGCGTCCGCGAAGGTGATTTTGTAGACCTCGTGGTGGGCGCTCCACCTTGCTACCGATCACTCTCGTGAGCTCAGCAAAGCATCTTGCTTCGTCAACCCAGGGATATCAGCAATGCGATGTTAATTCGTGGCACACCTCAAGTCGGTCATCAACACCGCGTTCATTCCCATCGGCGGTACCTGGGGTGGAGAAAGGATTACGCTGATACACTCCTAAGAGGTATCCGCTCGCCTCGACAATTGCGTGGCCATGGTGATGTCCAATTGCTACCGCGGCTGTGATCACGCCAAACACAGTTAGTCTTGTACGGTGCACCGACTCTTGTCCAATAAAGTTGATATTTTCACGTTCTACAGCAGTGTCTTGACCACTGAGCCCGAGCGCTGCCGACATGAGGTGACTGTGCCGGAATTCCCTATACCTCCAACTGGCAAGGAACAGTCCTACTGGTACCGGTTTGTGATTATCGTATCTGTCCTGGTCACTGCAGCAATTACTCGAAGAAAAAATACTAACCGTTTAATCAACGGATATCGAGACGTACGTAACCTAGAGTAATAAAATTAAATTACCCCGAGGGCACAGGAGCGCTCGGAGAAAAAGAATGTGGACCGTGACAGATTTTTTTTCGCCAGACGGGAGGTTAGGTCGATCTGAGCGAGGAGTGTTTTTCAGTTTTTTTCAGTATTTTCCAAAAAATTCGGTATTTTTCTAGGAAAAAACTAAGGAATACCGAAATTTCGGGGAAATACCGAAAAAAAACTAAAAAACAGCCCTCTTTAAGATCGACCCTTACTACTGTAGAACCACGTACAGTAATTTTTTTTGGGAAAATGAAGAAAAAAAAAAAAACTTTATTTCATCATGTTATAAAATATCACAACGATTGCAACGGTTTTCCATTCCAACCTCTGGGGGTGTGGTGTGTCGTTTTCTGTTTTTCACGGGCCCTCGAAGGGCAGGACATTAAAAAAAATCATAACGAAAACTGTTTTAGCAGCAAGACTAATGCAGTTATAATAGTACACAAGCAACAATATGCATCTACCACAAACCAACAGCAGCACCGTTCGTTGCGGATCGAGGGAGTGGATAAAACACACAAAGAAGGGTAAAAGCGTTGTCAGCGTCGCGGCCCGGCGCAACTCCGAAATTTACGCAAACAAATGCGGCTCGAGGTATCGTCTATATAGGGCCCCAACGCGCGTCAACACGGGAAAGGGTGTTGCCGCCGCAGGTTTTCGCAGGCGCACGCGCGGACCGGGCGGGAAATAAGGTTTCGGGCGTGCAGCCTCGCGCCTGTGTCGAGGGAGGACCATCGCTCAAACGACAATCAAAGACAGCTTCTCTGCATTATTTGTCCGCTTCTTCGATTCTTTTTTACCGTGTATAGCACGCGGGGGTCGTCAAACGAGTGTTTCGTTCCGAGACTCGGCGGCTCCTGCGTACACAGCGCGAGGGACCTCCGCGCGAGCATGCCGGTGTGGGGTGCTTGTGGTCGCGTCTTCCGTGTTATTTTTCTTATCGTTTTTGGTATTCACGTTTCGCTCTTCCATGGAAATTCCTCGCCCCCCCCCTCCCGTTGCAAGTGGCATGGCGATGGCTTTCGTAGACGATTTATTCTTACCCCTTACGCCTAGGCCTTCTTTTCTATCTCTTTTGTTTTTACGTACCTTGTCGGCTTCGTTGCCTCGCCGCTCAGAGGTGTGGGAGTGGGTTTTGAGGGGCCTCATCTTCGTTCTACAGCAGCAGTAGTTCGTGGAATCGGGATTTCGATGAATTTCCCTTAATTCTGCACATACATACGGCTCGTCGGAGTGGGCTAGTGTTAGGATACTGCCTTGAATGAGGTTGAAAGCCCAGTAATTACCTGAGTTCAAGTATTGAGATCGTATTTGTAGTACTTGGGAGGCGTATCGTTATGGAAAACCAGAAAACCAGGGGTTTCCGCAGGGATGCACGAGCTTGGCTCTCAGTCTCCTCGTGCACGAAAGGAGTGAAGAAGGAATACAGCTGATGATCTTCTACACACGCGAGTACCAACGAGTACCGACTTAATAATAGGCAAACCTGTCCAGGGATACAAAGTGTCCCGACCTTGATTTTAACAACCGAGAGAGCGTCTGCCATCGGGCGAGCGTCTCGGCTACGCGGCTGATATAATAGTGGTACGAACTGTTTTTTTTTCAGGTTTTTCATCTTGCGTGTATCACATGTAGTCGTCATGCATTCAACCACGATTTCACCATTTTCTTTTCGAAACACGTATGAAAAGGTGCGTAGGTAGGAGAGACGTTGTTTCTGAAACTTTTACTATTATTAATAAAAGGTCTGTGGGTTGGCTGCACCTCACGCCTAGCTATTAGTTGATTTAGTTGGACGTCGAAAGTATGCCGAGAAACTGACTGAATTTCGTAAACAAAAAACATGCAGAGCACTTCGACACTCGAACGCGCCAAGTCAGACACAAGAGGCGCAGAATTTCCGAAAGTTGCCGTACGCAACTACTGCAACTGGAGCACCTAGCCAACTAATATGTTGGCGGCGGCTTATATCCAGCGGGCCCGCAGCCCTAAAAAATATGGCAATTTGTTTGTCCGATTGCCCAACCAAAACTAAAAACAATACACAGGGGAATAGCACGTCAACACCGTTAGTGTGACGCTGCATTTTTGGCGTTAATTTCGGTCTCTATTAGGTGGCACAGCTGTATTTTCTCTGGCCGTAACCGAAAACGCACCAGGACTACTCTGCAGTAGCGCGCAGCCTTGAAACGACGCGAATCAACCAGCACAAGGATACAATACTGGGGACAGGTCTCCAGCGCACGAATGTAAAAAAAAAAAATCGGCGACAATCTAAGAACTAAGCTCGAGCTTTATTTTTACCCAATCCGCTGGGGGATTAATGAAAAACTAAAAGTTCATCGGGGAATACTCTGCGAAATGGCGCTCATTGATACCTGGTGCCTCTACCACTTTTTTTTTTTTTTTTTTTTTTTTTCTCCTCCCATTCATTATCTTCGCACATCTTCTTCTCTCTCTCCTTTCACCTCGTAACTCAGATCCGGGGTCACATAGCAGGCTCTTCTCCCCCCTTCCCGCTACGGTACGTGCCTTCATTTTTATCGCGAGAAGATTTCAGCCTTTTCTTCCCTCGTCGACTCGCATCGAATTGTGCCTACCCACGCTGCAAGGCGCTCTCAACAATTGAATCCTTTTTTATTTTTGCAAATAAAGTCAAAGTCCGACCCACCTGGGGCTCGAACCCAGGACTCAAACACGTAGAATTCGAAGTTAACCACTTGAACCACCGGGGCGACCGGCTACTTAGCAGCCATTGGCCAGCGAGCAATTATTAATATTGTAATAACCGGGCACACGGCAGTAGTCCCTCGAATACCTATTTTTTCTGTAAATCTGACAGTGGATTAGATCACCGTGCAGGTCACACGGATCATGATCACAGATTTGCATCATCTATCTGTATAACTTTCCAACCGGGCTGACTTGAAGGAGGATCTGACCGATCTGCATGTTTCCACAGCAGTAGCGGTCGACCGCGCGCTGTCATGCACTTCGTCCTCTGGTCAGGTGCGATCTCTGTCACCTGCATCGTTCTGTCCAACAGTGCAAATATTCGGTCATGACTCAACCAAACCCATGCCCACCAAGGCCTGTTCAATGATCAACGCCCAATGGGTCCAATGGGTGCATCCCTGCGCGAAGACATTGAACGGAGGCCGAAGGGGCCCGTCCGCGCTGAGCTCGAGCGTACTGCCGTCCACGAAGGTGCCGTCGGCGAAAATCACCTCGTCCCCGTAGCCGGGTGTCACGCCTGGCACTGTGGGCGACGCACGACAGCCAATTCACAGACAGACGTGCGTTTGCAAAGCGGGAAGAGGGGATCAGCACAGAGGAAGAGCGACGGTGTGGCACTGCTGCTGTACGCCGTAGGAGCTGTGCATGGTTTGACACTTAATAGTACCGGAAATCGGGGGGATCTGCGCACAAATGATAATAAAAAAGTAAACGCCGGCTTGAGCGGCAAACGCCGTTGTTGTCATTGCTGCTGTTGCTTTCATATGTGATGGTACTGCTTGGAATGATGCAAAAGACCCTGGTAATTACCTGGTACTGGCAGTAGGTATTGGGATCGTATTTAATTTGTAGGACTGGGGGGGGGGGGGGGTATCTTAGATGGAAACTAGGGGTTTCCTGCGAGGCAGTCAGCCTCCTCTCAGTCTTCGAAAGGAATAAAGCCTACCAGGTATCTTTTTCTGTCTCTTACTAATCAACAAACGTGAACACCAGTGACTACCTGCTCATTAGGGGTACCTGGCGAGGGATACGAAACCCAAACTGATCTTACTACACATACCAGGTATCAGGTACCGGTAATATTTATCCATTTCCCTGCTGTTGCTATTATTGTTATGTATATTCTTGTGGTTATTGCCGTATCACCTTAACTCATCGCCATGGTCTAGTCAGCGGCCGCAAGACAGGCTCAAACCGTTCTGGAGGGGACGAATAAATTAAGCAGGAAACGATACAAATAATTATCTTCAGCGTTATTACAGATGCCAGTAACTAACAAGCAATGGAAAAATCGCGAATGTACTTGAGTACAGCAATGAAATCAACCATCGTAGGTATACAAGTACGCGTGTTTCACGACTTGGATAGGAAATAGATGAGAGGTAGGAATACTCACCCGGTCGCACGTAGGCGTTGACAGGGCTGAAAAGCTGCACCGCTTCGCAGAACTTCACCAACCTGTCCCGATCCCCGAGCTGCAAGGCCTGCACAATGTCTGTGCGCCCGCCCACCCCGTCACTCCTATTCCCCCCTCCGATGCCCGGTACACCAGGCGTTGACCCTGCCCCTAATAAAATGTCAATTTCACCATCATCGCCGCCCAGCGCAGCGGGGGGTTGGATCGAAGGTGGCGGCGGATTGGTGGGGAGTCCGAAAGTGCCGCCGAAGACCTCGGCCAACAGAAACGCGCCTTTGAGACTTTCCCCAACAATGGTTGGCGCTAGGAACAAGCCCTGCGTCGCCGGGGGGTCGGTTGAACGCGGCCACGGGAGTAAGGATGGGGTGGTGGGCACAAGCGGAGTTAGGGTAGAATAGTTGAATTGATCAGCCAGATGTTGTGATTGCAAATACAGTAGGACCTGGTAGTATTTTTTAGAAGTGCAGAGAGTTGTGTGCGTGCCGGCGCTGTTCATCTTCGCCTTTGGGCCCGGTTAGGGTGAACGAAAAATGCCTGCGATGAATATATTTGCAAATTTCTGACGGGGTTTCTCTCGGTGAGACGTCATCGACAACAAAAAGGCAAACTGCGGCACGGAGTGCAATTGGCCCCCTTGATCTGTCTCCTCTACTACCCCTCTCCCTACGAAATGAAGCGACGGCTTACATCCATCGCAAGGGACCGTTACCCCAACAGGACAAAGGAGAAACTGTTCCAAGCTGCAAAGCAGGCGCAAAAACGTGCAAGTACAGCATGACTTTAGAGCGGACTATAATCAAGGACCGATCGGCGACGGGCATCAACCTTAAAAACGAAGATAAGCAAAAACAAACGATCGGGGAAGAACGAAAACCTTGAAATCGAATGTCAGAGGGGAAAATAAAAAAAACGTTCGGCGACGGAGAAGCAATTGACCCGCTTTCGCACCATTCCGAGTTATCCCCTCGTCTATTTATCCCCATCTTCCCACTACGCTTCGTTCGATTACAGGTAGGCACATGTTCAATACCAAACAGTCACTATATTTCCGGCCGGATGGATACCTCTCGACCCTTTTGGGGATAGTCGAGGAAACATAGTCGAAAATGGTTGACGACTACGTCATCGGCCGCACGAAACAGCCCGGGCTGCTGCGGCAGAAGATCAATTCGACGTGCAACATGGTGAACACAGGGAGATAGATGTGCGACACGCGCGCAATATGATCCTATCTACCTGCGCTACGGGGGGTTCACAGCAATCAGAACTGTTCAGACCTAATCGGAACCCACGATGGACCGAAAACCCACATATTTCCCATATGTTGACCAACCACAATAGGTTCTGGTGACTATGCTCCCCCGTAGTAGACGGGTGATAAGACCGCCTTTCACTTTTCCTAGATTTTGGAGGTCTCTTAACCTGGGTCCCGAAAAGCTCGATAATAGCCCCTTCTCACCCTTTTATAACCGCACGGTACCGAAACACAATATCTCATTCTAATTTCAACTAATTCGTACCCGAAACGGAAGCGCGATCCTAAACGGGACAAAGCCGGGTTTGACGGTAGACAACCTAGAAATATACTCGTATCGTCTTTGCATGTGAAACGAAAAACTACGAATATATATTAAAAAAAAACGCTGGGACAACCTCACACCCCAATACTCGTTTACCATTAAGGAGTCTGTTTCGTTCCTTCACACCTGCTGACGGTGTCTGTTTGAGCCCAAGGGACAAAAATATGCACCTCCTGCATATACGGTGTCTATTTGAGCCCGAGGGGGGAAACGTTAAAGTTTCACCTGGTATAAGTTAGGGTTTTGCCCCAACGTCGCCCCTCCCGCCACCCCTGGCGCGGCGAGACGGTTCGCTGCAGCCCGTACCAAACGTTTATTGCCCACGACATATCCGCCTTTTGTCGCAAAAAGAAAAACAGCGCACGCAAGAGAAGTAGGGTGGTGGGCGAAGTTGGAGTCATGAGCGCCAAAAACAATCGCTTGGCGAATTTGGAGGCGCGAAAGCCAAGAAAAATACAGTAGGTTGGCGAACTTGGAGGCGTGAATTTGAAGAAACATGTCGCAGATCGGCAAAATGGAAAGGCGTGAAGGCCGAGAAAAAGAGGTTGTCGAGTCGGGAGGAGGCGTGCGCGCCAAAAAAAGTAGGTGGGCGGACTCGGAGGCGGGAACTTCAAGAAACCTACTCGGAGGCGTGAAAAAATAACAGGTTGGCGCGAACGGCAATGCAAATACGATGTCGAATTTGGAGGCGTGAACGCCAAGAAAAGGATCAGGGGGTTTTCGAACTTGAAGGCGTGAATACCGAGGAAAATAGGCTGACCGAGACGGAGGTGAACTCCGGGGGAAACCTGATGCCGCGGGCAACGGGAAAAGGCGCGTCTGCGCTCCAGCACCCTGCGTATTTCAAGCACATTGTCCCCAGAAACAGCTCCAAACTCAATCATAATATACGGCAAAGTGTATGCCACCCATGTTAAAAATACTTTCCCCTATCAAAGGATAGTGCAGGCAGATAGGTGTGACGGGGTGAAGCGATTGTGCCCTTTTTTTACTTTCCTGACCATCATTAGCAATTTCCGTCGGAACTTTTTCAAAAATTCAAAGACAAATATCAGTCTGGTCGGAAATATAAGGTACTTTTACACATACCGTGGCCATCGAAATGTTCCTTATATTCTCGATCAGAACGGCGCAAACAAACCGTTTCTCACAGGACTTGGCGACCGTCCGTCCGGGGCTCTTAGCGGGAGACCCCTTCGATGAGATCTTCCCCCACGGTGCAAGGCCTCAAGCGACTTTCGCTCGCTTTCGGCTGCCTGGCCTCAACAATTTCTATCAAAATCCCTTCAAAATTGCATTGATTTACCACATACCGTTCCAAGAGCGTTGAGTTGGAACAGGGGTGCGATCGATTTTCAGTGCTATTGATTATTTTGTCGGGAACGGTAAGACCAACTGTTATTGGAAAACTTTGAAGGGCTCTAACATACCTGGTATGTTTTTTGTTGCCGAAAACCCGCGATTTACTCGGCGGGACTGTCAAAAACGCCGGTAGACTCCCCAGGATGCCCCTTCTATTTTTCGGAGAGCTTTCTCGAGGAGTTTTCGGTTTATCCAGAATCGTAGTTTACCTGTTCGTCTGTATTGCCAGTTCTGAGGTCATCACGATTTTCACCTAAAATCTTCAAGATACATTATTTCTGGCCCCAGCTCCGACAAAACAATCTTGTTTTTGACCCTCCAGAGAAAACTGATTGGCAGCTCCAAAAAATCAAGCTAATACCCTGGAGAAACCGAAAACTGTTCAATAAAGCTCTCGGAATACTCCAGCGAGCATTCTGAGAACTCTACCGGTGTTTTTACTGCCTCGCCGAGAAAAACGCGTATATTCGGCCTAAAATCTCAGTGCCTGGAGCCCAGAAATAATTTCCCAAAGTAGGTGGTCTGAAAAGGGTGCTAAACGTCGAGACTGTACATATTTCGGAAGGTTCTCTCGAACACATATTTCCAAGAAAACGCCTCCCTTGTTCTGTACTGGCACTATCCTTGACCCTCCCGTTCCGTGAAAAACGACCGCGCACACCCCTGTGAAGGCCAACTCAACGCTCGTTACGGTACTTCTCGTATCCAGACGTTGTCAAAGCTGCAGAAAATTCCAGATCGTTTCTCGCCGGACTTGACGACCGTCCCTCCGGGGTTCTTGATGAGAGACCCCGCGATGAGATCTGCCCCCACGTGGCAAGGCTCCTGGTCTTCCACGAACTCGCCGTAGCAGTTGTCAACGAACACCACCAAATCGCGGTCCGTCCAGCGATTCTTCACGTGCGAACACAGTCTGGAGATCATCACCACGTCGTGTGCGGAAAGGAGGGAGGCGGAGGCTTTCACTCATCATCGTGCACGGACGTAGTTGTGTGACCATAGACTCTAGCATCCCGACGATGCCGGGACGGACACGCCGGGTTTGCGCCGACCAGGCGGACATTACATGCACGAAGCGCGAAGCACCATGAGGTGTCCGGCGAGTCGCATGAAAGATGAGCCGGGGGGGGGGGGGGGGGTACTCATTGTCATGCATGGCCGTAGTCGTATGACCATAAGACCCTCGGGGGGGGCGGGGTGTACTCGATATCATGCATGGCCGTAGTCGTATGACCATAGACCCTCGCGTACCTATAGACAATGCCGGAACGGAGCACAGCGGGTTTCATCGACGGCATAGGTATTTCTTGCACCAAGCCATGCTAAGCGAAACCTGAGGTGTCCGGCCGAGTCGCATGAAGGGTGAGCTGCATCCTTCTAACAACCGTTTGTGAGGCGGACTTGCGTGTGGATGACAGCTGCGACGAGTTAATATACTTTCCGATGTGGCCACTTCCAGAGACAGCAAATGGGGGTACTGAATAACTGCCTCGTGGGTGCCTTACCCTAAACACTTGCGAGGAGTAAAGGCTCTCCACCCCGCACAAAATATCTGACTCGATCGCCAGCTGTGACCGACCGCCAAGTTCCCAAAACAAGAAACGGTACCGTGGTCGTCTAAAGTAGCTAACTTGGTGAGTAGGATGTCTTACAGCGTCGTTGCCAGCCGACGCCAACCTCAACTTGATGTAGTAGGTAGGGGGGGGGGGGGGGGGGGGTGAAGGTGAGGCCCCGACAGCTTTATAAAAAAACCCTGTGGTTTCATTTTTTCTGTTAGGGTTCCACGCGGGGGGGGGCGAGGGGGGAGCGAAGCAACAGCGTTGCGTCTTGTGGTCCCAACAGAATCATCTTTACTCTATATCGTAGCTTCAATTTTTCTGTTTATGGTGCCATTTGTGGGTCCACCACCGGCAGCAACAGGTACCTGGCTTCTAACATCCGGGTGTGGATTTCATCACCGGCCTTCATTCGGTTACGTGGTGCAGCCGAATTTCTTTACTGTTTCCTGGAGGAATCATCGCCCGGGGGTTTCGCTCTCGCTTGTTCCGTATGGCGATTTGTCTATTCAGGATGCACACCGTGGGGCCTGACCGACCCCCAATCGAATGCTGCCGGCGTTAACCCTTTTAGAACTGCAGTCCCGTTTTGGGGACAAACCACTCAAATTTCAAGTAGTTTGTCCCCAAAGCGGGACTCCGGTACTAAAAGGGTTAAGCCTCATGCTCGGTGTAGTAGCTGGTCTCCCTGCGTCGGTTGTTCAACCCAGACAGGCAGTGATGGAGCCCCAAACACCAACGCGCACAGTGTTTAGCGAATAGCGCGCTCGTCGGACAGACCGGACAGATCACGATGTAAGGTAGACAATCTAGGACCTAGCCTGCCGTTATGAGATGTTGTCCAGGACCCGAATACAGTATCAATCCAATCCAGGAAACCTGTCCTAGATCATGCAGATGACGCAGCTCCCACGCGGTAACATGAGCTAGACCATACAGATCATGCAGATCATGCAGATCAGGAAGTTATTTATATGTCTGCCCTGAAATATCTAGATCATGAACTGTGGGAATGATCCGTCTGATCTACTCGAGATGTAAAATGGTAGTGTGTGCGGAAGCCAAAACACGAAAGGCCGATGTGCAGATGGTCGGAGTCGATGAGTACTGGTTTTCATGTGAAGAACACATACAGATAGTCGGAGTAGATTATCTGAACGCATACCAGTACCTCATACTAACTTATTTTAACGCTCTCACTTCTTTACACCGCGCGAAAAAAAAAGTACTGTACCCCATTTCAAGCTGGCTGAAGCCGCTTCTACGACCGTCGACCGAGGTCTCCGAAAACAAAGAAACCGTGACCGGCGTACTTTTCGTTCGACCCAGCACGGGCGCAAGATGAGGACAGTTGAAAAAGTCCAGCTGCGCGAGTTCCTCGCGACCGCTATACCGTCTTCAAAACAACTTTCGATTTCTTGGAATAAAAGGGACGGCCGTTATTGGTATAGCCTGACACGAAGCACACATGGACAGATGACCTGAGTAGGTCATGTAAACACACACAATGGCTGGAGGTTTCTACCGTACCTCTCTATTTCTCTGATTGAAAGGGAAGGTCGCCATCGGTAGCCGCAGGACCGTTGCACGTGGAGAAGCTTCACCGCCGGGTCCGCCTCGATCGCCTCGTCAATTTCTTCGAGATTGAAGCCGCCTTGCTGTCCAAGGTCAACCTTCTCGAAGCCGGGAAATACAACCGCCGACGAGGGCGACGGCCACGGACGAGTTTTAACTCCTACCATTGCGAGAGGGTTTGAAGCAATGGAGTGAGATTGCGCAGGTACTCGGCGCAGAAAATGCAAAATATGAACGTCCACATCCCACCAACCCTTGTAGTCCGATGGTCCCTGCGTGGCATCCCCACCGCTGATTTCAGGTGGGATATCGTGAGAGGTCTCCGAGACGACCATTGCCCCCTCTCCCCTTCCCGACTACGGTCGTGCATGAACATGGGTATGTACACCCCCCGCTCCGTAAGCTGCATGCCCACCATTTGACGGTTGATAAGTTGATGGTAAAGTTCCGCGGATGGAAAAAAACACGCCACCCCGCCTACAACACCCCAGAGAAGGGGGCGAACGGCAGCAAGTGGTACGGCGGACGGCCGCTGAGACACCCGCGCCGTCCCCACGCCATGAAAAACAACACCATCGAGGACACGGTACGAGCACCAATACACGACCTTGGGAGCGAGCTATTCTTATGGCACCTGCCCCTCCCCCCCCCCCCCCCCCCCCCCCTCTACCTACAGAACCTTGGAAGCGTGCAGCGTAAACCGTACGCGCCCCTACGCGTACCTCCGTGTAGGAAATATTGAACTCCTTTAGGTTGCCGATTAGACCCTCCGGCAGCGGGTCGCTCTCGTCCGCGTACTCGTCCTGCGCGAAATCATGGCGGCACGTATATATACATATATATATATTATATATATATTAGCGCGGGTTGGTCGACGGTCGTCCGTGACTCACCCACATTCAGCACTGTCGGCTCACTCACGCTTCGGCTGCAAACGACTTGAAAATGTTTTTGGATGTAACTGCTCCCACGCTTCAGAGACAACCTACCTGGTACTTGGCAGTGGGGTGGGGGCTTTTTGAAGTGGTTGGAGGGTTTGTGGCGCTCGCACCTCGGTCAGATTGCTCGGCATTCCCACGTGACGGAAGCGTAGAACCACCACCAGCAAGAGAAAGTGGCTGGCATTCTCGCGGCGTACGTACTTCGCATACACATATGTCTGCTTACGATGCAACAACATTGAACCTCGGCTCAACCCTTCCGCTCGCCAGCAATCCCCTGCTAAACTAACTGGCATCGTTGCCGACGCATGAATGCGTAGGTACTGCTGTACTTCGTATTTTCATAAACAAATTGAAAAGGACTCATCAGCCATGAGATCGAGGATTTCGTGAAAACTTGTCTTTGCGAGCTGTGTGTGCTATTTGGGTATACATGTCTGCTTGTGGCGCAACAATATTGGCGCTCGAGGCACAGCCTTGGCCTTCTCGCTCGCCCGGAGACTCACCGTCATCGGTGCTCGGGTGCCAATGACCTCGTCGAGAGTGTCGTACGGCGGGCCGCTACACGCCAGCATGGTGTCGCCCGGTCTGAGGACGCCGAAGAGGGCGCACGCGATGGCGTGCGTCCCGCTGAAGCACTGCACTCTCACCTGCGCGACCAGCCAAAACAGAAACGAAAAAACCGTATACATCGTATACCAGCTCTGTAGTCGGGACGAAAGAATGTCGATCTCGTTTTTGTTGTTGTTGTTGTTGTTGTTGGTGTTGTTGTTGTTGTTGTTGTTGTTGTTGTTGTTGTTGTTGTTGTTGTTGTTGTTGTTGTTGTTGTTGTTGTTGGTTTTGTTCACGATCAACCACAAAAACGGGACGTCAAAAACAAAATACCCTCAGTATGCCCGGGACGAATATCGATTTGAGTGTTGTTCGTTTGTTTCTTTGTTTTGCACCTGGTACACGACTAAGCACACAGACAACGTGAAACAAAAGTCAGGTATATATAGAGCTCTGCACTACCAGGAAGAATCGTCGGTTGTCGCATTGTAGCCTTTCGTTCCGCGTAGTGTGACGTCGGGGATTTGTGTACCAAACCGGCGTTTACGCTTTTACTCTCCTGCCTGGTGCTCGGCGAATGGGTATCCAACCAACCGTGCACACACCACCAAAACTTTCTTGTGACTTGACTATATATACTGTAGGATACTGTAGGATAACGATAAAACCTTCTACCAGAGTGGGAGAGTGCAAGAGTACGACCACCAGCATGCATGCGGGCGCGCAGGTCGGAGACCTCTTTGCATTGCAGCATTCCACTCTATGCCGGAATATAAGGGCCGGTTTTATTTGATTTTAACATTAAATCGGTCCTTAACTTTCGGGGCAGAGTGGTACTTGCTACAGTAGGGTGCATCTCATACCCTTAACGATGCCGAAATCTCGGCATTCTCATGTTTTCAAGCCCCGAAGGGGTCAACAGCGAAGAGACCCGCCGGCTGGACCTTGGACTAGGGTGTCAACTGCAGTAGTACCACTGTAGCGGCTGCTCCCGCCAGCGCCTGCGCTTAAAATCTGGGTAACTGCAAGCGCGCATCCCATATAATCCGCTCGCCCTGAAGCTACCGCTAATTCATGCGTCTTTTCGTGACTTTGGGGATAGATTCTCTATTTAGAACCTGGCAAATCGTACGTGACAACAGTGTACCTGCTTGAATAAACAGTACGTTCTGCTGTTGACATGCTCTATGTGGGACCTGCAGCAGGGCAGAAAACACATCGATCTCCAGTGTGCACGACATGACCGAAACACAATATTATCCAGAACGCCGGAGAAATAGGCTGCCACGAGGGTCAATCGTGTCAACTAGAGACCTGCAGGAAACCGCTGCACCGCTGTTTCCGGCATCTACCCGACATTCACTACCCCTTACAGTGCCGATATTCCACAACGAGGCGTTTTTTTAGACCAGGCCCTCTTCCCCGGGTGATGCCGCCTCTATACCATTCAGTCCCGTCACCCCGGGAGGGTCAGTCTAAGACACATTTCGTTGCAGACCCACGATTCCCCAGGCCGCCTTAGTTCTTACTCTGGTCCTGTCAGTCTTATAACCTCGGGAGGGTCAGCCTGACATGTAATTCGCTGTCGACCCGTGCTTCCCGACATGGCACCGCCCCATTATCACTTAATTAGTCCAGCCAGTCCTGTTTCCTCGGGAGGATCAGCCTGAAATGTACGTTGTTGATAGCCGTTCAAGATTGTAGTTACACCACACAAGCCGTCTCGACGTGTCTCCGTGCCTAAAGCCCCAGAAAATGCTACTACCTGCTGCGGAACTACCGTCCCACACGATTCACAATCTGAACGCGCGACTGGACGAATAGACCCGCTGTCCCAGAGGGTTGGAACACCAGCTCGAATATTTGTATCGATATTATTCAATATCTCTGAGCGATGCCACCACAGTACCGTCCATGCCATTACAGTGCGGTACATGCCACTACAGTGCGGTAGGGGGTTCCTCAACCGACAAACTACCCAATATATTTGCTACGAGTATCCCATTCGTGTTTTCTAAGTACATTTTTTGTTGCATACCTTGTCCATGGGAATATTTCTCATCGGGTTTCGATACATTTTTTCTCAAAGGCGAGGGGGGGGTGGGGGGGGTGAGTGAGATATAGAGCTCCTTGTGTTAGGGGGACGCCTAATTTTCTGAGCTCCTCACAAACGAGGACCTGAATATGTCACCCGAAGCATGAACAACTTCGAAGAACGTTTGTTCACGCAACCGACCAACTATCGTACAGCATGCGCTACGTAGTCCTAAAACGAAGACCTGGTAGACTATTATTATAATCTAGTAAAAGTATCCTACTAACCGGTATATGATTAACCACTTGGGGAGCTCAACCGGTTAGAAAAATGTTGCCTCAGAAGGCAAAAAAAGCGCAATCCTTACCGTGGGATGAGCCATTCGCGCGCGATAATTTATACTACATCAGTAGTACTGTTGCTGCTGTTCCACCGCATCACACCGGTAGGTCGGGAGGAGCCATGTGGGGGAGGGATGTATATCGGCCTCGATCCAGCTCCCACAAAAATGTTGAAATATACTTGACTGGTATAAACTACTTGCTAACCTCCTTTGCTGCAGTGGGCCACAGCGCGGTCTCAACTCCAAACCCTAACCCCAACCCAAACCCCGACCGCCCAGAAAATTTCTCGGAATGTTCTGGGGTGTAATGAGAAGTTAGAGTGGACTATCAACCATTCTGTCGAAGCTGGACCGAGCCGTGCACGCAACTACCACCGGGGGGGGGGGGGGGGGGGGGGGGGGGGGGGGCTGGGCGAGCTCACCAAGGCGGCCTCCCCGCCGAAAAGCTGAGCGTAGATCTTGTCTAGAGTTTCCCTCCCGATGTCCCCGTGGCCGTACCCGTCGACGCCGGCGAACATGTTGCTGCCGACGCGGAACTCTCGAAAAGCGCCCAGGATGCGGCTAAGAGTACTGAAAGAGCCAGTCAAGCCAGATGAGGAGAAAAAAAATGAACAGCAACAACAAAATAACGGGAACACATTGTGAAGCAGGAATATTCGTACAATATACGAAATAGTAGCAGACAGCAGTAATGTCTCGTGTCTACTTTCAACTACTTCGGCCTGTGAATAGAACACCGTACAAGACCATCTTCATTCACGTTCCGTTTGGTTTTGACATATTACGGGGGACCATAGTTAATAGGACCAAATATTGTTAGTGGAAGTGGTTAAATATATAAGTTTTTATGTATACCATAGGTCCCATTTACTATGGTCCCCCGTAATAGAAGGTCCGTCCTATTTTTCTTCACGCTTTTTTTTTCCAGGGATGGCAGTTGCCTGAGGTAAAAACACATACGTTGCCTACCGGCAGATGCCAAAATCCAGATTTCGTTTCACTCACCACAGTTACAGCAAAAGCGGGGGTAAACGTGAGCATCCTCGGCGGGGGATGAGTACTACAAAATCCCCGGGGTGAAATCAAGACCCAACCATTTCGAGCCAGCGATGGTGCAGAGGTGGTTCCAATAATTAGGGTCCAAAATGACTGATTGAACGAGGCGCACTCTAGAGTCAGTGTGCTTTCAACAGACCCCAGATACATAAACTGGACGCCGTGAGAGAAAAGCGTTACTGAGGGCACGGGGTGCAGTGCCCGCGATTATTATTCACCCTCGGTATATACAAGCCCTGTGGCCACAAAAACAGGAGTTAAAAAGATGCATCGCGCTTATAAATCAATTCGTTGTCTAGTTTTTTTCAAGACGATAATCTGCACGTTGTCGGAAGGCAATTAAATAATATTGTCTTCCACGTCGTCTCGAACGCCTCGGGTCGTTGGGGCGGGCTGCCCCTGCCCCTGCAGCGGGGCGGACTCTGCGCTGACTACGGCTGGGTCTCCGGCTCGGTCTCCCGCTGGGTCTCCGGCTGGGTCTACGCCGGCAACAATGTATCATCACACTCCGCCTCCGCCTACAGATTCCACTCGGCAAACATGATCTAAATCGTGCAAAGCATACATATTATATATATATTATATGTATATATATAATATATATATATATATCTTGCGGATACACTTGCCCCTAAATATCTGGACAATGAAGCGGGGATTAGATCTGTTCGATGCGTGTGTCACCTTGCCATAACACCGTTCTTTCTACCCAACTACATGAGTACGCTCAATGTTCGTCCTGATCCTTTGCCCTGGAGGGATACACACTGTGTGGTCACAGACTGCGGCGAGACAGAGAAAAACAGAAAAATAACCGAAAATAAAAATCAAGGTGTGTAGTGCAAGCGAAGTGATAACGCATCGGGTACGAGAACACAACCACAAAAGGCCCGACCAGAAGGGAAACTCAATTATGAAACGACACAGAACACAAATGACGCAACAAGATCGGTAGGTGCTGAAGAGGAACAGACAACTGCTGCACGGACGAAGCGTGTGAAACCTTAACCTTGACATGAAAGCACGGTCACCTGGGAGGCTGCAATCCTCAGACCACAAAGGCTCTGCTCCTTCGTGGTCGTCGGCCAAGCTTTCGAGGGTGTGGAAATCAGGCGTTTCACTGAAATATCTACCCGGCGGCTTTCTCTTCTTCTTTCTCTCGTTTCGGCCTCCTCCACCTCGGCCTCTAGTTGCGAAATTATGTCCAAAGTTGCTGCTTCGTTTTACTAATGTTGTCAACCATAGAGTGTTGGCGACAGAGATGGGGGGGAAAAAAAACTTTACTTCGGCTAAAAAAAATGTGAATTTCCTTCCACCGAGTGCAGTGTGTTTGCGAGCGGGGTAAACCAAATCCTGCAGGCGACGCCTACGAAAATAGGAAGGGAAGGGGGGAGGTGAGGCAAACGCGGCAGACAAAAAAAATAACGAAAAACAAAGAAACAGCGTGCGAGTAGCAACGGCAGCCCAGCAACGTTTCGGCGGCAGAGTTGGCAGCGGTGCCACCACTGCCATCCCACGACTGCAAGCAGCAGCACAGCAAGCGGCAGCTAGCAAGCGCTAGCCGCAGCAGGGGCAGCTAGAGCAACAAAAACAAACAGCGTCAGCACCAGCACCAGCAAGCACCACAGCACCAGCACCGGCATCAACCAGCTTCCCTTTTTGGATTGCCTGCTGCTGCTGCTGTTGCTGCTGTTGCTGCTGTTGTTGCTGCTGCCCTCGGCCTACGCACACCACAGCGCCGGCGGGCTCCGCTCCGCCGCCGCCGCTGCTGCTGCAGTGTGGTGAAATCGAAATGATACACGAGCTGTCGAGTGTGATTGCGAGTCCTTTTTTTGAACAGAGCATCCTCCACGTCGTCACCAAGTGGGCGAAAGCGTGTACCCGTAGCAGCGGCGGCGGCCCGCTGGCACAATCCAACGCCGCTCGTGCGCGCTATACTCAAGCTACATCTCTCGAGCCTCTGTGCTCCCAGCGGTTGTCGTGATGCGTACAGCAAGGAGCATGGTGGCATGGAAGATGCTCGGTGTATTGATCCTTCGAGATTCGAGATGCGTTCTGCGTCGGGATGATGCTCGGTGCGTGTAGGCCAATGAAACAGAGAGCCAAAGGCTACCGCAACTTTTGATGAAGTGCTGACTTCGCTCAAGTATTTTTTCACGTTTTTTTCAGAAGTTTACCTAAACAAGTTACCTCGGGGAGAATTTTTGGAGAAGTAAAAGCAAAAAAAAACAAAATCGCAAACACTCCAGTACCAGGTATATAATTTCAGATTCTTTTTTTGTCTTTTTGTTACTATTCCTGGACTTGGCTGTGTTGTTGTGTTTCTCGTACCCGGTACGCTGGCATTTCACTTGCTCTACCCATGAGTTTGCTTCACCAATAAGTGTGCCATTCATTTTTTTTTGCTTTTGGGCTTTCTCTGTCTCACAGTCTGTGACCACATAATTAGTACCTTGTGTCTCTCTAGGATAAGGGATCAGGACGGCACTGGGTGTGCTGGTGAAGGTAAGAAGGACGATTTAATATGAAGACAACCCACACAGCAGATGAAATGCCAACGCCAACCCTTCTCGGTGGAGTGTTTGCTCTCCCTCTGAGCTCTCAATTCTCGACCACCGTGCGACCGATCTGCATGTGCGCCGTGCTCCTGCTAAAACCGCGCGCAGGCCAGGCCATACAGCGACACGAAACCCCACCGGGCCCGCTCCCTTCAGTGCTCGCCTCTAGGCTGTCGGTGGTGAAGTGGACTAGAGATACCATACGAGTCATACTATGATACTCGCGCGTACGAGTAGCGTCTTTGGTGGTGCTGGGTTCGCCACGTCGTTAAATTTGGGTATATCGCCGCCCGCTCGCTGTTTGTCAGGGACCCGCATCGTGGTTATCAGTCGTGTGGCTTGTTCATTCCCATTTCGACACGAATCAAAATTGCAGGTGCAACGGTGTGTTACGAGGCTTAGATTGGGTAGGCGATTGGTTAACCCTTTTAGGACCCAGTCCCGTTTTGGGGACAAACTACTTACCAGGTACAGTTTGAGTACTTTGTCCCCACATATCGGAGTGCGTTTTTACCTTTGGTCCGACGGACTAAGGCCATAACAAATGGTGTCGTCGGCGGGACATGGGTCGTTGGTCGTGAGTTCGAATCTCACGTCCACCATGAAATCGATTTTTACAGAAAAGTGAATTTCCTCATGTCAATAATCTGAAAAATACTTCTGGATCCCCATAAATTGGAACCGCGTGTTGGTGTCACGGCGTCGACCCGTATATCTGGTCCGTTCCAGGGGGGGAGAGTGTTACGAGGCTTAGATTGGGTCGGCGATTGGTTAACCTTTCACCTTTAGCCAAAGGGACTAAGGCCTTAACAGGTGCTTACTCTGGGCCATCGCAGAGAATAAGGGTACGAGTATCACATAATTATTATAGTGGTGAGAGGACGGGGAGATCGTCTACATACTGCACACTCGTGGCTTCAGTGGACATACAATATAGGCCCGCCAATACGAAAATGCCCAATAAGAACATACTACTGTAAAGCTCACTTATTGGGGAACGCTAAGAAAATTGGGTTAACCCTTCTAGAACCGCACTCCCATATGTGGGGACGAAACACTCTAAACAGAAGTAGTTTGTCCCCAAAACGGGACTCGGGCCCTAAAAGGGTTGAGAAAAACAACTCAGTGGTGAACTCCACACTAAATCCTATATAATAGCCTACGTTCAAGGTTGTTTGCAGATGGCGCCCCACTAAGAATCTCAGGCTTGCCCAGATCAGGTGTTTTTTGTTGACGGGCCCATACTACTGTAGTCGATGAAGAGTCCGCAGTACGTGCGCCGCTGGCTGTGTGCTGCGAGGTGAGGGACTGCTGACTCCCATCACTCACCACCGAATTCAAATTCAAATTTAAACCGGACATGATACTTGAGGCTCGACGTGTTTTTTCGTGGGTACGTCATTATCAAGCATGCATGTATGTCGTCACTACTGGATCAGCCTTGCGCTCTCCTCCTTGTGATACCCACCACTAGTGTTGACTGCTGACACGTGACAATACCCCTCTCGGCGCTTGCCTTCGTATGAACACCCATACAGCAATGGTCAGCCACGCCTGTGTTCATCCGATATGCCTGTGTTCGTGTGCAGTGACATAATCGATGTGCGGCCCTAGCGCACTCACCGTTGCGTGTGATCGTCAACCTCAGCGAAGAGCGGGACGAGCCGTCGCGCAGCCTGCTCCACGGCCTCTTTGCCCGACAGCTTGGCGTCCAGCTCAGTAGCAGTCGATGGCGGTGATATCGCAGCAGCAGCTTCCGACGTAAGGGACAACCGTTGCCGTATTCGACTTGAGCGGAACGGGCCTTGAACCCTGTTCTCAATGATTCGACAGCTATTTTGGGGAACTAAAAACGCACTCGCAACGCCACTGCTTCGTTGCCACGGATACGTCAAAATGCAGAGATTAACAAGAAGCGTAGGTGCCACCAATTTCACCACTTGCCTACAGATACGCATGGCACTACGTGGCGAGAGAGGTCAGTGATCGTGATGGCATCATGTGGGCGATTTTTCGATTTTTCTGAGTCTCATGCAAGCAAATAATCCCGAACTCGTAACGCTATCAGTTTGCCTATGAAACCCCCCCAGCCTCGTGTGCAAAGAGTGTGAGGTGTGCACTTTAATTCCTGTCCTGCGTGTTGTTATCGACCGGAGACCTTACTGACGAGGACTACGGCTGGTGGCTTCGCTAAACGGACCAGGCTCGAGGGATATCCTATTCATACAGACAGCAGCATTGTACCTTTGTTCCAGGGTTGCCATCTTCTTCCCAACGGCGTACTGCTGTGGTTTTATACATACCAGGTACAGCAAAAGCAGGTCTTGGAACAGCGTCAGGGAAGGAAGCTACATACAAGAGGTACTCACAAGCCACGGCTGGTGTATGCTCTCCGAAAGAACGAGCAGAGCAGGTGAGGGCAAGCGTGGTTTCGCAATTCATTGAAACTTCCACTTCAGTTAACGAGCAGCGTCAGGGGGTGTGTTGTTCTTCGGGCGGTGCTACAAAACACGAGTCCGAAGTGCGACTGCCGAATGTCTGTACCACAGCAGCAGTATTTATTATTAATAGTACTGCTACTGCTGTGTAGCCGTTCTGTACTGCTGTTCTCTAGTTTGGGCCAGTTGCGCCGGTCTCTCCGCATCGAGCCTACCCTACGAGTACCAGGTACCGGCATGTATACTCGTAGCCATGTACACAACCTACGTGCGTGCTGCTAGTGCTGTATCTCTTTCGGACCGTAGCCATATCTTGCAAACGGCGGTGCGGCGTTTGCTACCAGGAGCAGGAAGTCGGGGAGGTTCTTTGCGGATACATCTCCTGCTCTTCGGTGTGGGTCCAACTTGGCAACCGGCAGCTTTGTGAAGACAGAACACAAAGTCATTAGAAAACGTTTCAGCCACTGTAAGTATAACCTGAGGGTAGGTGCATAGGTGCTGGTGCCGGTGCTGATGACGAGTTCGGTGCAGTGTGCGGTGTGCGAGAGCAGATGTCGATGGAAGCTACTGCTGTACCAGGTACGGTATAGATTTACGATACCGAGTAAGTAGCGTTGCTCTATATCCCTTGCACCACGTACTGAAAAAAAAGTGTCCCACACTAATTCCAAGTAGTTTGCCCCCAAGAATTGTTTGCTGTCAAGAACAGACGAAAATCTGAAAACCTGACAATTTCATCTTCTGCTCTTTCGCAGTTCACACATGCTCCCGACTGCCGATCTCCATGGCTGGTGTTGTCTTCTCTGCACATCTCGCTTTTTGGGCATCGGCGTTTGTTTGTCGCCATCAAGGCTACGAGTACTCGTATATACCTGGTACATATATAGAATAATACCCGAGAGTAACTATTTCACCTGGTAGCTATCAAAAGTATCAGGTAAAAAACAAGGATAACGACAGCCGTCGACGTAAAGTCAACTGAAGGTTTAATTATAGACATATATAAAACTCGAGAGAGGGTGATATTTCGACTCTTTGCGCCGAATTCAATACCGCTGTACCAGGTATCACGATATTCGCACACGCAAAATCCCTCGATATAAGACTCAATATCGTTTTTTTTGCCAGAAGAACGTGAAACGAAGCATAAAACATGGGTGAAATAAAAATAGTCAGTAAGTCCACGAACACGTACAACACCGCAGGGGCTGGAGGACGTGGCTGCTGCTGCAGCTGCAGCAGCAGCTGCTTCTTTAGGTAGCTCGGCAGGCTACAACGCCCGCATACACCATGGACTTGGCTCTTGGCATAGACGAGGGCGCAGCGCGGACGCGTCCCGTGTTTGTGCTGAGACGTGTCCGCCAAAAACTAAAGGTCCGTTCAAGTCCGGTTGGCGCTACCCGCTTGTTCCCGGTTAGGGTGGGGCGTGCCGTGTTGGGGACATTGGTTTGGGGCAACTCCGGCAGGAAGACGCCTAGCCGGAGCACTGGGTGCTGTGCTGGTGCCGCTGAACCCGGGCATCCCGTGCATTCGCCTCTCCCCGACCAAGGGAGCACCCGTCTGCCATACTGCCGTACTCATTCAACCAAGTCGTGGCGGCCACACTGCTGCTGTTGGTTGTCCTTGCCGGCAGGGTAATGATCGGATGACCGAGAAGCGAGTATAGGGGACAGGCTGTTTCCAATTTTGTCTGCCAAATTCGGCTCTACCAACGAAAAGAGAACACAAATACATGATTGGGGTAATTTTACCCCAAGGCGGTATTTGTGTGTTGCGGACCACGTATCGCGAAAATATCGCCTACACCCGACGTCCGTATAAAACTCGAGAGGCACATAATTTGGCTCGTAAAATGTCAAACATTGCGATATTCTTGAGTTTTATATATATCCTTCGGATGCCTACTTCGGATGCCTATTACGAGCATTTCTAATTTCGACGGCGCTTTAGTTAGGAACCCCCCTCGAAATTGCTGTCCGGTAGATCTACGTACGACTACCATGATCTCCGAAAACAAAACCCCACATCAGACATCAGAGTCCGTAGAACGTCAGAACAGCGGACCCAGCGGGCCACAAGCACAATACAGGCAACAGAGCAGACGCTGGGTTACCCTCGCGCACACAGGGCAGTGTCTCGGCTGCAGGGCAGCGTCACGGCTGGTGCGCGTCGCTGCTGCGGTGCGGCAATGGGAACAGCCCGAACTACGTTTCTGGCTTCCATCCTGTGTTTTATATGCCTGGTGCTCTTCTTCCGCATGCCGGGACCGGCAGAGAGCACGGCGGGCTCATCAAGGCTGTGCGCACGCAGTGTCTCGGATAGGAACGGCTCGCTGAAATATACCTCCTGCTGTGCTCTGCTGGTCTCTGGTGTTCTTGAAGTTGCGCGATGCCTTCGACAGAAACTTCTGCCCCCGAGCAATATTGGCACGTGGTTGGGTACTCGAGAATTCCTGCTGCTGTACGCACGAGTTTTTGTTTTTTAGGTGTGCATAGCTGTTGCGCGATGCCTCACACAGAAACTTCCTACCTCCGAATGAACTCTACACATGGTTGGGTACTCAAGAGTTCCTACTTCTGTACGAGTACTCGTACAGAGGAGGAGATATTCGGAGGTGTAGTGGACCGAGAACGGTACAGCTGTCTGCCCACGCGCAGGGCGGCTATTGATCGGAGTGACCGCTCATACACTGACGGGGTGGCGAGGAGTAGTGCAACGGTGGCCAGCGGGGTGGGGTGTGATCGGCGTACGAGTACGCGTGTAGTTGCTGCGTGTCCTGCTTTTCGTATCCACGTCTTGTTACATTTATTTGTCAGGAACACCCAACGCCCACAGGTTGACGATCGAGTCTTAAATACCCTGCTGCGTTAGTTCCTAGCGACAGCTATGCTATCTTAGTACTGCTGTAGTTCATTGGAGATACTCACCACGTGCTGGTATACCGGGTATCTGGTACCCATTACGCGAGGGCGCCATGGCCACAAGCAGTGTGTGTGTACGAGGCAAAGTTTGTTTCGTGCCTGTTGTGGCGATAAACACATGGACACGTCTTGCTGTCGGCAGTGGTGATGACATCACACCATCATCGCATTGCGCATCGCGCGTGATCGAGACGACGGATATACCTGCGAAGGTCGCCACAAAGGCAGCAGTCCTTCTACATATAACGGCCAGTCCAGTACAGCAGCAGTAGCAGCAGGGCAGCAGGACTTCGTACAAGCCAGGCAGTATAACACTACAGCCAAGCCGCCGTATCAGTACAGCAGCAATACCGGTAGTAGTTTGGGCGTGGCGTGCTGCTGTATTACCGGTAAGTACGTTCCCTTTATTATGTGCTTTATTGCTTTTACGGGGGTCCATAGTTAACAGGACCAAATATTGTTAGTAAAAATGGTTAAACATATAGGTTTTTATGTGTGCCATAGGTCCTGTTAACTATGGTCCCCCGTAATAGCGTTGTGGCTTGAACGAAATACTGAGAGCGGTGCCGGTAGATAGGCCGATCATTGTTGCAGGCTGCAGCTACCAATTGGAACAAAAAAGAAGAAAGAAAATATAAAAAAACGGCATCCAGACCTTATGTAAGAACTGTTGTGAGCTTATGCTACTAATACCAAAGTTATATACACTCCAGAACATGTTTTGTGTAACATCGAGCTGAACTGATGCTCCGTTGGCGCTCCTTTAAATTTGGTGTTGTAAGTAAACCGTTCCGCGCGTGTGCCCACCCGCCCGCCCGCCCCCACCTCCGTCTCACCTGAAAACCACCGTATTTCGCCGCATCGAAACGCATGAAGCCGGCACCGTCAAACCTCAAGGAGCGGTGCACGTTAACTGTATTGATGCAGGGGGGTGGAGTAGGGCAGAGGCACAACGGTAACCACAACAACACCAAGCACAGCAACAGTCGTGTTGGCGACGGCGGCGGCGGAGGGGGGGGAGGAGGAGGGGGAGGAAGCGGCAGCGGTAGCGGGATCGGAGGCGGCAACGACTCGTCGCGCCCGGCACGAGCCAGAATATCTCCGCCGGGTACCATTTCCAACGCCCGCGGCAGTGGCGGCAGCGGCAGCAACAGCAACGGTAAGGACTCCCATCGACGCAATTTCCGAGAAGAAGGCTTAGAGCTTTCGCGATCCGCGTGGCGACAAGACAAGACAACCCCGGGCTGGGCACCTCCGGAGAGCACGGGGCACGGGCACGCGATGGGCGGGGCTAACGGCAGGGCGGCGGGAGACGCAGGGTATGAGGTGGTGGAGCGCGAGGAGGCGCTCTTGGATGGAGAGGTTAATGGCGGGGCGTCCAATGCGGGCGAAAGGTGTGTACGGATCATTCTAACGAACCCCCCATAAACAAAAGTCACGATTCGTGACGGAAAAAAAAGTCACGAAACGGGTCATCAAGTTTTTCGTTGCATTTGTTTTGTTCAGATTGTTCGTACGTGGCTTTTTTGTAATGTCGCGAATCATGATATGAACTTTTTTACTTGAATTATGCATGATTATGTTTTTGTGCAAGTCTTCAATGTTGCCACGATTCGTGGCTTAAGTCAAGCTAAGACACGATTAACGAAAATGGTCTGTTTTTGTCTTACTGCGTCACACTGTTCTTGTTGGTAAGGAAACATCCTTGAGGCCTGCGGGTTGATGTTAATCTTGTGTGCTGTTTAGTGTATTTTTTCGGGCGCGAAAGCCGACGCGGGGCGGCGTAAGGAAACATAGGCACCTGCAAAACAGCCGCCGATATTCCGCGATTGGCAAGTTTTTGTTTTGTTTTGTTTTTTGCTTTCGTCCGGCATGGCCGGCAACTTCTGTCTCTCGCGTGTACTGGTGCATCATTAACTAGTCAGAACACCAGCAGCAGCAGCAGCAGCAGCAGCAGCAGCAGCAGCAGCAGCTTGAGCCAAGCGCCCAACTTTTGTGATGCCTGGTTCTTCTGTTTCGTTGTGTTTGTATGTTTGAATGTTTGAGCCGACCTGTCTTGGGTAAGGATCGTGCCTCTATCTCGTTTTTTTCACACGCTGTCGAGTCCATCGGTGCAGTCAGTGGTTTTCGGTTGTGACTTGATTTCCTTTTGCTGTAGGCTATTAGTTGTACAACTATGTTGTGTTTTGTGCTCTCCTCAAATGTACGACGCGCGCGAGCAAACCCTTGAGCCATACAAACTAGAACTGCTTTGCTATTACGGGGGACCATAGTTAATAGGACCAAATATTGTTAGTAAAAATGGTTAAGTATATAGGTTTTTATGTATACCATAGGTCCTATTAACTATGGTCCCCCGTAATAGAGTCGGTTCCGCCGGCGAAACAAACACTACCAGTTAGAACGCTGGGCACGATCTCCCCCCCAACCATCAAATGTAAGACCCACTGTACACCAACACCCGTACGCGCGGCCTAATCCCTTTCGATCGAAGTATTTTCTGCCCCTTCCCTGCCCCCCTCGTCTCGCCGCACCCTCCCCATCCCCGCCCCCGCACACCGCACACCGCACACCGCCACCTTCCCCCCCCCCCCCCCCCCCCCTCCACGGACACCTCCACCGCTATCACCGCCCGCCTATCTCCGCAACACCACAGTATGTCCGCGAGCTTGCTTTTAAATGCCGGCGACAGCCCCTCTTTGCGTTCAGGGGGCGACTCCTCGTTTGGTCCCGGGTTCGGCCGACACGGAAGGAATGGTGACCAATCGGGCGTTTCGGACGGGGCGGGGGGGAGGGGCCGCAGGCGTGCGAGGGGCGGGGGGGAGGGGGGGGCGGGGGACTCCTGGACGATCTCGGGAAGGCCGTTAGTGTATCTGTGTGCCGCATGCTCGTCGCTGTGCTCTATCTTGCTTGGGTACGATGTCGGCGTGATGTCGGGAGCCAAAGAGTTCATCAAGCCTGACCTCGGCCTCACGGAAGTGCAGAACGTGAGTTGGGTTTGTATGTTGGTGGATGTGTGGGGGAGGCATGTTGGGTTTTGAAGGTCTGTTCGTGCCTGAAGAGGGAGACGGGGGGGAGGGAGGGGAGGTGTACTCGATAGGAGAGATGTACTCGATCTCATGCATGGCCGTAGTCGTATGACCATAGACCCTCGCATCCCTACAATGCCGGGACGGAGCATGTCGGGTTTTCACCGACCAGGCAGACATTGCTTGCACCAAGCGCGATGCGAATCGTGAGGTGTTAGGCGAGTCGCATGAAGGGGGAGCTGCATCCTACTAAGAACCGCTTGTGAGGCGGACTTGCATATAGACGGCAGCTTCAATGAGACGGGGGGGGGGAGGGGAGGTCCTCATTTATTGCTCGCCTCAGTCGTTGAACCAGTAACCACGCATCTCTTTCGAGACGGAGCACCATCCCTACTCCTAATATAAACACCTCCAACATTTTGGGCCTTCAGTACGTTTTTGCATGTACTGCACAGAGAGAGAAAGAGAGGAAGAGAGAGAGAGAGAGAGAGAGAGGCAAGAAATGAGCCCGAGAGAGAGAAGAGAGAGAGAGATAGGCATGGAGAACTAGCTGCCGCCCGCGCCTGTCGCGGTGTCGCGGGAGACATGTCGAGCTATCGATGCGTTTGGTGCTTGTCGAGACATTCCAACCAGCACGTCCGTCGCCAGTTGTATGCCACACCGTTCAGAAGGGGTGTTTTCGTTTTTTCGCGCTGCTGTGGCAACTTCTGCTCGCTCCATCTCACCCATTGTCCTCCACCCCCCCACCACTCACACGCCATCATTGCATTACGAAAACCTCTGAGTACAAAAAAATGGACGAGGCAACCATGTGACTCCCGCTACCTTTCTCAAGGGAGCCATTGCGGCATTACGATTCCGGGTAAGTTTTAAGTACACCCCCTCACCCTCTCCTCCCCACCCCCCCCCCCGCCCCACCCCCGGCATTGTACGGATGCGAGAGTGTGATCATGCGACTACAGCCTTTCATGGCACGAGTACACCACCCCCCTATCCACCCACCCATCTACCCACCCCAACCTGTCCTCCCGCGCGCTCGATCCCAGGAAGTAATGGTGGGGTCTCTAAACATTGTGGCAGCGTTTGGGGGTCTCCTCGCGGGAAAGGCGGCCGACCGCCTCGGCCGCAAGCCTACCACCGCACTCGCGTGCACCGTGTTCATCATCGGCGCCACGATGATGTCCGTCAGCCACTCCTTCTGGTTCCTGCTCCTGGGGCGAGTGGTGACCGGGGTGGGGGTGGGGTGCGCCATGGTGATCGCGCCGGTGTATATCACGGAGCTGGCCCCGCCAGACATCCGTGGCATGCTTGTGTCGCTCACAGACATCTGCATCAACGTTGGGATAGTGTTAGGGTGAGGGTCTTGTATATGCGCCGGAGTGTGGGTGTGTGGGGGGGGGGGGGTACCCCTCGTCATGCATGGCCGTAGTCGTGTGGCTATAGACCCTTGCATGTCTACAACGCCGGGTGAGGTCGGTTGGTTGGTGGTTTATGTTTGTGATGGTTTTGATGCGTGTAATGTTCAATGTGGCGTGTTTTGTTTGTGTCATATGTAGATGGGTCGTTTTGAAACTCGCCATGTTGCGCCGTGCTTTCGTGTGTCGTGCTTGTTTGCGGCGTGTTTTATCGTGTCGTGTATAATGTGTCGTGTCTACCGCGATACGTTTAGGACGCTTTCTACGATAGAGGTAACACATTTCCGCCTTTTTTTGTTTCTGAATGACGGGTCTCCTTGACCCAAAATCGCCTGAACGCCAATCTTGTTTCGAAAAATGATGTTTTGTATACTTGGGAAATGGGATGTTTCATCGGGAAGCAATTCGATTTTTGCTGAGGTCATTGTCCGGATGAGGTAAGGAGCTCCTCAAGTGAGGAGTCTCGGGAAAATTCTGGGTGAACCTTTACCGTAGAACGCCTCTTGAACCGTTTACAGGCGGTTGTGTCCTGCTTCCCGTAGTGACAGGGACTGGGGCGTTCCTCGACGAACCCTTTTCTGTGTCTACGATTTAGGGTAGACGCCCTTCCCCCCACGTGATGGTGCGACCTCTGGTGTTTTATCCTTCTGCCGACTTACTGTCTACGTAGGTAGCTCTCGTGGTTTACACGATACGCCTAATGCCGAGTTAACTCCTCCGTATCGCGAGCATTGTAGAGCGTTGCTTTGCACCAGTCGGACGAACGACTGAACCACCAACGTTCCCTCGACACCACGGCAATGCTGCGCGATGACACCCGGCGAGTATCCTATCCCTGGTGTATGGTACTTGAAGTAGCTAGCTTGTTGGGCCTGCCTGCTATTAGACTTGCCTGTTGGGCATCCCTGTTAGGATTTCCTGCTACACAAGGTTTGCCTCGTAGACTTGTTTGTTTGGATAGCGCGTTAAGCGTGCATGCCAGATATTTTCCTGCCACCTTCTATTCGCCCACGTTGTGTCCTTTCTTCAATGCTTTCTGTTCCTGCTTATGTTTCTGTTTTTTTCTTTTCTTTTTTTCTTGTCGTCCTCAGCTACGCCGCGAGCCTTCTGTGCTCGAACATTTTTGACTCAGATTCGGGGAAATGGCGTTCCATGATCGGCATCGGCATGTTGCCACCCATTTTTATCCTCGGGTGCCTCGCCCTGATGCCCGAATCTCCTCGATGGTTGATTTCCAAGGGGAGGACGGCGGACGCCCTCGGGGTCCTTAAGAGGGTACGTGCCTACTGTGCGTGCTGCAAAGACAAAACAGCGCCCTGTCTGAACGAACATTCGGACGTCTGGTTGTCGCCCGCTTGTCGAGCGCTTGCCTAGACTGCTCGAGGGTGTAGATACGGGCATCTCGTTTGTTTTTCGTTTATTTCGTTTTGTGGTGTTTTTTTTTTTTTTTCTCTTTTGGACCGCGGTTTGTGTTGGGGCCGTTGTCGACCGAGCATCGGGCCGTCTAGGCGGAAAGTATTGTCCGAGCGCACGAGGGGCAGGCCGTGTGTGCTGGTCCTTGGTGTTTGTTCTTGTGAGCGCCGGGCTAGTGCACCAGTCGCCGATAAGAACGTTCTGCTTCATCGTGCATCGCTGCGCGCTCACAGCTACCCTGGTATCAAGAAGCAGGCGATGAGACCAAAGTATCGTTGCTTTTTTCGTTTATCTCGGGGTCTCGAAACGTTACGTTACCTCGGAACGGATCACGCTTCGTCCGGCTAAGTACCTGAGCCTCTCCTCGCCTGTCTCCTCTCTCTTTCCCCCTTTTGTATAATTTGGGACCAGGATGTTTCTATAGCGTCTCCTAACCTTCCGTACTGCGATGTCGTGCCCGATATTTATATGTGGAAGTACATTTTTAACGCAGTAAGCTGTTCCAGATCATGCAGATCAGGAATAGACGATCTATCTGCGTTTGGAGTTTCTAGATCTTGAAGTGAAAATAATCTGTATGGTCTGTATGATCTGTGTGATCTGTAGGATCTGTCGATGATCTGTCCGAGGTGTGCAAGTTTACATATCATATATTTTTCAACTACTGTATAGGTGTATCGTGTAATATGTTTCTCGGACCCCCCCATCTGGTTGTTGCCTGTCTGACGGGTCAGGTTCTGGGTGACCATCAGGAGGCCGAGGAGTCCCTGCAGACCATCTCGGAGGCCACTTCTACAGCAGAGGGTGAGCCAAGCACACCAAACAATAAACACGCGCTTCGATTTTATAGTCGGCCGGTACATGAACGCCTTCCATCCTTCTTCCTCCATGATTCATCGTTCGTCGTTCATCGATCACCTGCCGCATACCACACCGGGTGACAATATAACACACACCCTCGGACGAAGTCGCGAGCTGCTTGTTCTGGCCGACGGGGAAAGTGTTACCGCCAAGCGACGTGTAGGGAATTTTCCTGACGATCTTTCTGTAGCCACATTTTTCGCGCGTTGTGTGCCCCGATTGTGTTGGAGAAATTCGATTCGGAAATGCTTCCCAGGGGATGTGTGTTTTTTTCTTTGCGCGTTTCATGATATTCATAGTCATTTTGGTCGTTCATGGCCCACCACTTTTTTTCTCTCCTTCAACGCATCTGGATTGTTAACGTGTGTATGCCGCTCCTGTCGTATACAGTATGATGACATGGCATTGCGTTATCTTCTCTGCTTAGTGCGTTGCAGCGTACATTAGTTATCTCTGTGTCGTGGTTTTGTGACCTTGTATCTGTATCAATAGGATGAAGAATCGGCACGGACACTGGGTGTGCTGGATGTGGACAGCTAAAAAAAGCGGTTTAATCTGATGAACACACAAACATATTATTCATCCAGACTTCATCATTCAGCCTTCGTCGTTCATCAGTCCGCATTAATCCCCCGTCATTTGTCGTTGATCACTCTTCATTTTTCGTTGATCGTTCGTTGTTCACCTATAAACTTTCACCGTTCCTTCGTAAGCTCACTCATTCGCCATCCATCATTTATCGTTCATCGTTCGCGTCGTTTTACTGTAGTCGTGCAAAGAGTACGGATAGGTCAAGCTCACCCCACACGAACGCCAATCCTCGCCTCCGACTACTGTGTTGCATGTTCGGCTTAATGACCACGCCGGCGCCTGCCTGTGGTCGGGCCAAGTCCCTCGCGGAACATCTCTTTTTTTTTTCTTTTAATTCTTGCTAGCTAAGACCTATGCCAATGGTACAGCGAAGTTGCAATAAAAAGTTTGAATTTCAAAGATTTCCGCCAAAACATTTCAGAACACGCTTCCTATGGGCCACCTAAAAAAAAAAAAAGTTCCTAACTTTTGGAAAAGCCCGAAAAAAACAAATCTGGGGCCGATGTTGGGCCAACATCGGCTTGAGAAAAACTCAGGCCGATCTTTGGTTCGAAGCGGCGAGATTCCGAGTCCTCGACAGACATCGATCAACAAAACCAACGATTGCGTCATGAATTCTGAACGGAGTGCGCTCGTTAGGGGCTCCGACCCACCCTAGGGTCACCGTCTTCACACCATGGCCGGTGTCATATGGCGGGAGCTGACCAGGCGTGTGGTAAAAAAACATTTGGCCGCTGGTTTGCACAAAACAGAAGACAAAACTTCTCCATCCGTCTCGAATGGCAAAAAATAGACTTTTTTCAGGTTTGGGAGGATACCGTAGGACGCCGCCGGCAAGCTCTCGCCCCCTAGACCATGGATCCGCCTGATATCTTCGAGGCCGTCATCTATACTCGTTGGGCTTGCCAGATACCGAGTGGGTTGGCCGTGGGCTGAGTCTATGTCGAGATCGAGCGTCGATCGTCGCACGAGCTGGTTTCGATCACCGTGTTGACAATTTGCGACCAGAAAAACACAAATTGCGCCGCCTGCAGCCGTTGGGGAAAAATAAATAAAAAATAAAACATTGTTCTCTTTTTTTCCCACAGCGGCGGTACGAGACAATTTCCGGCTGTTTTTTTAAAGCCATATATTTGAAAAAAAACTTTTGAACTTCGCGTTTCCATTGGCATAGGTCAGAGCGTTCTAGTCTGAATTTTCGCTCCCGACTTTGTTTGAGCTGGTACCGCCGCTCCGCGCCAGCCTCGCGATTTCAAAATTATTTTCAGAAATCTGGTGATAGAAGCGACTCCATCATAAGGATAGTACAGCTGACTCGTACCACGGTAGGGGTGCGGCAGAAATTTCTGAGGCTCCTCACATTAGCTCAATATCTCACCCGAAACATCACCTCCAAGAACCTCGTTTCGTGCAACCAGACCAACATTTCTATGCGCCCGTCCTGAAACAAACGATCCACAAAAAAAAATCACTAACCGGTAGCTCCTCAGTTGAAGAGCTCAACCGGTCAGAAACCTTTAGCCCAAAACGTGCAACCCCTACCGTGGGATGAGTCAGCTGTCGCCAGGAACTCGCGCAGCAGGATACTTTATAACTATCATCAACTAGTGTGCATTGATGGAGTCTTGATTTGGTCGAAAAAAAATGCCGATCCTTGTTCCTTTTCTTTCTTTGGCGCTGTCGAATTAGAAAGTCGCACAGTAAACTTGGCGGCGTGTCTCGACCTCGACATGCCGTTTGTTCTCTTGATTCCCTGGTGGCCCAAGGCGAAAACCCTTTGCTCTTGTGCAACTCCTCTAAACCGTTTCGCCGCCCGCCGCTGTTTTCCCCATCGCCACTTTTTTTTTATTTTTTTCCGTTTTTTTTTCCCAGCGACGTGGAGGGATGTATTGCTGCCGCAGGACAGAGTCGTGAAGGCGGCCATGTTCCTGGGGGTAGGGCTAGGTTTTTGGCAACAGGCCAGCGGAAGCGAGGTGTGTGTGCGTGCGTGCCGCACGCGTGCCCCATCTCCCGCTATCCTCGCGCGTTGTCTGTTGTGTCATCGTCGAAGCTGCATGCGCTAGCTCCATTTGCACTATCGTGCTGCTGTATGACAGTTGAGTTGTACATATAGAGCGATGATGCTGCCACCGGCTAGGATTGCGCAGGAACCATTGCGACCGTGTCTCATACCTGGTATAGAGTATACGGCTGCGTTATGCGCGTTTTTTTTCATGGGGCTGCTTTATGTGCGTGTTTGTTATTTTGTGCACACGTTCAGTGTACCCCGCCCATGTGCAAAACCGTATGCTTTGAGGCGCGCAGTCCACTGGTATAATGTGTCTTGAGAACGAACACGCGATGGCTCGACGCGAGCGCGTTTTTTTCATCCCCCCGCCCACCTCCTCCTCGAAGATATTCCTCACCCACCCCATCACGCACACCCTTGCCCTCCGCTTTGCTCTGTGTGCGTTTGGTCGCTAGACTCGGATTCCTGGCCTCCCCTCCTCAAAGGCAATCCCCATTTTGTGATCCACACCCTATACCCTCCGCTTTGCTCTGGCGTGTGTTTTGTCGTTGCCTCCGGTTTTCTTCGGCCTGGGTGGCGTTATTGACTGTGTCCGTCTGGTCGGCGTCTCTTCGTGGGGCGGCCGGAATGGGCTGATGACCGCCTCTGTGGCGTCCCTGCCTGTCTGTGTATTATCTCTCGCCTTTGGGGTTTCTGTGGCCTGGGTGGCGCTCATGGCTTCGCCCGTTTGGTGGATGGCGCCTCTGACGTGTGGCATCGTTTTCCTGGCCGCTTCGACCCGCCAATGGAAAACCACGACCGCGTCCACCAGGCAGCGGTGTATTATACGCCTGAGGTGCTGAGAAGCAAAGGGTGAGTCTCGAGACTTGCCTCCCCTGTAAAATGTATAACCAATTCCTAGTAGTTGTGAACGTGTCTTTGAGACAGTTTCATGGTTTTCCTAGCGATGCGCGAAGGCCTCCCAGCGGTCGTTTGAGGGCATACCCCTCCCGCCCAGCCCCCACGAAGTATCCTTGAAAAAATCGTGTGATACAGCGCCGTAGCGCCTGCGCGAGGCCTTGACGTCGAGATCTACGACAGGATATCCGAAGAATCGTGATTATGCTAGCTGCGTTACGCTCTGTTTACAAGTGCTGCAGCGCCGTAGGATAGGCAGCAGCAGAGCAGCAACAGCCACAGCAGTGGTGAGCATGAACCGAGGGTTGTTTCTGTAGCCACAACATCAGCGCGGTCGATGCGCTCCCTGGCGTGCCTAAAACCCGGGCAGCCTAATACTACCGTAGACTGTAGACTGTTGCCGACCGGATCGACTTGTTCCGCCATGGCCTGAACTATTTGCGTAGTGCGACAGAAGTCCTCGGCGGAGTGCACGAGTAAAAATAAAACTGTGCAGCCGGGGCGTGCTGTATTGCCAAACCTTGTGTTTCGATCGTGAAGGCAGTTGTCTCACGGAGTCTCCCCGCGCTGTCTTGCCCGTCTCGTTCTTTCGACGCGACAGGTGGGCAGATGCTGACATCTTGAAGGGCAACATGGGTGTCGGTGGCTTCAAACTCTTAGGAGAGGTGGTTGCCTTTGTGCTGCTCGACAGGTGAGACTTGGAAGATAGCCGTCAACCGCTTGTTGTTCACCCCCGCCAGTACTACTCCTATTTGCTGCTAATACTGCTACTACCACTACTACTACTACTACTACTACTACTATTACTACTATTACTACTACTACTACTACTACTACTACTACTACTACTACTACTACTACTACTACTACTACTACTACTACTACTACTATTAATACTACTTCTGCTGCTGCTAATACTGCTACTACTTCTGCTGCTGCTAATACTGCTACTACCACTACTACTACTACTACTACTACTACTACTACTACTACTACTACTACTACTACTACTGCTACTACCACTACTACTAGTAGTAGTAGTAGTAGTAGTACTACTACTACTACTACTACTACTACTACTACTACTACTACTACTACTGCTACTACTACTACCGCCACAACTACTACCACTGTGCCTAGAGAGAAGGATCCTGACTCGCAAGGGCCAACCGAAAATAGACATGTTCGCGCTGCCTTTCCCGAGGGGCTGCGTGCGTAGACGGCGTGCCGGTGTTGCCATGGCGTGGTACAGCAAGCAATGGTGGCAGCGCAATCTCGTTTGGCTCACCCAGGACGTCTGTGCGTCTACTTCAAGTGTTCGTGTCTTCTCACGGCATGGAGTACCCCCCCCCCCCCGCTCACCACCTGTGTAATTTATGGGATAAACGTAATGAGCGCCCAAATAGAGTACTACTAATACGAATAGGAGCGGTGCTCCGTCTCGAAAGGGATGCGAGGGTCTATGGTCATACGACCACGGCCATGCATGATATAGAGTACCCGTCTCCCCTCCCCAGTCGCTTCCCTCCTCGTCCCCCCCTCCTCGTCCCCCCCTCCTCACCTCCCGCGCCCCCACCTTGGCTCCACCGACCGACTTGATCTCCACGGGTCTTGCACGTTAGGATCGGGCGGCGACCACTGTTCTTGGTTAGCAGTGTGCTGGTAACGGTCTGTCTCGCGATGGTTGGCAGCGCGTTCCTGCTGGATTGGTCGAGCATGCTCACGCTCGTGTGGCTCTGCATGTTCATGTTCACCTTCTCACTCGGCCTCGGCCCCGTGACCTTCGTCGTCGCCTCTGAGGTGGGTGGGAAAACCCGCGTTTTTGTACCGGGGGTCATGTGTGTTGTTTCCTAGCAGAGGACCGATCCACTCTATTACGGGGGACCATAGTGAACAGGGCCAAATATTGTAAGTGAAAATAGGTACATACGAAGTTCATGTCTGGTAGGTTTTTGTGCGTACCGCAGGTCCTATTTACTACTGTATGTTCTCCCGTGATAGTGGTTTGTCTCCCTCTTACCGCCGCTATAACTGTCCCATTGCCGTTCCTTGTAGACATTTCTTGACCTTTTTTTCACCTCTTGGAAAGCGCATCCCACTCTGTTAGTAGGTTGAAGCAGCTGTATTGGCCCTTTAACAAGTCCTAAAAGTATCCCACTCCAACTACTCCCACTCAGTTTGTCCTACAGACCCCCCATTACCACTCCAAAAAGGGCTTCCACAAGTACTTCACACATCAGACAGACCGTTGATCCCCTCACGGTAGCTAGATTTTCCGATCTTGTACGATCTAGCACGTGTTGCCGAGTCGGAGCCGTACACCGGTATTCTGCACGATATATACAGGCCATGCTTCCTGGAGTGGGTCGGATCTGTACTACACAGATCATACAGATCCTGTGCAACGTATCATAACGGCAGGATCTAGATTATCTACAGATTGTTCGTTATCTGTCCGATTCGCTATCTGTCCGATGTGTAGAGTAGTTTGCCCCCCCAAACGTGGGTGCCTTATTTCTCTCCCCAAGTATATGTTAGTATGCGTCAGGTGGGGCGAGTGCCCTGGCGCGTTGTCACTCTTCCCTCTTCATGGCTTTGTCCCTCGAACTAATCCGACGGTTGCTTTCATTTTTTTGCCGGTTCTGCCAGATATTCCCCGTGGCGGTGAGGGGCAAAGCGATGTCCGTCGTGATTTGCGTCAACCGCCTCATGAGCGGGGTCATCGCGCTCTCCTACCAAAGCATGTCGGAGGCCATGACCTCGGGCGGGTCGTTCTACTTCTTCGGCGCGCTCTCGTTTATTTCGGTCGCCTTCTACTACTTCATGGTGAGGCGCGCTGCCGTGAATTCGAACCACCGCACTTCACCCCCCCTCCCCCCCCTTGTCGAGTTAGATCAGTTGTGCGAGGTAAAGAACCTTTACTCCGCACAATTGGCAATGATCGTATAACGTAGTGTTCAAGGTAAGGCACCCAAGAGGCAGTTACATAGTACTCCCATTGCTGTCTCTGGAAATGCCTACACCGGAAATTGAATCAACTCATTGAAGCTGTCGTCCATATGCAAGTCGGCCTCAAAAGCGGTTCTTAGTAGGATGCAGCTCACCCTTCATGGGACTCGCCTGACACCTCACGGTGCTTCGCGCTTGGTGCAAGCAATGTCTGTCTGGTCGGTGAAAACCCGACATGCTCCGTTCCGGCATTGTAGGGATGCGAGGGCCTATGGTCATACGACTACGGCCATTCATGAGATCGAGTACATCTCTCCTATCGAGTACACCCCCCCCCCCCATGCTCCGTCTCCAAAGGGATGCGTGATCGATGGTCAAATGACTGAGGCAAGCAACAAACGAGTACGCCCCGCCCCCGCCCCCCCCCCCCCCCCCTTCCCCCACTACCACCACTCCCTGGTGGGGGAAAACCCGACGTGGGCCGTCCCGGCCTTGTAGGAATGCGAGGGTCTATGGCCATAGGACTACCGCCATGCATGACATGAGTACACCTCCCACGCCTCAAAATCGGACTCAAATCGAGCCATTCGACGATGTCATCCATGTGCAAAAACGTATGCAAAAGGTGCCGAAGTCCGCCTCACGAGCGGTTCTTGGTAGGATACATGCAGCTTTTCCTTCATGCGACTCGCCAAAGATGTCACGGAGCTTCGCGCTTGGTGCAAGCTGTGCCTGCTTGGTCGGCGAAAACCCGACGTGCTCCGCCCCGGCATTGCACGTAGGGATGCCAGGGTCTCTGATCATACGCTTACGGCCATGCATGATAATGACTACACCCCCCCCCTGCTTGCCCTCACCGTCTGAAATGGAAACGAGGCCTAAAACCCGTGTACACCGGGTTCCGTCACACGACATGTTTGGATGACCCATACCAGTTCGGAGACTTTAATTATTCTTCACACACCGGTGCTACTAGTCAATAAGAAAGGCACAATCATTTTTTTACCCCCTATGAATACCAGTGTTTTCACACGTCGAGCAGATCTATCACGATCTAGGCCATCTATTACGGGGGACCATATGTAGTTAATGGGACCAAATATTGTTAGTAAAAATGGTTAAATATTTAGGATTTTATGTATACCATAGGTCCTATTAACCCTTTTAGAATCGCAGTCCCGTTTTGGGGACAAACCACTCAATTTTCAAGTAGTTTGTCCCCAAAACGGGACTGCAGTCCTAAATGGGTTAGCTATGGTCCCCCGTATTAGATGATCTACAGTAGATCCTAACCTTCCGTTCTGAGATGCATTGGACGATTTGTACGGTACAGATTCAACCCTGGGTAACATTTCCCAGACCATGCAGATTGGTTGACTCCCACCAGGCAGCATGAGGTTCGGGACATCATACATATCAGGAATATATCTGTCCTGAAGTATCGTAGATCGTGTCATGGGAATCGATTATCTCTCCTACGTGTGGGGTATTCCAACAGCTGCTGTGAGTTGTTATATACAGCGTTGTCGATAGAGAGCCATCGCACGGCACAGGATTAGCCCAGAGAACCACCGCGCGGTACAGGAAGAGCCCAGCAACGTGAGGTTGATATTATAGTTTCACTACTGCAAACCATACTCAACTCTAACTCCAAGTGGTTTGTGCCCAAAAAACGTGGGTGCGGTTCTAAAAGGGTTGGGGTGACGTATACCACTCTGAGCGGAAGCTTGAGGACGGCTTCGTCTTCACATTAACGCCTGAACGCTCCTTCTATGTACGCCCACCAAGAGTGATGATGATGTTTTACCCATTCGCCGGAGACTAAGAAGAAAAAAAAAGTTGCCGACGCCATTCCAGACGTTACCGCGCCTTTTCGGTTGCGCCTTTCGGCTGCACGGAAACATTCCTTCCTCTCAACTCTTCGCGCGCACACGCTCTCTGACTCGAGTGCAATCAAGGCCGGTTCCACATCAAACTCTCACTCTCACCTAAATGAAGGTATTATTTCCCTGACGTTTTTTTTCCACCCCTCTGACTAACTCCCACAACTCGATCCTGAGGGCTCTTTGCAGCTGCTCCGATCGCCCGCCATCCCTCTTTCCGGGGAACTCCCCCCTCCCCGCAGATAGTGGAATATGCTAGTCAGGGGTACGGCAAGGCCTGGGTGGGATCAGACGCCAACGGCTCGAAGTCCGGATGCATTGCCCCTCATAACGCCGCCTCCTCCCGCCATAACGAACCTCAGGTGCCGGAAACTCGAGGGAAAACGCTGGAGGAAATTACCGCCGACCTCGGTTCTTCGTCACCCCCCTCCCTGCCCGGCCCGGGGGGGGCGACAAATGGGAGCGGAAGGGGCGGGCCTCGACATGTTCCATTGGCTGACCAGGAGGAAGAGGCGGTCTACTAAAACGGCCGTATATGTAACCGCCTGCAATCTGTCGAGCGGACATTGCGTCGAGTTGTATCGCTGTCAAATTGTTGTGTGTGAAGTGCGTGCACGCATTAGGTTTTGACAGAAAGCTGATTGAATTAAAAAAATGGGAGTACCGTACGAGTCTGATAACCTGTTCTGTTGAAATGGTGTGTGTCAAGATCTTGTAGTACGTAGCCACTTTTGGGACGGTTTTGGTGGGGGAGAATGAGGGGGGGAGGTTTTCTCGTGGTGCGAAGCCGTTTCGTGCTGCGTCGTGAAGCGTGCAGTTGGTTGTACGATACCAAGGTACCAGGTATGTATGATTATTTTTGTCCGGGGCGGGGTTGTTCATCGTGACTAAGCAACTAATTGTCCGCTGTCTTGTGTTGTGTTGGGGTGTGTCGTTTTTGCTTCGTATCCTCCCGTGGATAGGTAAAAAAATGAGCTCAAGTTCACCACACTTCCATGGCCAGCGTGTGTCTGTGTCGTTTGCCGATTCAGCTCGGTTGTAGAACGCAACGATAGTGCTGTGGCGTACCCCGGCATGGTACGTACTACGACCCGCTCCTGTTGTGTTGTACCTCGGTTCAGTTTACGGAAGGGGGGGGCGGAGGGTGGGGTGTACTCATGCCATGCATGATCGTAGTCGTATGACCGTAGACCCTCGCACCCCTACGATGCCTGGACGGAGCACGGGACGGGTCACTATGATAAGACGAGCGTTGTCGCGGGAATGAAGAGGGATCTCTCTTGTATTTCACTTATCAATTAAAAATACGTCAGCTGTAATTTCTCCCGATTTGGTCGATGCTCAACTTTGCAAGCTGCGTGACACGTCGGTCGCGGATTCGTGCACGATTTGTTATACGCAGGAAGTCGTCGATATTGCGTTGTGGAGGCAGCAACGGGCAGAGTGGGCCTATGTGGCATCATTTTTTTTCAGGTGTTTTGTTTTTGTTTTGCTTAGCTGCGCTATGTGCGGGCGAAGTTTCGGTGTATTTTATACAGAGATGTTGACGTTGTCAGCAGCGCGCGTTTGTATGGTTACCTGTTCCTCCCGCGGTCTGTCGTGAATTTATACTCAATTATTATGTTCGCATACGGCAATATGCAAGTCGTGACTGTAATTCTTCGCCGCGCACATAACAAAAGTACTGCGTGGGCTTTAAAAAAAATGTGTCTCGATTGCTGCCGCATCGCTTTTTTGTCAAAGGGGAACTATCAACATAAACCCTATAATTGTATGCCTCTGAAAAAGCTGACAGGGTTTCCAACACGCGCAGTGTACTTGGACTCGGGTACCCGAATCCCCGGCGATTTACGTGACACCGGTGCGATAGCCCTCACCACATACCCGTACCTCATAGAGGTGTGCGTGTTGGAGACCTTGACATCATTTCTGATATCGTTCACGAGGATTTCTGGGAGTTATGGTGAGGGATATCGTACCGGGCACACGTAAATCACCGGGTACCCGGGTGCCTGGGTACCCGTTTATGTTGGGTACCCCGGTACCCAAGTCCGAATACCCGGCGGGTAATAGGCCCGTACCCAAACAGGTACTGAGAGATTTGGGTACTACCCGTCGGGTACCTGAGTAGTAGGCGCACGGGGTACAACACTGCTGTACACGTCGTTTATATTTGGGAAATGGTCAAAACCGGGGTACACCCCGGCCTTTTTCAGTCAAACTGGGGGGGGGGGGTGTACTCATGCCATGCACGGTGTAAGTCGTATGACCATAGACCCTGGCATGCCTACGATGCCGGGGTGGAGCACGTCGGGTATTCACCGACCACGCACGGGTGGGGAAACACGTCCGCGGGAGGTGCCCCTCGTGTGTGCCCCAATCTGCCTTAAGTTTAATGATGACGCACTGGCGAAACGTCCGAAGCCCATCCATGTAGAGCACGCGCACCCTTTTTTTTCCCCGGCACGTTATTCGGGCTGGCGGCACCATGGCGCAGGGGAGGGTGAACAAGGATTCCCTCTTGGACTACAGTTTGGGGGGTGAGGTGCCCCCGGAATTCTACGAGTACTACTAATAGATATTTGTACGAGGGTATCACCCCTTTTTGACTGCTGTTTGCCCCCCTTTGACCGAATTTTTGCCCCGTATTGGGTTTTTGGGATAGCTTTGATGTGGCACCGCCAATCTATTCTGAATTGAATCACGGCGGAGCGTCAAGGTCTGTCCAGCGCCGAGATCTCTGTGACGTGTTGTTCCAGTTGTTTCTGATGTCTCCCGTTTTCGTTTGGCCAGCCGTTGCTTTCGAGAAACCCCAGACTGTTTAATATCACTCCGTCCGCAAATTCCGTACAGGTTGACCGAGGGTAATCTACATCGGAAATTCCGAGACCCGTCAGTCTGACTCCCCCACGAGGAAACTCTAATCCTCGCAAAATGTGGTCCCAAACCGCTCCCGACGCTGACGTTTATGACCTCCCGCCCACGCTGCTACGCTATGTAGCGAGAAACCAACCCACCTATCCACCCAAACCACCCACACACCCAGCAGTGCAGCAGTACAGCAATACCAGATTGTTTAGGATCCCCCTCCTTGCCGGGGATCGAGGCACTGCTCCCCTGGAGCGCACCTTCCCACGCCCCCCGCTCGCCGAGTTGGGCATCGGCGCCCGTTCTATCGGCGGGGACCCCGAGGGCTGCCTGCCGTGTGGGGCCGGCCTGACACGCTTGCGCGGTCGCGGGGGACCGAGGGGTACACGGGAGAGCAGGCACCCTGCGGGGGACACTAAAAAATGCATACTGGTAGTATAGAAGGCGTCAAAATTTCAACGCATGCACCACCCACCGACTCACCCACCCACCCATCCCCTCATTAATACACCCACCTACTCATCCACCCGGCCACCCAGGTGCCGATTCACTCACGATATACATATATACATATACAGCAGTACATCATCAGTGCCTACATCAGTCATGTTTTTATACGGTCTATACTGATCAGGCCTTTGCATAGAAATATACTTCGTATATATGTTTTCGTTCCGTTTTCTCGACGAGCCGGTTCCGTGTACGTAGCGCCAACGATATGCGTTATCCTGTTGTGCCCTACCAATATAGATGTTCGTGTTTAAGATTGGATGGCGACATACATACATGTTTCTGGGGTTTTCCGGATTTTACTCGGAAGTAGGGTAAAAGTGAATACCGACAGTCTTCTTGCTACTCGAGTGAACACTGAAGGATGGAAACGTCCCGATACGGATACGTGGTGCTATACTATTAAAACTACTACTGTATGCGAGTAAGAGCAACTGTTATACGTACGGCGGCAAGAAAATAATGTTGGCGGGCTAGCAATAATAGCACACACGCCACGAACCACCGTGACATGTCAGTCATTCGTCCAACCAAGTATACGATTTATCCTAACAAAAACCAAACCTCTCCTCAATCGATTCCTCTACGAAACCTTGGAGACGATTGATGATATACCAGTCAGAGTCGGGAGGACCCCCAGGTAGGTGGAACCCACACCAGTAGTACTTGGTACTTCGTTGGCCGGAATAGACCGCCGCTTGTGCTCTTCTTTCGGCTTCCAGGTAATACGTACCTGGTACCAGGTATGCCTATGACTACAGGTATGACGACCGTTCTGGTATTAATATGAATATGCCCAAGCCTTATTTTTACCGGAGAGCAGGGCAGTCGTTGCCTTGCTGTTCCCTAGGTGTTACTATTTTTTTGGTAGTTTCGTAGTTGTATGTTGCTGTGTTGGTGAGCCCCCTGGTACATGATGCAGCAGCGCGGAGAGAAGACTACTCGTCAATTAAGGACACGACGGTCGCGAGCGAGCGATCGACGGTCGCCACTACTTTTTCTCTATATAAATACGTACGTACTCTCGTTGTTTTGTGTTGTTGTGTGATCCCTGGTACCTGGTGCATGATGCGACAACAACAAACAACGGTCTACGAACGAGAACGACGTCCGACTTTCGAAATCATGAATATGTATATATATACCTCAAAAGACAAGCCAGCCAAAAATTATCTGCTGGTTTGTAGGCAATTCGCCGCCTTGATCAGTCGCCACTTTTCTATTGTATGTAGTACAAAATCCAGAATAATACACGACCTCGGGAAAATATCCTCTCTGCTCAATGATGCACCACATCTTGCGTGTTACAAATATAATCAGTCGAACTCACAGCTGACGTATTTCACAATTTTATAAAATATATCTACTGCTGTATGTATTACTTTTTGTGCGCCAGATATGTTTCGTTAAAGGTTCGACAGGCTTTCAATGAACATGGTGCGCCAAAATTCAGGGCCTGTTTCCAAAAACCGGCATGTGAACATTCGCCCCTTTGTACACTTTTCATGTTGACTCGCATGTTACTCAATTTCAGCATGGGGTCAATAATGGGCGCTAATATGACGTTATATTGGTCCTACGCAGCCCTTTTTTTTTTTTGAATGCGTCAAACACTTTATTGCAGACATCTACAGACCGCTTTCGAGTACGTACGAGTACTACCTCGTAGAAGTGGAGATACACTGTTTTTTGGGGTATTCGCCGCAGAAATCACTGAAACGGCGAGACGGGAGGGGGAGGAGAGGGAAGCACTCTAGCTACATACACCTGTCGTAGACGACCCGTACAAGCCCACAAGAACCCCGTTTTTTTCGTGGCCGAAAAGAGACCTACCAGGTATTAATAGTAGTTTGTCTTCAGAAAGGTTCTCCGTTGGTGATCGAACTACAGGCTAGTACTTACTGCTTCTTCTGCTGTGGGCGAGCCCTGCTTCTTCTTGTAGCCTACCTGGTACGTATTATGTGGCCTACGGCAGCAGTAGTACAGAACGTACCGCCGTATACCAGGTATACTACTGTCTGTATGCGTACTCGTATGCACGGCTTGCTTAATCTACTGGTACTCTGTGCGACCATGTACCGCCTGTACGGCATTGGCCGGTCGACGGTGTGACTATTGGACTGTTCCGGTTCGTTCGAAACCGTCCATATTTAATTTTTTCGACGCACGACGCACGACCAAACACGAACATGTGCGACCAGAAGAGAGAAACAAAAAACAGCAACCACGACAACATGAGGAGGAGGAGGAGGAGGAGGAGGTGTGATTCACCAACATCATAACCTTCACGAGGGATATACCAGTAGAGCGCGTGCAACCGGCGTACAACGGTGCCAGATATCACGCAGTACGCGGATAGAAGTATCGGCCGATCGATGTGGTGGGATCTCACACAGAGCTGACGACATCTTCGTTGTACTGCTGTCCAACGAACGAACGGTTCATCGAATACTTCGAAGTATAATACTGCTGTTTGTACGTACCGGTATCCAAATCTTTTTTGATACGAGCGTACGGATAGCAGCCACAGCGATAGGATCTGTGTTGTCCGATGGACGACGTGGAAGAGGAGCTTTGGAACATCTTCACCTTCTACACGCTTCGGGGAGGGCCTTCGGATTTGACCAGACTGTCAGTGAGTGCCAGTAGTGATTGTGCTAATGACTGCACTGCACTTAAAAAGGTAAAAATATAGATGCGTTGCATGCTACGGTTGTTCACATTCATACGTACAATGATATCATGCATTCATGTACTATACCTGGTATGCCTCTGCGAGCAATGGATCCGTGCATCCGTACACATGATGGCCATGTGGTTCCCTGATATCGCCCGGAGGAGATGCCCGTCTACGAGTCGGTCCTATCATAGGACGTGTCGAGTCGGTCCTACAGCAGGATGTATGCTGTGCTTTCCCCAGCACCGCGTTTTTTTTTTTTTTTTCACTCGCTGTTACCGCTAGTGAAACCTTACAGTAGCGGTACAGCACTCACGAGTACTGCTTACCAGGTACATACTGTAGTGACTGCTGTGGCCGCGCATACATATTGATATTATATGCTTACTTGCTGTACTGCTGTAAAGCATGTTGCGGCCGCATCATAAGCCAAGAGCTCGATGCTGGCATTAACTGGCACATGGACAGCATTTCCGCATAATATCCAAGGTCGCAGTAAAGAAACCCCACACGAAATCGCCCGACGGAACAACCCGCATTCCTTCGTGATATCTTTCGTCGGGCCCTCCCGGTCGATGAATAGGTCACGCAATTCTTACGCCTGGCGAGGGATTGTCAGATCGTCGATGACTGCCAGATCGTCAATGCAGGTCAAGGTTGCGTCGCAATGGACAGAGGACTGCATGGCCGATCTCCGGGGAGCGCAGCCCGTCGACCCAAGCGGTTCGTGAAGCGCAGCCTAGGACAGGCGACGGTGAACCTCGCGTTTGCCTCCGTTGTCCAGAGGCGTACCAAGGTGCCGACAAAACGTTTGCCTGGTATCATTGTAGTAAGGATTTTCACGGCTTGGTCGTGCGCGGATCGCGTCAATCACGGTTTGTCCGACCGAGTACATTAACCAAACCTCTCTTCTCTTTCCTCTCTATGGAACACCTGAGACCTTGTCGGCTTGTCGGCTTACCGGGGTCGTTATTTGCGGTAAGTCACGCAGCCACGCGGGCACGTGACTCGGTAGACTACAGCAGTAGTAGTTACACGACAGCAGTTAGTATCTCCAGTTCAGACTACACGGAAGACTCCCGGCTTGTTGTGATGTGAATGTTGAGCATAGGTTCCCATTAAAGGCCATTACTCTGTCTATACCAGATACCAGGTAGGATTGAGGGGTGTTCCGCTCTGAGCACAAATACATAGCTGTAAATTCTTGAACAAAATAAAAGTCAGCCTGAAGTCCTTCAACTCCCAGATTATTAACACGTGTCGCGTACTGTACTGCGAAGAGATTCAGGTCAAGTGACAACACGGAAAAACGGAAGGAATATCTAAGGGGTAGCGCATACCTGGTATGCGTTTATCGGACTAGATCTATCACCCCCCAACCAAGCAGTGGGCACTGCGGTATCCTTCCCTTTGGTGTTTTAATACTATGCTCAGTGTTTCTCTTGCAACTCCCGCAAGGTCAACATCAGAGGAGCTTGAATTGAGAGTTGCTGCGTACGATTTTCAACCGAAATGCTGAGGAACACGATATATCAGACGCAGAGGCGGGCGACTTCTTCTACGGCTTACGCGGCCCCCAGCTACTCACTGTCATCGCAACGCTTGAGATTCGCTCCGCCTGATATAGATTGCGCGCAGAAAGCGTTCAGGCCCTCAAAAAATAAATCAATATCCGCCTTTTTCGTTTCTTCCTTTCAGCAGAACTCAGGCTCTTACGTAGCAACCAGCGAGCCCTTACGCGGCCAACGTTTCTTTGCTCACGCCCCCGCTGTAGGTCACGCCGAAAGCCGGCTGCGGCCGAAACGCCAAGAAGAGGCAACCTCGACACCCGACAGCACCCCGCGAGCGCGCCACCTTAACGAGCAAACTCAACTACCCCGAGTTTCTCGACGCCCTCCTAGTTTTGGGCGAGCGCATGTACAGCGGGAAGGTCCCTAAGGTTTTGAAGCTCTCCGCACAGAAGACTGCGGCAGCGGGAAGCCGGCACCGCGGCCGAAGCGTTGAGTCCATGTTCCAGCAGGTTGGTGCTGGAGTTCCCACTGTTGTTGCCCTGGAAGGCTCGTAAATACCCAGGGATAGGAGTTAGATGCAAGGAAGGCGTGCTGTTGTGAAAGGCCTGTATGTATAGGGGAAGCGGGCGGGCAGCTGCGAGCGAAGCGTTGAGTTCATGTCTCAGCAGGTTGATGCTGGAGTTGTGCTGTCAGGAGATTTTGCGCTGGAAGGCCTGTACACGCCCAGGAGTTAGTCCTTTTTACCTCTGCAAAAGTGACCCCAAACTAATCCCAAGTAGTTTTTCACCGAAAAAGGTGGGTGCAGTTCTGCACAAGCGCCATGGGGGGAAAAAAGTGACGTGCTTCTTGAAAGGCCTACACGTGTAGGGGACAGAGGTTATGAACGGGGCGAGAGCCGACTCACTCCTTCTCAAACTTCATCCGCCCGAAGTGGGTATTACGGGGGACCATAATTAATAGGAGCTATGGTTTACACAAAAACCTATATTTTACCTATTTTCACTCACAATATTTGGTCCTATTTACTATGGCCCCCCGTAATAGTAGCTTAGGGGTCTAATATAGCAACAGCTCCTATGAAAAGGGGCGGGGGAAGCTGCGGACAATAATTTCGTTGGAGCAGAAGGTGATTCCGTGTTTTCCCCTTGCGGCGCCAAGAAAATCTTCGCTGAATCGAGGAGGTTGTTGCAAGAGCTGCTGTAGAGTCGTGCCGACGAACCACTCGAATATAGTGACGCCAGGGCGATTCACCGGCTGTTTTACGGTGTGTTGCTTTTCGACGAATGGCTCGTCAAGCGCTTTCTCTACTGCTCTGACGGAGCATAAAGCGTCCTGAAGATGTATATCTTGTTGTCCGGAGGTGTCCTGGTGCCAAGGCGTTCCCTTTGAGCTAAAGTCAAGTCCTACAAGAACGGCCTTGCATGAAAATACTCGAGAAGCGATGCGGCGAAAAGTTCACCCATAGGATATATCACCGATTGGCTCCCACTTCATGACCTGGATCATCCAGGCAGATAGATTCCGGATTTCTGTGATCTAGCTCGTGTATAATCTGCATGATCTAGCATTTGAGTACGTACAGAGATGCGGCACAACTCCTCATAACGGCAGGTGAGGATCTGTCTGTATACGAATTAATTTATCGAGAGTGATACGTTCTGCACACGTGGGGAAAAGTTGGTACGGTATATAGGGCGAAATCTAGTTCGGTGGACGGAGAAAGACGCGCGACTCGCAGCGATTCAAAGGGTGCCTGCCGGCTCCTATTTACTACTGTAGATAAAAAGAACTACTGTAGATAAAATGACAACTGCCGCTGTTTCTCGACGCGAAGCACAATTTTAAGGGTAGTTATTAGGTCGAAACACGCGTACGGGGAGTTGTAATGCACGGCGGTGGACCTTGACCGGAAAAAATAACTCTATTACGGGGGACCATAGTTAATAGGACCAAATATTGTGAGTAAAAATGGTTAAATATATAGGTTTTTATGTGTACCATAGGTCCTATTAACTATGGTCCCCCGTAATTGGGGACGCCACCACTTTATTTTGACACCAACATGTCCGGAAAGAGCCTGTCGGAGGGATTGCCGTAAAAAAGTATCTCCACTACCGACTCTCCACCCATTTTTCGGGGATCGAATTCCAGACCCACGGACGATTCCACAAAAAAAACGCGACTTCCACAAGCCTAAAGCAAGGAGATGAACGGATCTTCATGTACAGATAGATGCCAGTATACCATAGGCAGGGTTTTGAGCCGGAAACGAAAAGTGGTTCGGTATTTTTTTTTTGGATTTCTACCAAAAATTCGGTCGGTTTCGACCGCTTCATTTTAGGCAAACCGTAACCGAAAAAAACCGGGGGGAAAACAAGAAAAACACGAAGTTGTCGGTCGGTTTAGGTCGTTTTTTTAGCAAATAAACAGGAAAAAAAGCTCTGCTTATGGTCGGGAAAAACCGAATTAAACGGCCGGAAACCCCGACTTTCGGTTTTCGATTCCCTCCCATATGATGGAGTAATCAGACCCGGGGGTCATATACCAGGCTCGTATCCTCCCTCCCTACTACGATTCGTGCCTTGCATTTTCATCGCGAGAATACCTCCGCCCTTTCTTCCCTCGCTGACTCGTACCGAATTTAGCCTACCCACGCTAAGCGCTCTCAGCAGTTGGCCCCTTGCATATACATATATATATATGTAGATTTTGCAAATGCATTCACAATCTCATCACGGGGGGAGACGAACTCCGATCAACGCTAAAGTGGTAGCATTCGAGAATATCCAACAAACCACCGGGGTGGTCGGGCATATTGTACACTACTGTGTACGAAGGGGGAAATGCTCGGTTATCCCTTCTACACCCCACTCGCACTTGGCGACCGTAAGAGAGCGTACACGCAGCCAACTCATATACTGCCTATGTTTCATACATGATATCGAGTGCACTCCCCCCCCCCCCCCCCCCCAACCCCTCCTCCCCACACGTTCTTTCCCATCGATCACAAACACGTCACAGCTACTGATGGAGAACATCCTGCCTTTAGCATCGCGTCGACGGCCGGTTTCAGTGTCAGCCGCGATGCGCGACCCTCTGGTTCGAGATCTGTTGCGGCACTACAAGCCCGCGCTGAGAGAAATCTTCAGGTGCAACAGTTTTCACGTGGGCCATGCTGACGAGGGGTGTGATCACCTTGTCCTAAAATATACCTGGTAGTAGATTGGATTACGTTGTGTAATCATCGGACGAACGAGCGGTGGTGCAGCAGTAGTAACGATGAGCGGGGCGAGTGGCTTACTTTTAGGGCCACCTAAAGTGTACCAGATACCATCGGACAAGCCTAAGGAGGGCATGCCTTACTTTTAGGCTGGGTGACAAAGCCGGCGATCCGTGCCACCCGACCGAAAGTCTCCGATTTTTTTTCGATGCCTTCCACCAGTCCACCAGCTCGCACGGTCAACCATGGTTGACGACAGTTTTAGATATCAGCACGAGTTCCTGGCGAGAGGTCACCCTATACAAAGAACTGAATGCCGGCATGTTTTATTGCCGGTGTGTTTGATTTGTGTCTGACACGGCACTCTCGGGGCTGCGGTATGGTGGCTCACGTTCCTGGTATGTGCTCGGAAATGCGCCCGTTGTAAAAATCGTACGCCTCATCTTCCAGAATGTGTATCGTCATCTGCTGAACCGTGTGTGTGCAGATTCTACGCAGCGTCTCCCTCCGCCGTGGTCACAAAATCTCACAGGAGGGGCAGCAGCGGCAGCGTTGGCGAATATACCGCTACACAATCGGCGAAGGTCGGAGACGCGAAACAGGTTGTCCAACCGCCGGCCGACGAACATCTTCGAGCTACTAGTAACCCCCCGCCGACCCCGCATTCGGTCCAGCCTTCGAACGCTCACGAACCCCCCCCCGTGCCCGAATCTTCCTTGGAGACCGGTGATACCACACCTTCCATACCCGCGGAAGCGACAGCCTGCGACGCCGACGGGGACTCCGGTGAAGACTGTGCCTTCGAAGGTGCTGTCTACGGTGCTGTCGCCCCCCTCACAGCGACCCCACCGCTACCTGCAGCAGCTGCGGGAGCAGGCTGTGAAGCCGATACGTTTGATGATGATGATGATGGTGATGCCGCCGACCCTGTCACTGCGACCACGCCACCAACTACACCGCCAGCATCAGCAGCAGCTGCAGCTTCAGCAGCAGCAGCTTCAGCACTCACTCATCCCATCCTGCCACCGACATCCTCGCCCGTTCCCAGCGCAACCGGTTCGCCTGTTCCAGTAAGCAGCAGCAGCGTCGGCGAATTTGCCGAAGACCAAACAACCGCACCCCCAGTATCAGCATCGTCTGGGGGTGACGGTGAATACCGCAAACAACCACCAGCACCAACATTGTCGCGGGGTAGTGGCGGCGAAGAGCCCCGCAAAACTCCACCAGCGTCAGCATTGCCGGGGGTAGATGGCGAAGGCCAAAGCAGTCCACCAGCGTCAGTAGAAGCATCAGTACCATCAGCTTCAGCATCATCAGCGCTGCTAGAGGGTGGTGACGGAGAGCGGAACTCGCCAGTACCATTAGCATCGTTGGGGGGTGCTGTTGAACAAGACAGAAAAATCCCGCCAGTACCAGCATTGTCGGGGGTGGGTAGCGATTTCCACAACCTTCCACCATCTGCGTTGCCGAGGGAGAGTGGCGAAGACCGCAACGATCCACCAGAATCGGGTTTATTGGGGGGCGACACGGGCGACACAGGTGACAGCGCGAGCGATACTACTGGGGGTGGCAGCGCCGGCGGCAAGGTAGGGAGCCCAGCGTCTGTGCGATCGTCGCTTCTGTCTGCTCGATCGTCGTCGGCGATAAACTCCATGGCCGAGGCGATCTCGCACAGGTCGCTGTTGTGCTTTGCGGCAGACCTTGGCGTTTTGGGATCGCTGCTGTCAGCTCTGGACGTCGGCGAGATTTTCCTCTCCTGTAACGGTGGGTCTTATGGTGGGTCTTATTTATATACCTGGTACCTAAACTTTAGAACTGGCGTCGCGTTTTCGGGAACAAATGTCTACAGGTTAGAATGTTTTTTTTTTTGTAGTAGGCAACGAAATGCATAAATAAGAGTCGATGGTAGTCATTGCGTGCGACATTGCTGTCTTTGATATCGTCCACTTTAACATAGCAGTTAGATTCGCCTTAACTCGAGTCATTGACATATTTACCTTCACTATGAGTACGTGTAGTGCAACGCTCACCCACAGGTCTATATTCATGCAAGCTCTAGATCATCTTCAACCATTATCACAGCTATTGTTTGCAGCAGCGAAATTGGTTTTGTGAAAATGTTACTGGTGGTCGATGCGCGCGACATCGCTGCGTTTAGAGCTATAGATTGAGGCGGAATAGAGGACAGCACTGGCGTATGGTACCCATTCATCTACTATAGCTTCCGTCTCTTCCGACACTTACAGAAATCGTGAGCTTATGCCCACCCAACGACGCTGCGACGGCCCTTCTGCGTACACGACTCATGTGGGAGTATTAAATTCGTGGCATGGTTTACTCATAGTAGTTGTTGCTGTTGTTCACTTTATCTTGTCGCGTACTTCTACATGGTTCAGCTGTCAGTTTTCGCTCTCTGGCCGGCCTCCGTCATTGACCCCATCAACAACTGAGTCTCCTCCTGAGAAAGAAAGTGCATTTTCCCGCGTTATCAACTACTTGCCGCCCCCGTCCCCCCTGTTTTATATAGGTTGGGTTGGCGTCGGTTGGCAACGGCACTGTAAAACATGTCGCTCATTACGTGAGCTAGACAACCAGGGTACCGTTTTTTATGTTTTCGTTTTGGCGGTCGCTCACAGCTGCTTGTCAAGTTAGATCGTTTGTGCGAGGTAAAGCATTTTCTCCACACGAGGGAATTGATCGTATCGCGTAGTGTTCAAGGTAAGACACCCAAGAGGCAGTTACATAGTACTCCCATTGCTATCTCTGGAAAGCCTACACCGGAAATGAAAGTAACTCATTGCAGCTATCATCCATATGCAAGTTCGCCTCACAAGCGGTTCTTAGTAGGATGCGAATCGCTGGACACTTCACGGCGCTTCGCGCTTGGTGCAAGCAATGTCTTCCTGGTCGATGAAAACCCGACATGCTCCGTCCGGGCATTGTAGGGATGCGAGGGTCTATGGTCATACGACTACGGCCATGCGTGAGATCGAGTACATATCTCCTATCGAGTACACCCCCCCCCCCCCCTCCCTCCCGTTCTATTGTACCCATGCCGGCGTTTGTCTGGGAGAGGGAAGTCTTTCGTACGCGCGCTTTTTCGCTCGGTAAATGTTTATTCTTGATAGGTGCATGCGCTTGAACGTTAGGCGACCCGCTCCAGTGTTTTCGACACTACTGCGCTTATTACCCGATAATTTGTAGTTTGTATGAGCTTCAACGTTGATCACTCATAAACACCCCTAGAAAGAAGAAAACCCAGGGATTCTTAAACAAACAATGAAAGTAAGCCTATGCACGTATTACATGATACAGTACTCAGTCGAACTTCATTCGGCACCTACTTTCGACCTAACTCTTTAAACTACTGAAAAAATCAACCCTCAATGATTTAAAAAAACGTTGTCCCCAAAACTGTGTGTGCAATTCCAAAGTGGTTGACATCGATAGCTATCGCGTGTAATTTCCGTTAGCAGGAGCACCCGCAGAAGTACCGAAAGCACCGGATGCGGGCGGCGATGCCACGAAAACAGCGAAGACGGGCGGGCCGAGTCATGGAGATTTCGCCCGAACTTGTCTTGCTAGAGCCGGAAAGGGGGGCGTTAGGCCTCTCGGGTTTGGGGAGTTTTTGGAGGTGAGGGCGCCGGAGCGCGTTGGTTGATTAAAACACCGATCGTCTGAAAGACGAGGGATTGTTCAAGCAAGCTTGAAACTATGAAAATATTTCTGAAAACGTTCGTTAGGCTGTGAGCAACGTGGCTGCAGGAGGACAGTTATGGGGTACTGCTGCTATAAGTCGGTGGCAATGGTTCAGCGTCTGGACTATATTACTCCCACGTCGTTGAACTCCACGACGGAACTGGGTCAATGTCCGGACTCCTGCTGCTGCTGCTGCTGCTGCTGCTGCTTCTCCTGCGCTGCGTGTCGCAGGTACACCTTTTGTCTCGATGACGGTGTAATTTGTGTCAGTTGTCGCGGACGCAGTCAGCGTTGGACGGTCCACGTTAGCATGCGACAAGGACTTCCAAACTTCGACCCGAGGGCTACGTTAATTAGTTTTTGGCCGCGCTATGGTCGGCAGGGGGGGGGGGGTATGCACTCATGTCGTGGTTGGCCGTAGTCGTATGAGGGACGGGGGTACTCATGTCATGCATGGCCGTAGTCGTATGGCGGGGGGGTACGTTTTGGGCCCGCTTTTTCGTGACTGGCAGGGCTCGTAACCTATTAGTACTCGACGACTGTAGTACTCGCCTGACGAGCAACCCGATTCCTCCGCAGTTCCAGCAATATTCTCCTGACGAACAACCTGATACCTTCGCCGTCCCATCGATGCTTTCATTGACATAATATGCGTAACTTCGCCAAAGGAGATAATTCGTTCATCGGGGTGCGCGTTTGTACCTGTTTCTCAAGCATGACTTTGGGGGCCTGTGTGCTAAGAACCTCTGCCATGGCGTGAGTCTGAAATATTTAGCGTCGTTGCAGCGGGCGGCGGTATGCGCTTTGCAAGAAACATCGTTGGGTTGGCCGGAGGCTTGTCCCCGCCTCCCCCCCCTTAATTTACACACGCTTCGAACTGACCGCCCCCCCTTCTCTCTGAGGGGGGCTCACTGTTCCTTATGAAAGCGAAATATCGAAACGTCAAAGTATCGAAATATGAAAAAAAAATGAAATATTGGAATATCGAAGAATCGGAATAACAAAACACCAGATTATCTTGCCAAATATTTAAATAAGTTATCAAAACATGGCAATATTGTTGCAGGCCCTGGTGAGGATCTCGCTGGTGTGTTTCCGTCCGAGAGATGATGGTGGTGTGCTGGAGACCGAAGAAGGTGACAGTGACTCCATTGGCCCCGGGCACTGCTTGCGTGCGCTTTTGACGTACATGTGGAGGAGGGTGCACGCGTCGGCAGAGTTAGCCCTCAACGGCGTTCGTGAGGGGTGCGCGCGGCATCGATCGAGTATTCAGAAGGTGAGACAGTATGTGGTATGACGACAGTACGATGAGGAGTAACTGTCGGTGATTAGTGTCGCTCGGGATTTTTGCACGGGGTACCATGGGAAGCGTCGTAGATATAAGCCAAGGAAGACGGATTGTTGCAAGAGGACTGGAGCGAGTAAAATTGGAACGGGCTATGTAGCCATCGGCCTCCGCGTGAGTGTTGTTTCGAGACGAGTCCACGCGAACATGGGCTGCGGCAAGATTTACAGCCACGTCCTTACCACCGCCTAAGTGAGAGTATCTGTCTATTGAAGACGAAAACTAGCGGGCCGACAGAACATATTTATACGTCCTGCTCGAAGCATCTACTCCGCGAGTCTAGAGCATACGGGGTGGCTTGGCGCTCTACCCACCTCAACGGATTATTTTTCCTTTCGAGAACCAGCGACAAACGCGGGCAAAAATTAGACAGGTTATGGACCGCGAATTCGCCCTTGAACAGTCGCCCTGGTGATCCTGCTATGCAGCATTGAGGGGTGAGCCACCGACCTATACATTCTTCGCGTGCGACGAGGAATGAATGTTTACTATTGCAGGCATGGCTGAAGTTACCACGCAGCTTGTAAACGTGAGTTTCGACTATTCAATCAAGCGAACTCACTCAACTGGCGTGTTTGAAAAATGTATACATCCTAACAACAGCCCCCCCCCCCTTATATAGGTTGGGTTGGCGTCGGCTGGCAACGACACTGTAAAACATGCCGTTCACTACGTGAGCTAGACAACCAGGGTACCGTTTTTTTTTTGTTTTTGTTGGCGGTCGCCCACAGCTGGTTGTCGAGATAGATCATTTGTGCGAGGTAAAGAACCTTTACTCCTCACAATTGGGAATGATCGCATTACGTAGTGTTCAAGGTAATGCACCCAAAAGGCAGTTACATAGTACTCCCATTGCTGTCTCTGGAAATGCCTAAACCGGAAATTAAACCAACTCATTGAAGCTGTCGTCCATATGCAAGTCCGCCTCAAAAGCGGTTCTTAGTAGGATGCAGCTCACCATTCATGCGACTCGCCAGACACCTCACGGCGCTTCGCGCTTGGTGCAAGCAATGTCTGCCTGTTGGTGAAAACCCGACATGCTCCGTTCCGGCATTGTAGGGATGTGAGGGTCTATGGTCATACGACTACGGCCATGCATGAGATCGAGTACATCTCTCCTATCGAGTACACCCCCCCCCCCCCCGCGCGCGCGCCCTTCCCGCCCCCTTCCTGCAAACAATATTGAACGCCCTGTTCGATCCCCCGAAGGGAGCGCTGATGAAAGGCGTGCAGCTCTTCAACAAACGCATGCTCTCCCGTTGGAGGACCGAGGGTTTCCTGGACTTTGCAACAACTGGCCCCGCATCTGCCGCCGCTGCGGGCACTCTTCCTGTCACTGGTGGTAGCACTCCCAGAGAAGGGCAAGCCGTAGAAATTCTACGGAGACTGTTAGCTCGTAGCGAGGAATGCCCGGCCGGACAAGAAGTAGTAGTAGCAGGGTCGACTGAAGTGAGCGAAATCAGCCTCGATCGGCGCTTGGACGAGGATTATGGCAGAGGGGGTGGCGGTGGTGGCGGTGGTGGTGGTGGTGGTGGTGGTGGTGGTGGTGATGGTGGTGATGGTGGTGGTGGTGGTAGTGGTGGTGGTGGTGATGGTGGTGGTGATAGGGAGAGTGCGCAAGACAGTCTTGGGGTGCAGCAGACAGCGGCAGTGCCATGGACAATGCCAGGCCCGCTGACGGTCTAGAGAGTCTAGAGCTCCACATAGAGCCGTGGTTATTGGAGACGTTTCACACTTCGGACAGATGGCCATCTGCAGTATAGTAGATCATCTGCTGTAGATCATAATCTGCCGCTGTGGGATGGCGTGGTTCTTCCGTGTACCCGCTGTAGTACAGATGCAACGCAGGAAATAGGTGCTACCATGGATCTCGCCGATGATACGGCTCCCACCCGGCAACTTGAGCTTCAGTAGATCATACGTGGTATACAGCACCGGAGGAGGATCATACTGCAGTAGCTGCCCTGAAAGATCTATGAAACTGCTGTAGATCAGGAAGTAGGAATCGACCATCTGCCCGAGATGTAAAACGTTTACAAGTACTGATCATCGAAGAGGCCCCCTTTTTTTTTGTCGTAATAATATCGTTTTTGGGTTGTTTTACCGGTATGCGTTGCATTTGATACTTGACACATGGTACGTACGTACCTGGTGTATACCTCTGTTGCGTGACCTAACCGTTGAGGTAAGATGAGGTGTACCAGTAGAAAATAGCCGCTGCGCGTACTTGCTGCGTAGGTTTGAAGTAGAGAGGCGAAGAGCAGCCAGGACGAAAGTGGAAGGCAACATCTCGAAGAAGCCTTCTTCAGGTCGCGAGGTGCCAGTAGAGTACCAGACAAAATATGTGTCAGGACACATTATTGTCCTTTATCGCGACATGTAGTGGCATGCCGTGGCACAACCTGCGGCAACACCTTCCACGGCGTCTTCCACGGCATACCACGGAGCCTTCCCCGGACCTTCACGGCATACCATGGAACCCTAGCCCTAACCCCGACCCTAGCACTATCCCTAACCCTATCTCTAACTCTAACCCTGAACCCTAACCTAGGGTAGGGTAGGTGCCGTGGACACTGGGGTGCCGCGGGGGTTGCCATGGTACCATCCATGGCATGCCGGACACCCCCCACGGCGTGCCATGGAATTCTATGCCACGCCATAGGATGCCGTGGTGAGGCCATGGTATGCCATGGGTGGTACCATGGCAATGCTACGGCATGCGCACGAAAAAGTCGAATATTATAGTGTACTTACTCGTAGAACCCTGCTTTCACCCCTTCGCCCGTGACAGACAGCAACTTTGCCTTGACATGCCTCGACTGACACCGAACTACTAGTTTGTAGTGTGGAACACTCGGCCCTACACCCTCGACAACGCAGGTTTTGCTCTGCTTGGCATGCCCCCTGACATGTTCGCTACCAGATATAACGGTATCTTATCCATTCATACCCTGGTACGTCGAAATCGATCTTCATACACCGAAAATACATTATTGTTGTACAGAGAAGCGGAGGTTGTTACCTTACATAGTTCGCGGTGGTTGATACACCGTCGCGTCTTCGACACAAAGGCCCACACCTGCGCTATACTATTATTAGAGGCCTGTCTACTTGCTGCGATTCATTCAGTACCGCGCAACTGCTGACAACAGACGTGCACCAGGTACCAGGTAGTAGTTTTCATGTACCTGGTATGGCGGTACTCCTGTAAATAGCAGCAGATGCAGATTTTTCTGCAGAAATTTCCTTTTCAGGTATTTTGTTCCAGTTCGCGAGCATCTATCCGCCTCTGGGCGATGGTGAACTCCCGCAAGAACGCCCGCGGAGATCTGCATTTGCACACGAAACTCGATGGAGCAAGTCTAGGTGCTGCTTCGTCTTCGTCGAACGCCCTCGCAGGAATAACTTTATCGCTCGGACAGCTGTGCCTCCCTGCCTCTGTTCTTCAGCACGTGAGTTTGTCCCCTTAGGTAGGCACCGGGCCCCAATCGCTCCCCTTTGTAGTGACTCTCCTTGAAATGGACCGGCGTGGATCCTCTACGATTACTTGCATTGAGCAGGCCGTACACTACTTCGTACCGCTGGCAGCCCATACATGATACGCTGGGCAGACCTGGAACCTGGAACACTGAGAGAAGGCCGAGCTGTGCATGCCCAGAGAATAATCCGCAGGCCTGAAGCCAAAAGCGGGCTGTGCATGCTTCGTGATGGGCCGTGGCAGGCGCCTGTGCCTTGTCATACTTGTACTCGTACTGCATTTTTTTTTGCTTTTTTTTTGTACAGAGTACAGATGGGTCCCCTCACAGCTCAACTACAACATCACCCAGCAGCAGCAGCAGCAGCAGCAGCAGCAGAAGTGCAATGCGGTAAAACAAGCAGGGAATGCAGCATCATGTGTTCCGCAGGCTATGCACACATGTACATGCAAATTAGCTGAACTCCGGCTGCTGTGCCCTTACCTTGAAGCCTACCACTCATGGTTACGGTTGCACCCGTGTGTAAGCCTTGCCCCTGTCTGAGGTCTGAGAGACATCTGAAAACACGAACAGTCGATTTGCTGTGCTACATCAGAGTGCTGTCGAGCAGCGGGAAGAAACAAATACTTTCGCCTGTGAGACGGGCAACGTGAACGGATTGGACGCGTATATCATACCGTATACCTGGTGCCTGTTTACCCGGTAACAAAAAAGAGAACACACCCCCTCGGTAGGCCGTAGACCCAATCCCCTAACGTGTCTAAAAATTCGCCTTATAAAAATCACCTGGGACGAATTTCAGTTTTTTAGAGTTTCCCCAAAACTAAAAAGACAGCAGCAGGAAGAGGGGGGGGAGGCACAACAAAAAATATGATTACGAGTATTCCCAGGCGCGAGTACGTACGAGTATGTCGTTGGAAATATCAATTTGATAGTCGTGCGAGTATTTATTAATAGGTATTTCCATATATAGACGCATCGATCAGCTACACCACCTGTTGCTGAGTAAATCACCTTTGGAATTCGTTAGAGGGATGTGTTACCTTGGGTTTTACCAGGGATGCGTATTTCCCGGTAGCGGTAATTACCCGAAATTAATAGGGCTCGAGGTAATAATTTTTTTCAGAGGAAATTCTTTGCGTCCCCTATCCCCGGGCAAATAACGCCTCCATATAGAATGGAAACCCCCGTTTTTTTTTCAAACGCTGCTAAGCTGTGCAGCAGAGCAGAGCGCTACGTAGGCGCCCACACTTCGATTTCTGATTTTTGGGTTGCGACTATTTGGGAATGTAGCGCTGCCCATTGCGTTGCGTACGCATGTGATGTTTTGCTGCGAGGAATTGGATGTTATGGCGAGCGGAATCATCGAAGGAATGTACTATTAATACAATATAAAATATAATCATATATATGAGCTGACATATTCGAATGGAAAGGGTGAACTCGGCGCAGATGCAGCTGGGACGCTGGGATTTCGTTGAGGCGTCCAGCGTCCATGTTTACAGTTTCTAGTCGCGGATAAGGTCGCGATCGCTACACGCGTACGAAGCAGCGCACTGCTGTAACTGCTCACTTCCTGCTTTGCGCTTTGTGTTGCTGATTTACCTCGCGACATATCATAAGTATATTCGTACATGAGAGATCGCTATCAGTACTACGGCAGTAGTCCTACTATTCCAGTATCAAATTGCTGCAGGACGAAATCAACGAGGACATGAACAATTAAAAATCAACTGAAACCGATGAACATTTACTAAAGTACTTGCATTGTGCGCAACTGCTACTACTGCTGTGCACCTGGTGCCGGTAGAGTGAAAATGATCGAAAATGTCTGTCCGAAGGCCTGAACGAATCTTATACTTGTGCTTTATGTAGTGCATGGGCCACCCGGGGATGATATTTTTTTGTCCCCCCCCCAAAATTACGCCTTTTTTTCCTCGAACGAGAGGAAATACGGGAAATTTTTTGGAAAAGCTGAAAAAGGCTGTTTCCCGGAAAATTTTGGGTTCCGGGTGAGGAAATACGCATCCCTGGGTTTTACTCGTACGGTATACCTGGTACCAAGTACGTGCGCACGTATCAGTACATACCTGCTGCCTACCTGTGTTACGGGGGGCCATAGTTAATACCTGATAGGACCTATGATATACATAAAAACCTACCAGGTGTATATGTAACCATTTTTACTAACAATATTTGGTCCTATTAACTATGGTCCCCCGTAATAGTATGTCTCAATTGTTTCTCGATGCAACATCACGAGTAGAGCCTATTATACTTGCTCAACACTGCTCTGAAAGGCCACTTGTGTTGCTATTATCAATAAAGCTGTGCAGGTAGCAGGGTTGTGAATAGTACGGCAGTTCCGGTGCCTTGTCCCAGCACTAGCGCTCGGGAAATACAATGGGCCATGCTTCTATGGACTGCTGTTGTACCTGCTACTGCCGTACACTCTGTTGAGACAGGAAAGCTCTTGCATTGCACACTCGACTGCTGTTGTCGTCGATCCCTCACGTCTAACAACACTATCAATAGCTCTGTCTTCAGTACGTAGACAGCAGTAGTCACACTTCGTGCGACAGGAAGAAACTGAGAGGCTCGCTTTCTTCAGCGCTTCGATATCCTGTACGAATAGTCTGGAGTCTCGAGAGACATGAATAATTCCTCACTTACATGAAATCGCGACAAATGCTACCACGTTAGCACTGATTGTCTTACTCGTAAATCACACGTATTCAGCGGTACAAACAGTATCAGGTACCAATCTGGACGGAAATCTAAGGACCGTTGGGGTATGAATGTGAATACCTAACGGTCCTTGTATTTGCGTACAGCGTGACATTTCTTACCCGGCGTATACCTGGTACACGGTATACCGGGTGTACGGTATACCAGGTACCAGGTACCAGGTACAGCAGTATATGATAGGCTCAGGGTTCAGCCTTGCTCAGGGTACGTCTCCACTTGTTAATGTGTGCAAGTACCGCATTCACTTTTTTTGCACATTCGCATGCCCTTCTCCGGCGGCCGCGGGTGCGTTGTCGCGCTCTTGGCTGCGGGGGATGCAGCGGGCCCGAGGGTACACTACGCGCAAATCTGGGCCCCGGCCGGTCCCGGTGGCGCGTACTCGGGGCGTTCAAAGTCGCACGAGCTGGCGTTTTTTTTTAGGGGATCGCGTTCCGTCTCGCTGAGCCACAGGAACGTAGAACACCCACAGCAGTAGCGTTTCAGCCTTTTATCTCTCCTGCTGTATCACATCCATCTCCATCACATCGTCTCTCAAGTTTTCAAGCTCTCTGCTTTGTGGCAGCCACGGTACCACAGCAGTCAACATCAAGCTCTTCCCGTTGTGACGGCGACGGACGATGCTCCTGTGTGTGTGCATGCTCGTAACATGTCTCCCGCCGTTCTAGGAAATAGGAAATAGGAACTATTACGGGGGACCATAGTTAATAGGACCTATTGTATACATAAAAACCTATATATTTAACCATTTTTACTAACAATATTTGGTCCTATTAACTATGGCCCCCCGTAATAGGAACGCACATCATTCTCAACGGCGGCGTGATTGTTTCGTCGGGTGCTACGGAGGGAGCAGTGCGATATAAACCCGCTCTTCCTCTTTTGAAAACAAACGTACGCCGGGTACAGATACTATTTATATTCCTAGCATAACTGTCGACTGCAAGATCAACTTACTGATGTTTTACACCGCGTTACACGCGCCCTGTCCCCCTCCTTTGCCGTCGCACCCAGGGGCCGTCAAACGTTAAGGACTTCTGAGAAAAGCCGCAGCGAGGCCCACTTCCAAACGCGCTCGCCCTCCACTCCGAGTCCAGCAATGGAGGGTGATCTACGACCGCACAACAATCTTCACGATAATCGCCACGAAAATGGAAAGCAGGCGGTACGGGGCTCGCAGAACATCGCGCAGCTGCTGCGGTGCCGTCGGGAAGGGAGGATACCCTCCTCGGCAGGCGCCGGCGTTCTCGGCGGGCAGACGAGCGCAAGGTCGGCAAGTGCCAAAATGCGCGGCAACGGTATGAGCAACGCCAGCTTCGATATGGGCAACAGCAACAGCAGCAGCAGCGGCGGTAGTGCTGTTCATAGCGGGGTCGGGAGATCGCCGTTCGGCTTTCGGCGAAGCATGATGGAGCACCCGTCGATGGTCAGCAGACTGGGGCACGCCGCCACGTTGAGGGGGCACACACGTGAGTGGACGCACGCGCGCCTGAATCGCTCTGACGGGGACAGGAGGGTGTAGAGACGACACCGAGCGTGGCGCGGAGGAAATACAATATTCGATATGTTGGTCCAAGTTATTCTGTTCAAGACTGGACCCCCGTTATGCGGACGAAGCACTTGGAACTAGAGTGATGTTTCGGTTTCTGTACACCGCACTATTAATACTATTAATAAAATAGTTAACCCTTTTAGTACTGCAGTCCCGTTTCGGGGACCAAACAGCCAAATTCTATGTAGTTCGTCCCCAAGGCGGAACTGCGGTCCTAAACTTAGGGCTGTACAGATCTTGCCCCAGTTTCGACAAAATGGTTGAAATATATACCGGGTAGCTGACTTTGAACCCTAAAACCCGACGCAACCCTAAGCACGACCGCCTGGGAAATTTCTCGGAATGCTCTGTAGGGTGTAGTGACGAGTTATTGTCGACTGTCAGCCAATGTGTCGGAGCTCGGCCAAATCGTAAACGTTGCTAGTGATTGTGAAATTTGGTAGGCTGTTTTCAGTCGAACCCCTCTATCATACCGGTACTGCAGTACGTATACGTTGACACCTGGTGCGCACTTGCGCTTTTGACCTTGCCCGGTGCGGGCATGGTTGCAGTTGGCATGCTTTTATTTTCCGTGACGATCAAACCCTGCTCTTCGTGACACTGCTCTCCTGTCTGTGCTGTCGTATGTATACATAGCTGCCGTTGACAAGTGAGATGTAGGCAAGAACGGCGAGGCATGCCCCACCCCAATGAGGGAGGGCTCCATGATGGACTAACGGAATAATGCGGCTATCCCACGGCAGTCTTGGGGCGCGTTTAGCGTTCGTGTTCGTCATTCAACCACCCCGTCGTTAACTCTGCGTTTTCCGTAATGTTCGCTAGATTTTTTCCACGGTCCGGAGACTCGTAACTGTTGAAGCTGACCGCCCTCAGTGCGTTGTGTGCCAACCAATCGGTGAAGATGTTGGTAGCATCAGTGCAAGCAGTTGAAACTCCGACCGAAAATGAACGTGCCCACCCCACCCCACACCCCACCCTCTTCTACGTGCGTGTTTCGATTGTGTGCATGCACTCAGTACCGAGCGGAAACCGCAGTTCGCCGCTTGTTTTCGTCGAAATCCAATCTCCGTTGGTGTCGTGTCGCCTGTGAATGTTGGATTTCACTCTCACGTCGTTTTATTACGGGGGACCATATTGAATAGGACGTACGGTAAAAACAAAAACCTATATATTTGACCATTTCCACTAACAGTATTTGGTCTTATTTACTACGGTCCCCCGTAATAGTGCTGTCGGTAGGCTTTGCTTCTAATTATACTCACTATTCCATAAGCTTCACATGAGGTGGCATGAGGTGCTGAAGTCAACCCATTTCGAATGAGGCGCTGAAGTTTACCCATTTAGAATACACCCCGTGTTTTGGGGACGAGTTAATTGGAATTGGAGCGAGATCGGTGTCGCAGCGCGTTCTTGATGATGTGGTACGGAATGGTAGCATTTACAGACTTCAACTATTAAAGAACACTATTAATACCATTCTGACCATCGATATAAGGAAGGTTTGTATGAATATATTTTATCCGAACGTTCATTCTTTCGGGGACATAGTAGTGCCGTATCATATCGTTAGCTCAAGGTTTCTGGACTGCTCGGCACCGTACTGCTCCCGCTTCCGCGCTCCAACCTCTCACACGGGTACTTGGTATACATACGTACCTGGTACGTATATACGTCTTCCTTTGTCTTTGCAGGAGATACCTCCTCCTATGTCTTTGCCGGAGGGGTAACCGCGTTGCGCGCAAAATGGGGTCGTTGGTTTTGTCACGACCCTGAAATCATCGGGCCACGTTGCGTGCCACGCACAAAAACGCCTCTTTCCCGTTTCTCGTGTCCTTACCGTACACACCGGTATATAGACGCCTCGCGAGCTTTTTTGTTCCTTCTCTTTGTTTTTCTTGGCTGTCTCCCTCTCGCCGTCCGTGTGCATCCATTGACTGTAGACTCTCGCGCGATTATCTCTGGTGTGCGTGTTGTGTTTTTTTTTCTTGACGGCGTTGATCCCTCCCCCGTCTGGGCGTTGTGCTGCAACCGGCTTGCGGGGTGTGTTAGGTTGCGTGAATCGGCTGTGCTGGAACGATTCCGGCACGCGCATCGCCTCCGGGTCGGACGACAAGACGGTCTGCCTCTTCGACGCCGCCTCGGGCAGCCGAGACCTGCAGTTCGACACGGGCCACCGTAGAAATATCTTGGGCGTGAAGATTCTACCGTGCACAAACGACCAGGTGCGGCAACAGTACGCACAGCAGTACGAGTATAAAGTAGTGTTGCTGCAGCAGTAGTCTGTGACGGCAGCAATACGTAGAGCAGAAGAGTGTTGCCGCAGTGTTGCCATAATCGTGCACCAAAGACATGGCACGGCAGCGGTACAGCAGTACGCGCAGCAGTCTAGTGCTGCGGCAGCGTTTTCGTGCGTACTGCTGCAGCCTGTGGAGTGTGTGAGCGGGTGGCGACAGCAGCACAGCGACATAGACAGCAGTAGTAGTGTTGCGGCAGCAAAACAATGTTGAATCGTGTTGAAGCCTATACCGGGTATGGTCTGTTGAAGCCTATACCGGGTATGGTCTGTTGAAGCCTATACCGGGTATGGTATGTGAGCTACAGATAGGAGTATAACAGTAGAGCAGCGGTATCGTATGTATTCTCCCGCTGGAGTACACCAGCGAGAAGTGAGCAAGGGGGCGGTGAGGCGTGGAACCTTTTCGCGATTCGATAAATCTGTGCGTCGATGTTCCAACCCGACGGCCAGTATAGCAGGAGCTGCTCCACCGCGCCGCGACACACACACCGGCCTCCCACCCAAGCTTCCACCTTCGGTCCTCACCTCACTGGTTTGTACTGCTGTGCTGTGCCGTTTTCGACGTTACGCCATGGCCCCGCTCGCTTACCCCGCCTACCTCTCTGCCTTGCTTGAGTCGCGGCGAGATTTCAAATTGGCTTCTCGGGACGAGCAGTCTACGACGTTCCAAGGATGAGACATCTGTCTGGGAAGAGTGCGACCCAGAATAACTTGAAGGAGACCTTTGTCGATGTTGTGCGACCCAGGGTGCACATGACCCTCCTATCGTCCGAACCTTTCCCGCTGAAGGATGGTGTCCTACGAACCAGCGCGCTCATTCCCATGGGATATGAGCCAGCGCGGACATTACCCCATCACAACCTCTTTTTCGCGGGAGGATTGCTTCGGCGATGCCATGCGAACCACAATAGTTTCCTTAGGAGGGTGATTTTGGCTATAATAACATGCCGTGCGAGCGACCGCGAACACGAGCCTGTCGTGACCCTTCCCCCTGAAGGATGCCTTTGCCACCGCACACATTACCTTGGCCAGGGGTACACGACAACAGAGAGCAAATTGCACCACATTCCTATTACGGGAGGCCATATTAAATGGGACCTACGGTAGACACAAACACCTACCAGGGCATATATATATCGCTATTTTTACTATTAATAACAAAATTTGGTCGTACTATGGTCCCCCGTAATAGCAAAAAGGTCAGAATTTGGAACGAAAAAAGACTGGTGGGATGGGATTTCTGCATGGATATAAAAACTCGCACTTTTTTCTTTTTTTATTTGTCTTAGTTACAGTATCCCCCCCCCCCCCCCCCCTCCCTGTCTGGGTCTCGAGGACAAAAGTGGGCATGTCATTTTTTTTTCGTGTGCTTCTTTCTGCCTTGATGCATTCCCCCCCCCCCGCCCCCCTGATACCCTTGTCGACACCGCCTCTCGCCACTTCACACTTCCACGTCCGGCGCTGAAAACTGGGACACAGGTGATCGTGACGGGTGCGATGGACGGAGAGGTCCGCTTGCACACGGCGCCGTTCTCTTCGCAGTACCTGACGGAGTGCTTTCTCACCCACGGCAAACGGATCCACGCCGTCGAGGTGTGTTGCCACGCTTTCGACCCAAAAATAGCCATCGTCGCATGCTGTGAGCCAGAACCATGGACTGCGGGCGGGGTACTCGGTATTTTCGTTCCGGTGGGGGATGAGGGTGCCTGCTTTTGTGACGGGGCTGCAGGTGTGCATATTACGGGGGGCCATATAGTAAGTAGGACCTGCTGTACGGTATACACGAAAAACTAAATATTTACCCATTTTTTCTTACCATATTTTGGTCCAATTTACTATGGTCCCCCGTCAATAGGGTGGCTCGATGGCTTGATGGCTTGACTTGTCTGCTGGTGAAGGTAAAGTCCGGGAGGGAGGGACGGTCGGGAGTTTCCGGGTACATTGGAATGTGCTGGTTGCGACGGGCGTGAACTGTGCACGCGGCACTTTCTGTAAGGTGTACATGGCATTTAGGGTAGTTGGAGGTCCTCGGGGTAACCGTCGCAGCCACGAGGGGGCAGTGGTGAAGCGCAAACCGGCTGAGTGGGATCTCTGGAGGAATTTTCGACGAGTTTTTTTGTTTTCTTCGGAGCTTTGCTTTACTTGTGACGTGGAGCGCAGCGCAGTGCAGTGCAGTGCAGTGCATTGCATTGCAGTGCATGTCGTTGAAGAGCTGATGGCTGAAATGTTATTCTGAAAACTGATTTATTCTGAAAACCGATCGCCGCATGAAAGAGTTTCGCTGAGTGAAGACTCATCGCCGATGAAATTCTGATCCCTGGATGAAAGCTGATCGCTGGATGAAGGCTGATCAATGAAAACTCTTTGTTGATGAATGCTGATTACTGAAAGCTAATCGCTGAAAGCTAATCGCTGAATGAAAGCTGATCGCCGCTTGAAAGTTGAGTGCTCAACATGATATTCAAAGTGTATGAGTCACTGACACGGCGTGGCGTGGAGGCAAAACCCCGAGCCCACGTTTGCCTGCCTGCCTTCATGCCTGCAGTTGACCCGGGTGTGACAACTGCCTCTTGATAGCTTGAGTGTTCCGTGCTCGCATAAACGTCTCTCTCTATTCGACAGGTGGAGCCAGGCAACCCCTTCGTCTTCTGGTCTGCCAGCGACGACGGCGCTGTCAGGTAATAATTTTGACCAAGTTCCGAGCTTTTGATTGGTCGGCCCCAGGCAGCAGAACCCGATTTAGACGTTGTCAGTAGCCCGAAGGCCGATCAACACGCCTCCGTTTGATCGAGAACCGCCTTGTCGAACCCGTGGCCGAAGTGGAGGGCACCCGTGCTCTGGTTCGCCTACTCCACCACCGGGGGAAAAGGTAGGCCCACCTGGGAATAGGTGTGACGGTAGCTGTAAGCTACTGCTTTGTTTGTTTGACCTGCGCCGCTCGGCCGTCCCCTCCCCCCGCGTACGCCCCTGTTCCGTGGAAGGCAATTCGATCGGCGCCTGCGGAACTCCAGCGGTGGAGATGAGGGAGGGTCGAGCTACGCCTCTGAGGTAAAAGCTGTTTAGTGGGCAGTACCTGTTCATGCGCTTTTACTACTCTGCCTGGGATATTCCTGCAAGGGTTCCGTCTGGGGGCCGGCGCCCATCCTTGAAGAAGGAAAAGGATGCTTGGAGAAATTCGACGAGTGTCTTTTCGTCCCACTGATTGCTTCGTACGGGCCCACGGCGTATACGTATCCTGCCGCTCGCTCGAAGTTTGCACGAGTTCTGAATATCTATATCGTCGTCCCGCCCCGTCTTTTTACAGCTCTTGTTGGAAGTTCTTTTTGACAATTATTTCTGACGGCTCTTTTTGACAGCTCTTTCTGGCAGCTCTTTGTGACAGCTCTTTCTCACAGCTTTTTCTGACCGCTCATTTGGACAGCTCTTTCTGACACATCTTTTTGACGGCTGTTTTTGACAGCCTCTTTCAGACAGCTCTTTATGAGAGCTCTTTTTTTACAGTCCAGGCCGTCCCCTTTGCTTGCGTTCGCGGCGCGCGGCATGACAGGAGAGTCTTCGGCGGAGCCAGAACGCCGGCACCTGTCTCGTGCGAATACCATCGACGACTGAGGGAGGGGGAGGGCTAGGGAGAGACGGCGTCGTTGGTGATATAGGCGGTCACCGGAATTCGCCGGCGCCTCACGGGGGCGGCCGCGCATTCCACCTCGCGTGCAACCCTGTCGATACTCATTATCTCGCCGTGGCTTGCGGAGACCCTATCGCCAGGGTTTTCGACAGAAGGTGGGCAGGCGCTGGAGAGATGGGGGGGGGGGGAGGGGGAGAGGGCGGGGCGCGCGGGGGGTTAACATAATTGTGATCAGTGATTAGTGCCCCGGTTCCTGGTGCAGCGGGGGCTGATGAGTCTGCAGCATTGTTGAGCAGGAACCCGTTTCGGATGTAGGCAGGGAGAGGCGTGTATTGTGTGGTCGACGGGACAGAGAGCGACCGAAGCAAACTGCTGCTTTGGCTGGTGGTGGTGGTGGTAATGCTGCAACTGCGGCTGCCAACGCTGCTATTGCTGCTTCTCAAGCTGGCTGTAGGTGGACAGCCGTGCGGGAATGTGAGGTCGGCGTTATGGGAGGGTGGCGGTAAGGGATAGGCACGCCGAATGCCCGCATGCCCTCCTACGCCAACCATACAGGTATTGTTCGCTGCCACCTCCCCCCCTCTGATAACGGATGCTATTGAGGCCGTGGGTGGTATATTCCATTCAGCCAAGTATGCCACCGGGATGTCGTGGCGTATGGGAGAAAACTACAAGACCGCTACCCTGTGTCGCTCCCTCCCTCTCGCCCCCCCCCCCCCTCCCCCCCGCCCGCGAATCAATACTTATGCTCTGACAGAAGACGACGCACCCGGTATTCCAGCATGACCCCCCCCCCCCCCCCTGCCCACCCTCCTGCCTACCTAGTCCTTCCTTTCCTCGTATCAACGAATGTTTGTCACGCCCTCCCCCCCCCCCCCTGTTCGCTGCCCCCCCCCCCCCCCCCCCCTCTATGGTCTTACGACTACGGCCATGCATGAGATCGAGTACATCTCTCCTATCGAGCGCACCCCCCCCCCGCCCTCCTCCCCACTCTTCGCTTTATTTCGACTGCGCTCGCCGCACTCGCGGCCCTCCTACGTCGCCGTCGGAACCCCGGATGAAAACCTTGGCTCTACCTCGCTTTATTTTTGGCTTTCTTCCTGATTTTCTGTTTGGCTTGCTTTGGGCTTGTCTTTGTGCCTGTCTTTGTGCTTCGCTTGTTGCTGGGCTCCCTGCGTGGCTTCCTGCTTGACTCCTGCCTGTCTCCTACTTGGCTTGGCATCTGCTTGGCTCTTGTTTGGCTTGGCTTCTTGCTTGCTTTCTGCGTCGCGTCAGGGTCTTGACCGTAGGCGGCCACGAGGAGGAGGGCCATCGCTCCAGCAGTCGAAGCCGCCCCGCGCTTGCTTTCTGTCCGCCGCACGACCACCCCTCGGCGGGCGCGGCGGTACGCTCTTCCGGCGCCTCTCTAGCAAGGGCGGGCTTGCAGTTCCTGTCGACGCAACACGCCACCTGCGTGGCTTACAGCCCAGACGGACAGCAGCTGCTGGTGAGTGGGTTGGCCTCACCGAAGCTGAGCCGAGTGGTAAACACTGCCACGGGGGAAAGCAGTAGTGGAAACCAAATATGGTGTGTGAACATGTAGGGAGGTATACATGTTTGTTTGGGCCAATCGTGGGTTCTGATTACAACATTACCCCCCCCTCCCCGGAATACTTCTAATCGGTAGCTTGTCGCATTCTGTATACATACGTACATGTATGCCGACCTCTGCCCTTCACGGTACGTACCGTATGCCTCGTTTCCCTTTTCCAGTGCCGCCCGATAAAAAAAGTGTCGATGATCGGAAATCGCTATTATTAACAGCACGCGGTGTTATCGATTCACAGGGCTTTTCGCGGGTCGGGTCAAACCTCGCGGGTCGGATTGGGGTGGGTCGGCTAAGGGTGACCCGACCCGACCCGACCCGTTTGAGTTTGAAAACCTCCTGACCTGACCTGACCCGATCCGACCCGACCCAACCCGTCTGGTCGGTTCATGACCCGTGAAAAGCTCTGGAATGTTTTACGCACGATGTTCACAAGGCTCACTCACGCCTACGCGTTTCGAAGGGGGTATTTTTTTGTTGTTTCGTTTTGCGAGTGTTCTGGCCGACACCTCGGCCGATGCTTTTTTAAGGAAAAAAAACTACGGCGAGTCCTCGGAAAAAAACGATCCTCCCCACTTGGGGAAGCGCCGTACATTTCCCAGCTTCTAGCTCGCGAAAATGCTAATGGGGCGGCCAGTTGATTTTTTTCGCTAAGAACAGGCCAGGCCAGCTCGTGCTTAGGTGGGGCGACTGATCGGTTCTCAAGATCTCAAGGTTCGCATGGTTCTCAAGGTTCTCAAGGTTCTCAGGATTCCCAAGTGTTTCGAGGTATCTTAAGGTCCCCCGGCTTCTCGGGTTTCTCGAGCTTCTCAAGCTTCTCAGGGTCCCCAAGACTTCGGGGACGTCGAAATCTTGGAAAGACTTGAGATGTTTTAGAGCCTTTCGAGAACCCTGAGAACCTCGAGAACCTTTAATACCTTCAAGCCCTTGAGAATCTTGACGACTTTGAGAACTTTTTGAATCTTGAGGATCTTGAGCTTGAGAAACTTGAGAACCTTGAGAACCTTACTGGCCTCGAACACTTTTAAAGCCTTGACAACCTCGAGGACATCAAGAACCTTGTAAACCTAGGAAACGTCAAGAACCTCGAAAGCCTTGGAAACCCTGAGAACCTTGAGCACCTTGAAAACGTCGAGAATATCGACAGCCTCGAGAAAGCATGGCATTCTTGAAAGCATCGAAAATCCGGAAAACCTTGAAAATCTTGACATCCTTTTTGGAGCTTCGAGAGCCTCGATATCCTTGAAAGCCTTCAATGTCTCCGAAACCCCGAAAACTTTGAGAACCTTGAGAACCTTGAGAACCTTTGAGTAGCACCAGTATGTACTCTTGCAGCTGGTGTGGACGAAATTTGGGCGCCCTGGTCCTCTCCAATGGTTGATTGCCGGTGACAGGTTTTGTACACCTCGGACACACACAGATCACGATCTATATATCTATTTACAGCATATGATCTAGTTGCTTACCGACCGTTGTGAGAGATTGTGCAGGATCTGTACAGTACAGATCCCACTCAGGAAAGATGTGCTACAAACAGTAGATTACATGGGTCCCACCCGGCAAACCATGAACTACCGTAGATCATTCGAGAATAGAGATATATCTGCCTCCAAAGATCTAAATAACCAAGTCGAAATCGATGATCTGTCCAAGGTGCACAGGACTGTGAGGAGTTGCGGAGGCCCGATTGAGGACCTGTATCAGTTGGGTGGGCGGGGTCCGGTGGGCGAGGTTCGTTAGACAGCGCGTCACGAGTATCACGTTGAGCTCTGAGTGGGCAAGCGGTAGAGCCGGTCGCTGCTTTTGTTTGGGCGCATCGTTTAGCTCGCTTGCTGTCGACTGCCGTAGCAGCAGTTGCGTTGTTGTTGTTCCCAATGGGAGGGTAGGTACGAGAGGAGGTCAATAGTCGGCGATGAGATTGATGTAGCCCGCCCCCCACCTCCCCTTTTCCTTATTAGATGGAATGGGACGAAGGGAGTGCTAGCGCAGTAGCGCCCTTCCTCACCCCCCAACCCTCTGGGCCCACGGAAGAGCGTTCGTTTTCGCTTCCTCTCCACGGTAGCAATCAAAACGGCTATGTATGCTCGATGCGTTCGACGACTTGCCTCCCGCCGCACCCCGCCCCACCCCACCCCACCCCTCGCGCCATGCAAACTGGCCCACTCACGACGCACGCGCGCGCACGCACGCACGCACGCACGCACGCACACGGCCACGGTGATCAACCACGTCTGCGTGTAGCTGTACAACAATGCGTCTCACGCACGCACGCCCTCTGTTGTTTCTCACGATTCTCTCTTCCCTCTGGGCTCGTTACCGTTACGGCTGGACCCTGCTCGAACCATCGCCCAAAAGGTCTCGTACCACCGCGATCACGTCTATCTCTTCGACGCCACCGGCGCCCGACGCTCCAGCACCACTGCCGGCGACCGCGCCCTCTCCTCCTACTTCATGCCTGCTGCCCCGCCCCCCCCTTCGCCGACGCCTCTCCCGGCGTCACCCCCGCCGCCATCGGAGAGCGCGGGCTTGGGCGTCGGTGTAGGTGTCGGTGGTGCGGGCGGGGGGAGGCCGGCGGGGTCAGGAGCAGGGCAGGGGTCTCCAGAAGGGTCGAGCTCGAAGACGGCTAGGTTTGCCTGCAGCAAAAGGGGGCTATCGCGCCGGGACAGGTTAGTGGTTTCACCCTTTTCCTCCGGCGAAGATCTTCCCGTATGGGTTCCAAGTGGTTAGTCACTAATGCGTACGGTTCTAAAGGTGTTGGGAGGTAGGGAGGGAGGGAGGGAGGGAGGGAGGGAGGTGGGGAGGGAGGGAGGGAGGGAGGGAGGAAGGGAGGGGGGGAGGGAGGGAGGGGGGGAGTGTAAGGGTGTGCGATCCGGCATCCGTCTTATTGTGTGTGACACTTGAGGGGGATGTCTCTGTTTAGGCAGCGGTGTGAAACAGGATTGGAACTACCGCACGGGGCGGTACTTGAGTTAGTTCCATGGTTGGGGTGGTACGTATGCCCTCCGCCTGTCGCCTGCGGGGAGTGGTCGAGGGTGTTAACGGTATCGCGAGGGACGCTAGTTCGTTGGTTGGCTCGTTGGTAGGCAGAGAGCGGTTTCCGACAGTCGCTGGCTTGACCCCAGTTGGATGGAATCAGGGAAGGGGTGTCAAAGCGGGGTTGGGAGTTCTCTGCCGTGTGAGCCCATATTTTGAATGGCGCCTTTAATCCCGCGTGATCGCTGCTGAGTTGTGTTGTAACTATAGGGGAGCGTGCATCGACGACTATTTGGATGCTGTATGTTTGAAGTTATATCATGTTTTAAACGTATACGTACCTGGTACGTTTTTATCTTAACGCAGAGGCTGCTGACGAAAAACCCCCACTTGTTGTCAACAGTGCCACGACGAGCGAAATACAATACACCCTCGTCAGAAAGGCCGCCGTCGCTGCCTCGACTTGGTGTCAGTAGAACTGTGGCCTTCTCTTGCTCTCCGTGCGGGCCACGGCTGCTGGAATGACCTGTATCAGTAGAACGTATTAATAGTAGTACGTATTTACAGTAGTAGTAGTAGTAGTAGTAGTAGTAGTTGTAGTAGTAGTAGTAGTATTGTAGTAGTAGTAGTAGTAGTTGGTAGTAGTAGTAGTAGTAGTAGTAGTAGTAGTAGTACTCCACTTGGTATTTCTTGTAGTAGATCCGATCGGGTATGGTGCGGACAGAGTTTTCATGTACAAACATGTTGTTTGGTTGCAGCCGCACATACTTCTCTATCCGGCACAGTACTTTAGAGCGACGCCAAGCGGCAATGCAGCCTGCCTGGTTCAGTGCTGCATACGCACACCAGACCTGTGCTCTTTTTTTGTTTTTGGTCGCTTTGTCCGTCCAGGGGCAGGACGCGACCACACTCGGGCGAGGAAGAGCTCACCGACCTCACAGCCGGAGTACTCGATGCCCATACCGCCCTCGCCGCTTGGGACGGCCGCGGAGGTACGTAACACACCTACCACACCTTTCTCTCCAAGCTTTTTCAATTTATTATCGCTCTTAGTTTCCAGCTTAACTGCAGGAGGTTTTACCCTCCGCGATCTTCTGGACAAGCCGTGGCCAGAGGTGTCGTCCCTGTTCCCCCCCGGTACGTGCCTTCAATTTCTATCGCACATAGGGTTCAGCCTTCCCACTGCTGGTCGATTTTTATACTGTATGTTGCAAACTTGCGCTTTCCTCTATCCAATTTTCATGTAAGAAAAAAGCCCCTGCGAATATGTACTCGGTGAGTCTCGAACCCACGAAACTGATCTTAGTAGGCACGCGGACCACCTACCAAGCCACCGGGGCTTGCGCCTGTATGTCGCGGGTTGTAAAATTTTTCTTATTGCATTGTTGGTAGCGTCACGCGTCGATGATTCGTTGGTCGTGATGTCGACCGGGCACCATCGGATGTGACGCTGTCGGTGTAAAGTGTGGGGAAGTAGCCGACAGGTTGCACAATATTGTTATTTCTCGCCTCTGTGCTCTTTCAGGTATACCATGGTACGGGTTACGAGTATTGCACTCGCCCAACCTGCTCGCTACGAAGTTGAGCGTCAGCTATTTAATCAGTCGAACTGTCACAACTGACGTATTTCATTATTTGATATAATCGGCGCCCCCTAAAAGGCACTGGTTGGGCGGTTTGCCGCCCCCCCGTCCGCCCGGTCCGGTCTGTCCGTCTTCGGCCTCTCCTAGGGAGCAGGCGCTGACACGTCACACTTTCTGAGTTAGCCGCTTTCCCCCTGAGGGTACGCATCCACCCGCCCGCGCCGCTGGAGCGCACGCGTCCGTGACTGTGCTGTATGCTGCACTAGGGGTATACGACACCTGGCAGATTCATGAGGCTCCTCGCTTTAGGACTGCAGTCCAATTTTGGGGACAAACTGCTTAGAATTTGAGTGGTTTGTCTCCTAAACGGGGACTGCCGCCCGAAGTAGTAGGTTATGGAGTGCTTTATCACCCAAAAACCGGCTGGCTTGCAAGAAAACAAAGCTCACTCAGGCCGAAAAGCGACCCCATGGTCTAGGCCTCTAGCGCGAGTACACTAGTGTGAAAGCAACCGATGTTGCGTAGTTTTGTGAGCTGAGAAGCCCCATCAGTTTTGGCCAGAACATGCCACCTGGTGTATGCCTTTGTTGTAGAACGCGTCGTCGTATGTATGTTGAGTAGCCCCGCCATCGCCGTCCCGCCATCGCCGTCGCCTTCGCCGATATCAAGACTACTTCTCAGCCCCCACCTTGTGCCCCCCCCCTGCCTCCTTCCCTTCCTCCCTCCCTCCCTCCGTCCCTCTCGTCTTCCCTTCTCCCTACTCCCGGCAGGGTGGGATTTCCTGCGCCCGCCTCGCTCTTTTCCGCCTTCCGACTATCCGGCCTCATCCTCTCTCCCTCACTCCCTCGCTCCCGCCCACGCGCCCGCCCGCCATCCTATCGCTGACATCGTGGTATTCCCTGCTTTCAACTCGCCCCCCCCCCCCCCCCCCCCCCATCACCCGCTCACTCAATCTCCCCCCCCCCAACCCCCTCCCCATCCCGCCTCCTCAGAGGCTCCCGTGTCATTGGCGCGTTTGAGCGAGCTGTACAGGTCGCGGTCGATGATGCTCAAAGAGAGAGGGTGGCGGGGAGATTACTACTTGTCCTTGCTCGACGCCGCGCGTGCAAAAGAACTAGCTCCGACTGAAGCGCAGACGTGCTGGGAGTGAGTCGAGGGGCTGGGGTGGGCTGGGGCGGGGTGGAGGGATGGTGCGGGTGGGATTGAGGGGGGGAGAGAGAGAGAGGTTCCCGAAAAAATCGTGCTGTAAAGTGGTGTTACACCTCAGGTCTTGGGCGTGTTACGATTGTTGCGGTTCATCAGTGTCCGTACGGCAGACACCACGGTAGCTCGTTTTCCCTGAAGTCTATACCCCGTGGCCGCAACAAAAAACATGCCTAAAGCGTCCATCGGGAGAAGAAACAGACACAACGTCATAGGCAGGGCGGCCTGGGTCTCTCGTCCTGCTCCCACCTAACCATGCCGAGGCTCCGCGCCCCCCCCCACGCCGTGCCAGGTATGTGGAAGCTCTCGGGCAAGCAGGACGGCGCCCCGCGGCTCGGTCTGAGGCATTGCGGCTCCTCCCTACGTTCCCTCAGCTCCGACCACGCTTCGATACATGTTTCCGTCCGAGGAATGGCTCGAGATGTCCCACGGGACGCGACGGCGGTGGTGGTGATAACGATGATGGCAGCGGAGGCGGGGGATCGCCACGACGGGGGGGAGGTGTAAGTAGGCGTGTCGGGTACGGGGGTGGGGGCGGGGGCACGGTAGTGAGCGGGGAGCGGGGCGTGAGTGAGGACGAAGAGAAGGAGGAAGAGGAGGAGGAGCAGGAGGACGAGGACGAGGAGGAGGAGGAGAGGGACGAGGAGCAGGAGGAGGAGGAGGAAGAGGAGGAGGAGGAAAATGACGACGAGGAGGAAGATGACGACGAGGAGGAAGAGGATGATGGTGTAGGCGTGCGGGAGAGGGGGTACGTCACACCGCCCGGGTCGGAACGGATGGCAGCGTGGCTTGGCGACGGCAGCTCTGGTTGCAGCAGCGACAGCGTGAGTTGTCGCCCATTGTTTGAGGTGCCCTGCTTCTGTGGGCTATGGTGTGGCACTGTGTGCTACCGTGCCAATCGCTTCGGTTGCTGAAGGCCGCGTGGTTCGCGAGCAATTGAACGGTGCCGCATCCGCACGAGCATGCGCTGGTTTAAGTAGGCGAGACTGTCACCGACATAATTTACTTGTGGTTCCAATTAAGCAACTGCTGTAGCAGTGAGGTTATAGCTATGTAGCGAATCGGAGCGAGGACGCGGAGGCCCGCTAGAGTAGGCGGTATTCTACTTTTGTGTCCAGGAAATATTGCCGCTTTTACTTGCGGTGTAGAGCCTCAATGGCGCCTGGTCACCCACCCAATCGTGGTCACCCGATTCGTTTACTGTATTATTCCCGGGAGATGTAGTTTTTAATGTGGGAGCCCATCTTCCATCTCTCTAGCGGAGACGACGCCATTCATTTTTTAGGCGGTCGGTCGCCCAGCGAACGTTCGAATGTTGTACGTACCCTATCGTATGATCTCGCTATGGTATGCTATCTTGACCTGGCTTGCACCATCAGGCAAGCAGCCGCCTAGCGCATGCCCCAATATGTTACCCTGCCATACCCTGTATTCTATCGTATGTTTTTCTGTCCTACCCTGTCCTGTGTTGCCCTACCCTGCCCTACCCTACCCTATCTTATCCATTGGTACCGCTCAATTGGTGCGCTGCTGTAGCTTTATGACGCAAGCCTCTTCTATTAATAGTTCAACCATAACCTAACGTAAGTGTATCTATCGCGTTCGTACGATGCAGGCGACCTCCTCCATCTCTAGTAGGAACAACCAAGACGACGACCTCATCCTCAACACAGAACTTGCCACGGCCCGCGAATGGTACCTCAAGCTCCGCCGGACAGGGGACGTTGAGAACGACCCCCGATGTCCTGGAGGAGGCGGCGCCAACGTCGCGGGGGGCGGGGGGAAGGGTGCTGCGACAGGGGGTAGGGTGGCGACTGACTGGACGGAGGGAGGGTGTCCGCATAGGTATGATATGGCCTGATGGTCTGATGGTCTGATTGTGTGTTGGTTTGATGGTATGATGGTATGATACAGGTAGCTCTTCTGAGTGCCCAGCCTCCGCAACCTTGTTGGGACTTGAGAGTGGTTGTGAAACAACGGCGATAAAAGGGGACGGTTACAGCAACCATTGTGGCCACTGCGTGATTGGGAGACGATACAATGGTGGTTGCCCGAGTTACAATGGTTGATATAATACACCTCGTACGGTACGGGCGCAACGTGGTACTACCCGTACGGTACGGCTGGGGGCTCTCACGCTGCTCGTAGACGGCTGGCCGCTCCAAAAGTTGTCGTTGTATTAGTCGCTGTTTTGGGCCCCCAAAGGGCTTGAATGAAACATCTCTGCCCAACGTCACTGGGAACCGCAGTGATGTTTTACGGTAAATCTTGCCTTGTAAGGCATGTATGTGCCTTATTGGTTACTCGCCAAGGCCGTGGCACTGTTCATCGTGATATGTTTTTTGTCAGCTTTTACATGCCTCGTAAGGCATGTGCCATGTGCGTTATTTGCCTCGGCCACGGGATTGCTCATCCTGATAGATTGCTTGTCAGCTTTTGGGTGAGGTAGGAGAGCTCCTCAAAGGAATCGGAGCAGCCTCAGAAAATAGAAAATCCACCCCTTGCCATCCGTGTGGGATGATGTGTCTGGTATCGTCCACACCAGCAAACAAATACCCTGGTAAGCGTTTGAAAAAACCGCTTTAGTTTCACTAACATCACCTCGTCGGGCACTTTCTAAGCGTTTTTTAAAATCAATCATGTAGGGGCGTGTTTTACAGCTAAAAAGAAAAAAAAGTCGCACACCACCCCACGCCGTTCGCAAGCAAGTACCACCCTGGAAGGAAATGTTAGGAACATGGAGGCATTAATATCAAGACTAACTAACATTTTAACCCCCTGGTATTCACGTGCAGGATGGTATGGTGTCGATAGGAAACCGTTTGTTCGGGACGCGTCAAGACCTCTTAGAACCTTAATATTCCATGTTTAGTGTAGAGGGGCGGCCCGTCAAGGCTGTCAGTCAAGGCCACCGGTCAAGACTGTCAATCACCGTCAAGGCTGTCAGTCAAGGCGGACCGTCAAGGCAATCAGTCTAGGCGGTCCGTCAAGGTGACCAGTCAAGGCGTTTGTCAAGGCTGTCAGTCAGGGCGGACATACCGCGCTCTCCTGGCCCATTGGTTGGAAAGCCACAGTGGCCCCTTCTAACGAACGGGATGCGGGAATCATCGGAAGCCCCTAAAAAAGGCTTGACCTATCGGAAGTCACTAACGTAGAGTTGTGCCGGGTTCTTCATCGGCACTCGCCGCAAAGAGGGAAGGCCGTTGACTTCGCTCAACGGTACTACGGGTGCTCAAGCAGTCGAACATTCTATTTTCGGAAGGCTCCCTCTCTCGAACAGATATTTCCGAGAAAAGGATGAAGCCAATCAATGCCAGAGTAGTATTATTACGGGGGACCATAGTTAATAGGACCTATGGTACACATAAAAACCTATACATTTAACCATTTCTACTAACAATATTTGGTCCTATTAAGTATGGTCCCCCGTAATAGTAGTGCATCACAACAGGATGAAGGTAAAATGCCAAGATTGCCATCAGCCAGAGCAATCTAGTTCACCTCTACGACAACAGCAGGGTCATTTATCAGGCTCGTTGTTTTCTGGTGTGCAGCCCTCGCTCTCACACAGCGGTTGTTCGAAGTCTCTCTCGGGCTCGTGGGTGGTGCCTGATATTCCTTCGCCAGTCTCTCTCTGGTCGGGCGCATTTATGACATTCTTGGTTACCATCAAATTCATGTTGTCCGTTCTCATGCTCCTCCTTTCTGAAATTACTCAGTTCTACCGCACAGTAGTAGGTCTGATTTTCGCCCCTCCAGAGAGGCTCACTTCTTGGTACAGTACAGCAGCCGTCTATGCATGCATTATATCTCGTTCCTCTCTCAGGCTCGTTTCTTAGCAGAATGGTGATGTATGATTTACTGCAGCACTGCTATTTACGGGGGACCATAGTTAATAGGACCGAATATTATTTTATAAAAATGGTTGGATGTATAGTTTTTTTTATGTATACCATAGGTCCTATTAACTATGGTCCCCCGTACTACTTACTGTACGGCAGGACTCGACCGGGTACTGCTGCTGTAATACAGCGAGAATACAGTGATTGTACCGCGAAAAGGTAGCTATGAATGAACCCGCAAACACAATGTACCCTGGGCTTATTAAGCCGAGTTTTTGTTGTGCTATTGCCCCGCATAAGAGATTTCTGTTTGTTCTTGCTGTTGTAGTGCTGTCTGTGCTCGTGTCCCGACGAGGCAAGGCGGAGGGGGTGGAAGAGGCTGAAGGCGACCCCGCCCCGCCCAGGGAGGCTGTAGGTAGAAAACCGTCGCAACCGCGAGAGACCGAGATATCGAAGAGAAGAGAGATCGAAGCTCGCGATGACGAACAAAAAAAAAAAAAGGGATCGCAGCACGAAGAAACAGATGAGAGATATCCAGACCGGAAGGAAAGCTACAACCTCGGGGTCTCCGAGGAGCAACCTCGATGTTTTTCCATCTCCGCAATACCCATGCTGTTTTGAGTCGCTGCGTTCGGCGGTGGCAGCACGCGACCCCTATTACGAGGGGCCGTATAGTAAATAGGACCAAATGTTGTTATTACGGGGGGCCATAGTTAACAGGACCAAATTTTGTTAGTAAAAATGGTTAAACATATAGGTTTTTATGTCTACCATAGGTCCTGTTAACTATGGCCCCCCGTAATAGTATAAAATAGGACAATATGTAGTGTTTTGTGTGTACCGTAGGTCCTATTTACTATGGCCCCCCGTAATAGAGTACTGAGGCCGAGGAACGCGATTTTCGAGAAGAGCGGTCGAAAAAGCGAGGGCACAGCCCGACCTTGGAGGCGAACGGATCCCGGTCTCAGGCCGAGGCGTTCGACGGAAATTCCGATGTTTGTGCTTCACTGTCAGTCCTCGAACATCACTTTATATATTGATATATTTATGGATGTGAGATGCGTTTCTACGATAAAGGTAGCACATTTCCGCTAAAACATTTTCTGAATGACGGGGTTCCTTAACCAAAAATCGTCGGAATGTCAATCTTGTTTCGAAAAATGATTTTTTTTTTTTTTTTTTGCGTGGGCTATAGGATTATTCATCGGGATGCAGTTCGATTTTTTTGCTGAAGCCAGTTTACGGGGGATGTTTTGAGCTCTTCAAGTGAGGAGCCTCAGAAAAGTTAGGGTGAACCTCTATCGTAAAACGCCTCATTATATATCTGCTGTATATATCTATAGCGCGGCTGACACAAGGAGTTTTCCGGCACCAACGGAACACTACTGCAAACATTCCAGGTCGACAAGCGTGCCCAACTCTTGCCCTCGGGACATGATCGAGCGGTACGTGGGCGCTTGCAACATCCAGACGGTGATAAAAGAGGCGTCTTTTTTCGGCAATGGCGGGGGCTACATCACCGCGGGCAGCGATGATGGCAGGTGCGCGCGAAAAAAGGACGATGGTATTTATATAATAATAACATGGTCGAAGTTTCGACGATTTTGGCGCTAGGGGGAGGGGGGAAGTTTACTCATGTTATGCATGGCCGTGGTCGTGTGACCATGGACCCTCGCATCCTTACCATGCACGCGCAGAGCACGCCGGGTTTTCGCCGACCAGGCAGAAATTTGCATGCATCGAGCGCGACGCGCCGTAAGGTGATGGGCGAGTCGCATGAGGGGTGAGCTGCATCGTACTACTACTGGAAGAGCCGTTCTTGCGGTGGACTTTCTTGCATATAGAGGACAGGTTCGAATGAATTGATTTGCTTCCTGATGCGATGGGGGCGGGGGAGGGGAGGGGGCTCCTTACACACGTGTTGCTTGCCTTGGTCATGTGACCATTGACCACGCATGCCTTTGGAAACGGAGCACCGTCCCTGCTCTTATCCCTTTTAGGACCGCAGTCCCGTTTTGGGGGAAAAAAATTCTTACAATTTCGAGGGGTTTGTCCCCAAAATGGGACTGCGGGTCTAAAGGGGTTAAGAAGAGACACCTCCCACATTTGGGCATTCATTCCTAACACATAGAAACCTTGTGCTATTACGGGGGAACATAGTTGATAGGACCAAATACTGTTGGTAAAAATGGTGAAATATATAGGTTTTTATGTATACCATAGGTCCTATTAACTATGGCCCCCCGGAATAGTCTTAATTCCCTTCCTGTTTCGCCCCCTGTGGCCACCATCTATCTCACAGGATAGCGATCGTTTTCTCGCTATATACTTTCTTGAGTGTACAAAACTTCGCCGTGTCGCATTCGTCTGCTTTCCTCGCGCCCGCCTCTAGCAACACCCCGTTCCTCCTTGTGCGTTTCACTTTCTCCTCTATTAATAGTACATTTCACCTTCTCCTTTTTTTATAGTGCTTTCGACGTCCTCCCTCTATGTGAGTCCTGTTTTCTGTTGATGGTCTTACGCCTTTTTTTTCGCCTTTTTTTTTTTACCGTTAAAATGGTTCGACACTATTCCCGATTATTTTTTCCCCTAGAAATGCGGGTGCCCTTGGTCTCGGCCGGTCCTAATCGGTCTTTGTAAAAAGTAGGCGAGGGGATGGCAGTTTCGGCCTCTGGCAGACGACCTTCGAGGTCCTCCTTGCACTGAAACCCACAGTTATGTGTTGATGTAGTTTTGAAGAGAGAGCCCACAAGCGGAGGTCTGGAAGGAGAAGAAGGCCATGGGAGTGCGCACAGAGAGCGGGTGATGGTTCACGACCTCCATCTCTGTACGCGAGAGCCGGCAACGGCGTAGAACCGTTGAAGGCTAGCTATGCTACGGAAAACACTTAAAAGCATGGCACGAGTTTTTAGTGTTGCGTCGAACTTGATTTTCGTACGGTATACACTACTACCACGACATCTAGAAACAAAAAATAGAACCCCATTGATAGCGAAGACCCGCCAACTTATATGCCAGACACTCGAACGCTGCGATTGCCAGGTACAGAACGTGAAACGTTGAGCCGCGATGAGGCTCGAGAGTTACTGTCGCACACAGCGCTGCATCGTCTGTGCCTTGGTCTTATCGTCGCTAGACTTGGGTGTCCTCAATGAAATGTATTAGTAAGGGGTCAACGGTGTTTTGCCTGTCTTTGGTTTCTTCATGCCCACCCCACTCCACCTCACCAATCCAACCCAACACAACCTATCTCACCCCACCCAACGTCACGTCACGTCTGTCTGAACAGGGTGTTTCTCTGGGAGCGCGCTTCCGGGAAGTTGGCCCGAGCGATCAAGGCCGATGATCAGAATGTCAACTGCGTCGCGCCGCACCCGTCTCTACCGCTTCTGGCCACCAGGTAGAGGTGTAGGTACAGATGAAATGGCTCAGGCAGCTTCAGGTTTATGTACAGTAGGTGGGTGTCCTTAGGTAGGGTAGAGGTAGGGGGACAGGTACATATTTCCGGCACAGGCCACCAAGCGGAGGTATACCTGCAGATGAATGCATGTATACAGGCGCCCAGGGTGGTACTACAGGTGTAGGTGAGGGTACAGGTGAACGTGTAATGTATGCACGGGTGCATACAAGCTGCACGTGCGGTAGATGTATATATTCTACTCTGGGCACATACTGCAGGTTAGGGTACAGGTGCATGTACAGGTTCAGGCAAGGCCGCAGCCAAAGACACAGCTACTGGTACCGGTACGGGTATAGGTGGAACGATGCATGTGTCAGGGCTCTCTGTCTCTGTGAAAGAGAGATGGCGGAGGTGGCACCGAAGTGTCTGTGAAGATCTCTTGCGATGAAGAAGATGTATGATTTGAAATTGGCGCTTATGTGGCCACTATGGAAAGAATGTTGATCTCAAGAGATCCAGAAAAAAAGAGGTGGGAAGGAGAGAAGAGGACAAGAGAGGAGTGGAGTGGAGAGGAGAGGGGTTAGGGCTGACCTTCGCGCATAGGTAGTCTATGGTTACGAGCGCAGGCTAGGCACATGTACGGGTACACCCATGAGGCACAGGTAACAGGTACGGGTATTTGTAGAGGTAGAGGTATAGAGTACGGTTTAGGCATGGGTACGGGTGCGGGGTGCAGGTGCAGGGAAATCCCAAGCCGAAGACACAGGCAGTGGTACAGGTATAGGAAACTGATAATTCGTGCAGGGGTACAAGTACAGCTTCGGGCACAGGCGCAGGCACACGCAAACGTAATTGCACGGGTGCTGATATTAGCACAAATGAATGCAATTCGCACGGGTGCTGGCATGTAACGTTCGATGTGCTGGTGCCATGGTTGGCGGCAATGGTGGACACACTGAAGACTCCCTAAAATCGAACTCCGCGGCAGATAGAGGGCATCATAGCAGAGAGGAACTCCTCTACCTTATTCGTGTACGGTACGGACTGAGTGTCTTTTCTTGGGTCAAGTACCAGAGCCTCTCCTCTCCTCTGGTCTTGCTTCGTTGTCGAAACCACTCTGACCGTGAATATAAGAACCACTTAGTCTTCATACCAATGTATAAACGGTCCTTCTATTTCCGCCGAGAGTGCTATTGTCTTGGCTTGGATACCTGAACCATACCCCTCCTCTCGCCTTACCCTATTCTTGTTTTTTTTTTTTCTGATCTTGAAGTACCTGAACCTCTCCTCTCCTCTCCTCTCGCCTTGCGCTGTTTCTTTCTACTATTCGTTTCCTCGCCAACTACCGGAACCTCTCGTATCGTTGTCCTTTTAGCGGGCTGGAAGACGTGGTGAGGCTGTGGAGCCCGCTTGGCAAGGATGAAGTAGCTGTGGGCGAAGAGAGGCAGAGTGAAGGAGACGACGACCCCCGCTCTCTGGAGCAACTCGCGCGCAGCAACCAGGGGAGCATCGGCGCGGGTAGGTCATTTGCTTTCGGCTGCTGTATACCCGGGTTGGGGGGGGGTTTGGTCGGCAAGCGTGGTGCGCAACTATCGTTCATACTGTTTCTGGCAACACAAGATACCCTAAACTGTAGAGGGGCAGGCCGACAACAAGTCGAGAAACGTTGCAAGGAGATAGGCCAAGGCTTGTTCCATGCCTTCTGCCACAGTTTCATACCTCGGAACAGATCATGCGTTCCCGCTTGATGATGATCTAGCTGTTTCAGGGTAGATAGGTCCCTGGTCTGTACCAGGCATGAATTGCAGTGGCCCACGTCGGCGGGTGGGAGCGATGTAACCTGCATGATCTATTAGGACAAGTTTCCTGAGTTTGATGTATTCTATACAGCTCCTGCGCCGCACCTCAGAACGGCAGGGTGTGACCTATCTGATCTACAGTATCTGACCTATCTGATCTATCGGACCTATCTGGCCTGTCTGATCTGTGTGATCTATCTGGTCTATCTGATCTATCTGATCTATCTGATCTATCTGACCTATCTGATCTATCTGACCTATCTGATCCGTCTGATCTATCTGACATATCTGATATGTCTATCTATCCGATATGTCTGAACTGTCTGATCTATCTGACCTGTTTGATCTTTCTGAATTGTCTGATCTATCTGACCCACTCAAGACATTCCTGATACGTTTTTTCGTTCCCACCCACGCTCTCGTACTCTTGTATGTATCGCTGCTCAGTGGGTGTGAGCTTGGAGTTCCAGCCGCTGATGCATCAACTTGTTCTTCAGCTGGCGGCATCGGAGGCGGCGACCGAAGACAGGGGTCCCGGGGAGTGTGTCCAGGCCTAGGGAGTATGTATACCAAGTGGCCCATTACGTACGTCGAAGCAAGCTCACGGCGACAAATCCTCTTGAATGATTTTCCGCGCCGTTTTACTTCGAAATCGAACGGGGGGGGAGGTGTACTCGATAGGAGATATATACTTGATATCATCCATGACCGTAGTCGTATGACCATTGACCGTCGCATTCCTATATACAACATCGGCGGGGGGGGGGGGGGGGGGTACTCGATATCGTGCATGGTCGTAGACGTATGACCATAGACCCTCGCATTCCTATATACAATGCCGGGACGGAGGGTGTCGGGGTTTTACCGGCGGCATAGGCATTGCTTGCACCAAGCCATGCGAAGCGAAACGTGAGGTGTCCGGCCGAGTCGCATGAAGGGTGAGCTGCATCCTACTTCAATAAGAACCGCTTGTGAGGCAGGCGGACTTTCCTGTGTATAGGTGACAGCTTCATTGAGTCGAGGGGGGAGGGAGGGAAGGAGGGGGGGGAGGGCACGCCGAACGAACGTGGGGGCTAAACAAGGTTCTGGTCGAATTATTTCTAATTGTGGAAGAATCGATTGGCGTTTGGACGCACCGCGTTGCCGAGAAAAAAACTATAAATAGGTTTGGAAAGTTCTTTCGAGGGGCTGTGTTGGCTCATCACCCATATGATGGTGTTGCACGGTATGATACGTAGTTACAAACAACTCTGTCCGGAAGCGTGAAGACCGTTGGGATCTATTCATATTGATACTCATACGGCCCATTCATTTCTGGATCTATCTGTCGAGGACCGTTTGGATATTTATATGAGCATGTAAACGGTACTTACATTGACAGGCAGAGTGATACATATATATATACCTGGTATATATTATATGTATATATAGCCGTTGTCTGCACCTATCTGGGGCGGTGTGCGCACTGACTGTGTGATGGGTCGATTTTGATACCTGGCATTGTATTTATGTAGCACAATTTTGGTTCTGCACGCTCTTTTTTTGTTTTCGCTTCGCGTGGGCGTTCGAATCGAAGAGCTACCCGTCACACACCGTGGTTGCTTCTCATTTTGTGTCCGCTCCGCGTGACATTACCTCGGGCTTCTGAGTTGTGTCGTGTCGTGTCGTGTTGTGTGTGTGTGTGTGTTTTTTTTTCTTGTGTTTTTCGTGTTTCGGTTATTCGTTCGGTTTCTGTTTGAAGCCTGTCGCGGATACCGGTATTTTTTTCCCGGTATTTTTTCGTGCTCAGGGCGTGGTTAACACTTTTAGTACCGCAGTCCCGTTTTGGGGACAAACTACTTAGAATTTGCCTGGATTGCCCCCGAAACGGGACTGCGGTTCTAAAAGGGAAAATAATCGATCGACCACACACCACAGACGGAAATCGCCACACGCGCGAGGGGAGCGTCCCGCCTTGCCTCAAAAGGCGCGGGTGCAAGAGCGCTCTGCTCGCCAGGCACTGATTTCACGAGGAAGTCGAGGAGCTGTAGTTACCAATCTATCCTGACTACTATTTAATGGTGATACCTGTCCCTATATACCTAAATTCCTGTAGTGGAATTTCGTAGCCACAGCAGTCTGATTGGTTAGTACTATGGCGATGAACAATCCTCGTTTATTATCCATCGTATTCAAGATGTGAATGTATATTGTTCATCGGCCATTGTGGTATCTATACTTGGACGAGAACATCCACACATTTTGATCATCACTTTTACTTTCCTGCTTGACTCGCAGGAGGTTTTACCTCCAGCGATCTTCTGGACACGCCGTGGTCACGGTAGCCGTCCCTTCTCCCCCCCGGCACGTACCTTCATTTTCATCATTTCAGATTTCCCGCTGCTCTCGCGCTTTTCGCTAATAACTAGTTTTTATTCAAGAAAAGGTCGTTATGAGTATGCATGAAACTCGAATCCACGAAATTGATCTTGGTAGGCACGCGGGTCACCTATACACCAAGCCACCGGGGACACCGAGAGGGGTGCGTGTAGTTTTGTCGGCGCTGTTTCCTTGGTGGTCTTGCTTTTTTTAAGGTGAGGCATCTCTATTCGAGCGCATGATACCAGGTACCAAGTATATGTCTCTTGTGGTGTACGTTGCGGGTATGGTGATAATATTGGGCTATGTCGGTTAGGGGAAGACTGGGAGGGGGGGTTCGGTGCTGGTTTCATTGGAGTGGGAAGTAGTGAGTGCTTGTTCGGTTTCGTGGCTGTTGTTTGACGGTCTTCTGTCCAGCTGTGCCGCAATATATACCAGGAAATTATTGATAGGAGAGGGATGGGAGGCGTTTCCCTCTGGAGGAGGGCTGTTGCCATGCATCCCGCCAGCCCCTCCCGCCTTGCTCCGACAGTGCTACTGCTACTAACTACTACTGCTGCTGCTACTACTACGACTACTACTACTAATACTACTAATACTACTACTGCTGCTGCTACTACTACTACTACTACTACTACTACTACTACTACTACTGCTACGACTTTGGCGCCGCCTGTGTCTAGTGCTGTGGCTAAGTCGACAGCCCACGGTGAACCTTCCCCGGAGAGCTTGGAATGACGTTCTCTAAATATATTGGAAGGCATTATACAACTCCGGGAGCATATTCCTTTGGAACCTTAGCTTCTTAAGGCTTCCCACATCGAAAGTGCGTGTACGTGTCCGGTTACACACAAAAGGTCCTACGACTTCCCCCCCCAAAAAACGATGCCTGACGAACATCCCCCGACGCCATCAAGCCGGTGGCCATCGCTCAACATCGTAGCTGTCTTCGCCAGGTTTCGCCTCGTTCGGCGTCGCCTGTGTGACGTTGTGCTGGTTCCCTCCTCCGTCGTCGAACACGCCACTACGGCTGTTGTGTACTGCAGTATCTACCCCAGCATCGTTTTCAAGTCTATAGTAGGCAGACGAGCTCCCCAGGAGAGTCCCTGTCACAGAAGGACCGGTGCGCGTATGAATAATGGTAAGTGTAGCATCCCAGCCCCAAATAGTCTGTGATCACTGAAAAACGTGAATATCTAACTGCTGGCCACTCGCGCCTCCCCGTCATGCACTGTCGCCCTCCAGGCTCCATTCGAGTGGTCGACCCTCCCTGCACCCCCCCCCTGATAATGAGTACACCTCCCCACCCCCCGCCGCCCGGGCTCTTTGGTTTTATTACTTTTTTTCTTTGTGTCTTTGTCCTTTGTTCATTCTATTGTTTTCACCTCCTGTTGCTCTATCTAGTTGTGTTCCAAAGTGTGTGGCGCAGCTCTTATTAATAATCACGTTTGTTTGATTCTAGTCAAACACTTCGTATGCCCCAGCAGCAGCGAGGAAAGTGGAATCCATTTTTTAGTAATTACAGCGGGAAGATCTTCCTTTCATTTTTCCTTTTTTCCCCTTTTTCTTTGATTCAATGTTGTCTTGAAACCACAGTGATTGCACCTCTCTACTAATACGATGAAGAATCAGCACGGACTCTGGGTGTGCTGGATGTCGACTTGTGGAAACGACCTTTTAACGTGAAGAACGCACACATCACGCATTTACCACTAGGCCCTCGTCCTTTCCACGCACCTCCGGGGGGCAAGACAGCGATACTACCACCGATTATCATCGTCTCCTCATTCCTTTTTTCTGTTTTTTCTATTCGTGTCAAGTGCCTCCCGTTAACAACACATTTCCCACTCCGCATTTTCACCGCCACCCAATATCAACATCTCATGTCTTGACCCAGCGAAATCCATTAGCTTAGGGGCAAGTCGTATCGTGGCGGTGTAGGCACCGCTGCCATCAGAGACGTCACACGAGTGACAGCCCGTGCGGCAATGCTCTTCTGTTCAGATAGTATTTGCAACCCGGACCCAGTCTGGGCGCTCCACACCTCGTTGTTCGCTGTATTTTCCGTTGCAATTACGACATACAAACATACATATGCGTGTTATCTGCACCTTTTTCGTCAGCCGCCACATTGTTTTTTTGTTTTCAACAAAGGACAGAAGCGTCGGCGACTTGAATTAAGTCGGCGTGCAATCCAGGCCAGTTTTAAGAGCGGAGTAGCCGGCACTGAGTGGTCGGACGGACCAACCGGTGGGTCGACGGTTGCGCGGGTGGATTGGTGAATCCCACCCACGCAAAACACGTGCGAAATAATTACAGTAGATCATGCAGATTCCATCCAGGCAAACCGGTGTGAAACAACTACAGTCGGTCATGCAGATCCTACCAGAGATACACTGTCTACAGTAGATCCCGAGATAGATGGATTTACTCACGTAGATGGATAGACGGAGGGATGGTTGGTGAATGGATGCATGGGCTGAGAAGAGGATTGTGCTAAACCCCCCCCGTTGCCTGACCCTGTGGTTACTGACTGTAGCAATATAACACGCTGCCTTCGCGATCCCAGAAAGAGTCGCGCCGCGGCGTGGTCAAAGATCAAAAGGGAAAGTACCGAAGAAGCTATATCGGGCGGCGGCGGGGGGGGGGGGGGGGGGGGGGAGGGTGCTGTCTGCCTGACAGTTGTCGTGTGCTACCGTCATCGTATGTATGTGTCTACACTAGACCTGGTACGTACGAAGTGGGGCTGGACACAGCCAATGTCATCACCTTCGTACCAACTCTACGAAAACATGTCCAAGAATTTATGGAAACCCAGGGCAGCATACACATCCTATGTATACCTACAGCAGCATCAATCTATCTAACCAGCACCAATACAAACGAAATAAAGAGTGGCCTACAATGGTATAGTGTAAACTGTCCCTGTTGTTACGTCCCTGCTCGACTTTGTGGGAGGTTATACCAGACAAGCCGTGGTCACAGCAGTTATCGCCCCCCCCCCCCCCCCCCCCCCCCCCCCCCCCCCCCCCCCCCCTCCCCCTGCTGCGTGCCCTTGTTTTGTTTCATCGAGTGTCCCTGTTCAATATGACATTGTAGAGAAGGTTCGACAGCAAGGACACAGGACCAGGCTCCAAGCTTGGACAAAGGGCAGCCATGCCTACACCAAGCTTGGAGATTGTGGACAAAGAGCAGCCATGCCATGCACCGAGGCCTGAAGCTCGAACAAAGAGCAGCCATGCCTACCGCAGAGGCCACTACGACGGCAACAAACGGCCGCTGTGGTAGGCCGCTGACGGAAAACGACGGCCGAGGCACTTGCATAAACATTGCGGTAGAAAAGCAATCCATGCCATAACCGAACCGAACCAAACCATAACGAAAGCAAACCCGGCTAACCACACGAAACAAAAATACCAACCTTCCGCCTCTTGTGGAGCCGAAAACCCCCCTCCCTAGCTACGTGTCACCGTAAAGGTAGCACTTCTTGGCCAAACTATATCTGACTGGCCGGGCTCCTTAACGCAAGGAATTGAAATTAATTACCCAACACCGATTTTTTTTTTTGTTTCTTTTTTCCATTTTTTTTTCGATGTACTACCTACAAGTAAACCCATGGGATTTTGCTCATAGGGATACGCGACTCGTACACCTTTTTTTCGATTCGTTTCTCGGTGATATACATAAGAGCTCGTCAAAGCGACTTACACAGCTAACTCTCTAACCATCACAATCATGATCATAACCTGACGTCTTGACGTGCAGATCGGGGCCCCGCAGGGTGCAACTCCGACAGGCAAAAACAAACTGCCTGGATATGCAGGATCTGTATCTTCCCCCAACCATCACGAGCGAGACAAAACAACCCCAGGAACCTGTGTTCATTCCTGAAGTGAATGAAGGCTGTCGGAAGTTTTC